>CM016721.1:52668519-53023519 GCA_005771605.1 Scutellaria baicalensis | reverse complement strand
TTTGATCCATATTGAAAGATCTTGAGGTTCTTTCCAGTCATTTTTGACTTAACTTATTTCAGGGAGAATGCCGCGATCAAAAAACCTACTGACAGCTTATTAGATTCGAACCCCCTAAAACATTATAAAGTTGATGATTCCCGCCAATGCCCATCACTCGAGCGAGCTTCAATAAATCCATGACAGCACAAGTTTTGACACTTCTATATAAAGCTCACTGTCCGGATTTTGTAATTCTAAAAGAAGATTTAGTGCGGGGTCCACATCCAGGCCCGCAGGAGTTCTCCTATTTAAAATCGCCAGATGATGAGCTATGTCTAAGGTGGTATGTGATGGGGGAATCTTTATTTCATATACATTTAAGTAATTTTCCACCAAGCGCGAAGCCTTGTTAAGCAAGAGCTCATGGCTATCGCCTGGATCCGGGTTGATACTCTTAAACCCGTCCAGGTAATTTAAATAGGCAGTATCGACAGGCTCTATTTGCCTGTTTGTTGGTTTACCTTTTAACCATGACATGAATTTTTCAATTAGTTTCATAACCTTAGCCGATTTATTTAATTAACTCTGCTCACTTTTTGTGAGTGGGACTTTGCCATATTTTGACGTTCTGTGGCTGGCGTTTTACGCCAGTAAGAGGATGTCACCGCTAAGCATACAATGCAACCCATTTTTTTTTATAAGATTTTTAGTAAAAAGCAAGTCCTTTCTTTATATAAACAATTATCAGTCCAGTCGAATGCGAGCCAAGCTAGGTAAAAAGGGATGCAAAAATCAAATGGGAGATCTTCTACCTTAATCTTTGTACACAGAACACTAAGGGAATCCCGACAAAGCAAGACAAGTCCAAAATCAAAGCAACTAGATGATTCGACGTCGGATAGCCGCATACCTTGAATCTGCCCTAGGCTAAGAGCTTTCTTCTCTTATGATTGATATTTCGACTCTACCTTTTATTGTATTGAGATTAAATCAATCAACGGCAACTCGACCAATTATGGATGCTCTAATTGGATAGGCTACTACTGTTACTGTTTATGCAAAGGCCAATACGAGAACAGGTGCGTCTGGCCTCCCATCCACAGCAACTACAGTTGAAAGTGGCTCGTAAGCACCTGGGACAGCTACTAAAATAGTTGTTCCTAGCGCTAGTTTATATATCCGAGATTGATGGGAAGCATCATCAGATAAGAGATTATTATCATATTCCAACAGGGCCGTCTCCTGTACATCGGGTGACCCACTAGTGACAAGATGACTTACGGAATCGACGCACTGGTGTGAAGCCATTCCATCTATATAACATCGAAGCGCTTCGTTAAAAAGTTCGTAATGATCACCAGTCAGTTTCACAGAAGTAATAGCAAGCATAATAGCCAATCCAGTGAGCGTGTGTTGCATTGTATGCTGCGGATAAATATGTGGTACTTCTAGCCTACATTGCTGACTTGGTAGATGTGTTTTGCTTGGATGTGGCAGCATCTTCCAGGTAGGACCCATACCCTTAATCCCCACCATTCCTAAGTCACATCTATAACTATATTTATATGTATTAACAATGTCCCAGATTGAATCAATACCATGAAGTGATTTTAAACCAATTATATTATAGGCTTGCATCCCAATTGATGAAATATATGATTATCATCTTTGTTAACAAAGCCAATATCTCGCTTTTTCAGCAAATTTAGACTCTTTATATATGCAGATTGATACTGATTAAGTGAAAACGGAGATGTATTCCAATTAGTTGTATTTCTTCCAATGTCTCGTCTGACAGAAGAACTAGTAGTTAGACTCCCTTTATCCAAACCCAATGATTTAAGATTATATAGAATACTATTTCTTGCCTGCATAATAGAGATTGTTTTTCTCATTTCTTTTTTGGAGTGAGATCAGGTCCCTTATGCCTGTGGCGTCCTTGGAAGAAAGCTTTGAGTGTCCACTTGGCAATGAAAGGCAATTAAATACGAGTGTTCTCTCCCTTTCAAAAAGAAAGCATTCTGCCCTACCAAAAAATCCCCGATAGGAGCTTGCCTTTCCTATCACAATAGGTCCATAAGTGAGAGTTTCATTCATTTCCCTAAAGGTGTTCTTTTTGAGGAAAACTTGAGAGAACCTTTTCTGGCATTCTTTCATATAAAGCAGTCGGTGAAGAAAGTAAGAGATTGATTCCGTGTTAATCCGAAAAGTCATATCATATTAAGGGGTTTGTCTCCTAGTTTTTTTCACAGGTCTTAGTCCTCGATAGCTACGAAGGTCACTCGACCGGGGGATAAAGTAGCTCGACATAGAGTTGCATCGGATCCTTCTCCCGATTCTGTTGTTTCAGCATCTTCGATATCAGCTTCTGGTGTGGAAAGAACCCCAAAACTCCAATGTCTTTCTTTGTTGGTCCAACCCAAGGGTAATGGACGAGACCAAGGTTTGGTTTTCAATCAAAGGAAAATCCCCGAATCTAAGGATAAGCTATGAATTTCGCTTAGAGTCAGATAGATAGCTGGTAGACTGGTTTTAAAGGCTTAAGGCAAAATCGGAACGGAATAAAATGAGCTGCTCTACTCTATCTGCTTTCTTATCGACGAATCCCCTGTTCTCAGCTGTGAGAGAGGTCTTGCATTTATCCAAAAATCCTTAGGAAAGAATCACATGAAGAAGCGAAATTGGCTTGGCTCTTTGTTTGTAGGAATCGGGCATTCCACTGTGGTGTGGTAAATAGAATAGATGGATTCTCTCCCTCATCGATATCCTTTAGTTTTGATCTTGTTTCCCACCTTAAGAAGAAGAAAGCATTGAATATTCTATCTCTACCCGGATTTGGAAGTGAAAGGATCTATCCAAAGACTCCTACTGAACGATAGGAAAGTGAGTTCTTCCAATTGCCATTCATTAGTCCGGTTGAGTGGATCGGGTTGAGAAAAGCTCCTTTTTAGCCTTTGGAAAGAAGAGAAAGAATAAGAAGAAGGGGAGCTAGCGGATGAGCTAAGCAGCAGACATTTTGACTAGAAGGTGCCTAGCGCTATCCCTCCTTCTATAAGATAAGTATAAGCCTTAATTGAAGGAATTAGCTAACTATTACAATACACGATTTAATGATTACCCGATCTAGAGTAGCCTTCTCTCGATCACTTCTTTTGAGGAAACCCGGTCTAATTGGCATAAGAATTTGATAACGCGAGAAAGCAACTCCTTGAACAAGGAAGGCAGGCACGGAAAGGAAGACTTGAATTAGCAATTCGCTTTCTTCGATGGTTGAGTCGTAAGGCCGCATCTGACTGTCCTTCTTCAGATTGAGATTCTATTCTCGATGCTTTGACCCCAGTCAAGCCTTTCCTTTGATCTCTATTAGCCTTCCCTAATCAAATCTCTGTTAGAGAAGCCCGCTTTCAGCCCCTAATAACATAAATTAGCACTCGAACGGTTTAACGCTACGCACCTAAGCTAATAATATTCTTTCCCTGATCTACGAATAGAAAAGGCGTATTCTATACCAGCGCTTCCAAAAATGATTGAATAAAAGTGAAAAGTGCCTCAGACTCTGTCTTAGCCCTACTTCCTTTCTCTCCCCGCTAACGTAGTTCTAGATTTCTTCAACAGTTAGAGAAGGACTTTGACCATCCGGGAATGGAAAGCATCTATCTCGAAAGAATATGACTCAATAATGGTAGGACTTGAACGCTTAGCTCTTCTGGCGAAGTACTAAGAAGCTTTGGCCGCCAGTAGCCAACTTCGGACCTTCGACTACTTTTCCCCCAAGACCTCCAGTCTATCCTCAGATGGGTCTCACGCAATTCTTAGCTGCCCTTTCACTCTGTCCTGCGAAATCAACAAGAAAGAGAAGAGCGCATATTCAAACAAGACCAAGCACTCCTACACGTCTGGTCTTAGAAGTAGTTTTCCCTCGAAAGAAAGCTGGAAGCATCGAATATATTAAGCCAGGTACTTATAGTATTTGTTTTATAGGTCGGATTGGATTGACTAAAAAAGGAAGAATAATCGTACAATATGCTTAATCAACGAATCCAATTGAAAAAAGAAGGAATCAGAAGCTAGGAGCAGCCTATGCCTTGAAAGCAAACGAAGCGAACTGAGGTCAGTGAGCGAGTGATAGGTTGTTGAGAAAGGGAAGCTACCATTGTATATCTCCTACGGTAAACTACAAGTATAGGATGGCTAGCTTGATTGATTCAAGTTCTTGCAACCGACTGTCGACTGTATCTTGGTAGCTACAACAATATCTTTAGCTCCTATATAGCTCTTGTCTTAGTCCGTAGGTCTGATACAAGTATTTGATTGTGTAGCTAAGCGTAGATACTTTCATTGCAACTAGGAAGTAGGGTAGATATTTTCATTTATTAGTACACGAATAGCTATAAGAAAACAGTGGGAAAGCTTGGAATAAACCAAAGACTAAAGAAGCCGGGTCCGAACAGGAAGCGCAGAAAAAAGCTCAAGGGAAAGCGGACGAGGTCCAGTCCAAACAGAAAGAAGCTCCAGCCCGGGGGCACCGTGATGGGGCAGCCGAGGCCGATCGTCCTATTTGTATAATAGATATTCCAAAATTCGTTGGTTTAAGGCCTGCCGAAACATCCTCGTGATAGGGAACCACGAGGGGGTCGCGAAAGGTGGCTTTTTCCTATTTTTTTGGCTATACCTCCTGTAAATCAAAACACGAGTTTAGGGCACCCTAACGGTGGGACACGACATGGAGATTCAAAAATATTTCTCTCTTTAACCTCTTTCCCTCATTACTGGAGCGAGTGTTCGGGCAGGTGGAGTGATGGCAGGATTCTTTTCTCATAGACCGTAACCGTCATGGATTCTCCTTCTGGTAAAGACAGAGAAGCTGCGAGACTGGTAGAAAGATAGGGGATAGGTTTGAAATTGGCTTGATAGTTAGATTTCTAGGAAGCGAAGCAACTAGTTTACGGAGCAAACCGAGACTCGAAAGGTTGAAACCGTTAGGACATAACAGATATGAAGTGCAGAAAGAAGAGTGACCTTTCCTTTCAAGCGTACGAATCTATGCATCGAGCTTGTCCTGCCTCTTAAATCGACCGAAGGAGGAGTCTTGAACGACGCAATGGCAGCATAAAGGAATCTCCGCAATGGCTGGCAGGAATCCACCATGTTCGAATCCGGCCAGAAGAACGATCTAAAGTCCTCTCTTAGAGTCATAATACACGGTTCGATCGTCCATCGAATCTGCCTTCTATCTATCCATGTGTACGGAACCCTTCCTTTAGCTCCTTTGACCCGGGAAATCCCTTTTGTACTTCTGCGCCCCTTTAGGCCAATGCCTCTTAGGCCCCTTAGTGATATCTCTTTAATTAGAACCTTCACCGGGGGTGTGAGCCAATAGATCCTGTTTCTTACGCATGAGATATTTCAACTGAGATTTCAACACCCACCGACAACTTTTCAATCTGCCGAGGTCCTCGAAAGGGATATCGTGAAGGGAGACCAAAGATGGAGATACGATTTTGTCCCAGAAAAAGCATTTTGATCTCCTGCTGCTAAAGCTAAATAAGAGACGATAGAAGCCGCCATGGCCGAGGAATCTCTTAGATCCGAGTTCTTTGATTCCGAATCCTAGTTTTGGCCTTTACTTTAGGCCCCTGCGCGCAGAATTCATTACTTCTTAGCCCGGGTTGAGTGGTGAGTGCCGTTCACTGATCGCTGGAGTGCAGGCCCGCAATCCGATCTTAGGCCGCATACATCTGCCTGTGACCTGCCCGCCTATCGCCAATAGCCCGTATTTTAGGTTGCAACTGGATTTCCTTTCTTTAATAGCCTGATCGATTCATCCCAGGAAAAGTTCCAGCATAACACTCTCACACCGCACTCCGAGGCAGGCCTGAACTAAATCCGTGACCCCCGCATACCTGCATATGCCTTCGATCCAGACCTTCAACTCCCACAGCAATTGTCTTATCAGTAGCAGGAAGATACCTTTCATCTTGGGAAGAGGAATTCGGCTTGATCACGTAAATATGGTCTAGAAGACCAGAATTCGTCGTTTTAACGGCACTTGCCTCTCGAAGGTCTAATCACATGAGGGTGTCGGAAACATGAGGAATCAGGTGCACAGATTTGGATTTGTACAACTGGGGCGATCCGACCCGGATTTATGTTGTAAGGATGTCACATTTATGTTATAAAAGTGTGACCTTTATATATAAATGTTATAACCTTTATGTTCAGTAATTTAGAAAAAAATAAAGATTTTCAGGTTTTTTCGTTTCAGATTGAGACATTTATGTTGTATTGTTGTGACCTTTATGTACAAATATTATGATGTTCAGAGTGTAAAATTCTTCTTTTTTTTTCTAAGTTATAGTGTATACAGGTTATTACATTTATATATAAAGGTCACGCTTATATAACATAAAGGTCACACTCATACAACATAAATGTAACAGTCTGAAGCGAAAAAATAAAATTAAAAAAAAAAAAGTGCGACGATCCGGGTCGACCCGGACCCGAATTGTATGTGCACCAGGAATTGTATATGCACCAGTTGCACAGGAGACTAACTCTTTGTTTATATATATTGCTAGGAATTAAGATGAATTGGTTATTTTTATTATAGAGAGACACTATATATACTCATTTTTCAAAAGAGTAAGTCTTAATACAAATCAATTCATAACACACAATCCACGTATAAATTCATGAGAATGGGTGGGTTAGTGGGTAAAAATGAGCTGTCTCATAGAAAATATCTGTGAAACCGTTTCACGTAAATTTTTTGTATTTTTAAAATTATAATAGAAAAACATTGTTACCTGAAAACTCTAATGAACTGTCTTTTATTCATATCTGGCTCCGTTTACTTTGGCAAATGGAGATCAAAATATTAATTATCTTTCCAGTGAGATAACTTTACAGGGCAATATATAAATTGTTATCAACTTCCAATATTTACTCTAATATATAATATGTGGGTGAGGATATTAACTATTATACCGATGGTTTGCTATGTTGTAGTATATGGAGGTTAGAATAAGAGTGCTATTACTTAAATATCTTTTCATATTCCAAGTACAAATGTTCAATGTTTAATGAAAATAGAAATGTAGATTTCTAATGTTACGTAGATCTAGTCCAAAAGTAAAATGTTTATGAGGATTGCAAAATTGGTTGTCCAATGTATACAAACTTCGAAGCAAACCCTAAATAGATTTGAGGATCATGATCCAAAACAAAACAAATATAGAATTGTAAGATCACAATTTACTCACAACGTGTAATTGTTTCAATGGTGATGGAAGTTTGCAGCATGCAACAAAGATAGTTCGGTGTTTTTTCTAATCTAACTACATATCACTATCAGCAATGGAAAGTGATCATCATCTTAACTCGAACAATAAATACAATTAAAAGTTAAAAACTTGTATCCTCATCTTCTCTAGCTTATTTAGTATTGGTGTAAATTGGTCTCACAATTAATAGTTTCATATATATATATATATATATATATATATATATATAGTCTTGATATGCTGAGCGCTCTCTGTGAGCGCCAATCTGAACAACAGCTTACGTGACCATTCATTTTCTATTTTTCTTTTAATATTTTTATATCTCCTGTAAAAGCGAGGATACAACTGCTTCGAGAAGCCACAAACAAAAATTTCTCTCTTCTCCTTTCTCACCCACTGCAACGATACAACTAGCACAGACGCAAATTTCTCTCTTCTCCTTTCTCACCCGCTGCAACTCCGACGTCGATCAAATCTCTCTTCATCCCTTCGATTGTCGTCTACCGCCCCTCTACTCAATTTGGTTTTTACAAACGGCTTCGGAATCTCGAATCGTATTTGGTGAGTATCTGATATTGCAAGACTTCCATAATTTTCATCAAGTACATTTCTCCAAATCATGTAACTTTTATGATTCGAGATTCCGAATCCGTCTGTAAAAACCAAATCCACCTGTAAAAACCAAATCGAGTAGAGACACGGTAGACAACAATCGAAGGGATGAAGAAATATTTGGTCGCCGACGACGTCGGAGTTGCAACGGGTGAGAAAGGAGAAGAGATAAATTTGTGTTTGTGACTTCTCAAAGTAGTTGTATCGGGTGAGAAAGGAGAAGAGATAAATTTGTGTTTGTGACTTCTCAAAGTAGTTGTATCGTCGCTTTTACAGGAGATATAAAAATATTAAAAGAAAAATAGAAAATAAATGGATGTCGCTCAGATTGGCGCTCACCGAGAGCGCTCATCATATCAAGAATTTATATATATATAAAAGAAACAAATGGTTCGTTTGGTACGTATTATATATACAAGAACACAGTATATGTTGTATGTTGCGAAGACATATATATAGTATTATTTTTTAGGGTTAAGTTTAATTTTAGTCCCGTATCTATGATCATTTTTCATTTTTGGACAACCAAGTTTAAGTTTATCAATTTTGGTCCTGTAATTTCAAATTTTTCCAATTTCAATCCAATTTTGGTCGGATGGCCGTCGGGAACACTACTAGAAATCACTCAAATTCCAACGGAACTAGACCGTCTGAAAAAGGGGCGTTGGAATTTAAATTCCGACGAAAATTCCAACAGAAAAACAATTCCAATGGAACATTCCAACAGTACCTTTTCTGTTGGAATATACAACCACCAATAAAATTTCAACATTATTCCAACGGAATTTCCAACGGCGTTGAATTCCGTTGAAATTCCATTGGAAATTCTATTGGAAATTATAAAAATTTCAACAGAATTTCCAACGGCGTTGCATTCCGTTGGAAATTATGTTGGAAATTCTAACAGTTGGAATTTTCTGTTAGAATTTGGTTTTTTTCTAGTAGTGGAAATCTTACGTGGCATCGGTGATTTTGATAATTCCGACTGAAACTGGAGAAAATTGAAACATATGAGACCAAAATTGAACAATAGAATCAAAATCAAAAAAAGTAGAAACATACGAGACCAAAATTCATAATGAATGGCAATGTGACATCATACCTTATAATGACTTGCAATAGTAAAATAAAATACGAGAGGTTTTAATAAAATAATTATGAAATAAAAATATTTCAGCTAAAACTTTATGATTTTAATAAGGTTAATTGTCGATAATCACAATACTTTTTAAATTGTAATTTTAATCAAATCTTTCAATATTAGGAAAAAAAAAAAAACGTAATTTTTACATTTTTTAATTTTTCAATGTTTTCTTCTTTGGTATGCAGTGTACAAGTTTTCCTAATTTGAGGGGTGTCCATAGAGGTTGTATGAAAGTTTAAACTCAAATTAAAGACAAAACATTAAAAACTAAAAAAATTCAAAATAGCAGCTATAAGGTTGTGTTATTTTTGTTCCTTGGATGGTTTTAACTCCTTTTAGCTCCTAACACTGGGATAAATCCCCACTCCTAGGTCCTTCGTCTATCGCCTTGGTATAAAAGCCTTGATCCGTCTTTGGCTTCGATTCGTTATGCTCAGAAGCTCGAACAAGCCCTAAAATCTCTTGCCGCCTAAAACTCTTTTGAAAGGTTTAATTATATATTTGCAATTTATAAAAAGGTTGTGATTCATCGATCGGCAATTAACCTCTTTAATATATTACTCTAAGGTTGCGTTTACTTTGAGGGATAACTGGGAGAGTTATGTTTTATCTACCTTTATCTAATGTTTACTTTGATGGAAATAAACTAGCTAGCGGGTAAGATAAAACGAGAAGATTAGGATAATAACTTGGATAACCATCCCCACCCTCCACATAAGATACTTTACCCAAAATTTGGGAATATTAGTAAATTACATTTGGGGGCGAGTGCGGGACACTCACCGGAAATTGACCCGGAATTTGAATCTTTCGGCGAAATTGGACTGAAATTAATCAAAAAATGAGATAGCAGGACTAAAATTGAAAATCGGATTTTAGGAGGACTAAAATGAGATGACACCTCTTTAACAGGACTAAAATTGAATTTAACCCAGTTAATAAATTAGTGCATTTAATTAAATTATGAACTATGCATTGATATATTCACCCTAGATATGTAATAATCACTATGCATTGTGACTTAAATCAAATACATAATACAAGAAGGTATCAACAATGGTTTCTAATTTTAATTGTCCTAATAATTTTTGTAATTTGAAGATATTATTAATTTATAATATTGATGGGATCACTGATGTATGTACCAAATTTTTTTGAAAATTATTATTTTATTATCTTATCAACATTGGAAAAAAATTTAACTGGCCCCAGTCAGGACCGTGGAACATTATTATATTTAAGAGTTCATTAATTTATTGAGGTTTTCGTATAAATTGCTTCACTTTCCAATTTTAAGATTTTAAAATCCTCAATTAGTTAGGTGTATAATTGTTCGATTTTGGTGTTCCTTATTCTATAAAAAAAAAAAAAATCTTCAAATTAACACTTATTTTGAAACAGAGATCTAATTGAAGTATATATGTGTCTCGTGTTATTAATTTATTTCATTTCATGTAAATTAAACATTTACAAAATTAATTATCTAGCTAAGACAACATGAATATATTATTCTAAACACACTTTCAGGATTTAGCAAATTACTTCAATATATATATGTAGAAGATTTTATTGGTGTAACCTACATTTAAATTATTGTTGATTTTGCATGAGATGTTCTCTTGTGAGATCATCTCAGTCTCGTACGTTTAAAAGATTTGAATGTAGATAGTCGAGTTTGACCTATTAAAAGGTTCGGTTTGTTTTAATTCATATAATGCGATGATGTGTAGGAGAATTTCACCCAAATGTTGCTACTTTGATTAGATCAAGAAACTAACAGACTTGGTCTATAAAAGAAAGTACTGATCACATATATATTCCTCCCAAAAACAAAGAAGAATACAACTTGGAAGCAAATGGAAATCAAAATAAAGATTAATGCAATTAGGATTGTGGCCTTTTCCTCTTTTTTGTTTTGCTGCATTTTCATGTGAAGAAAAATACACTTCGATGATAGACAACGGCTGAACCACAACGCTTATGCAGAAAACCCTAAACCTAGACACTTTGATCTTCAAATGCGAACAGAAAATCGAAATAACACGCAAGATTTTAGGGTGGTTCGGCTCGCCACATCGGCCTACATCCACCATGAAAGGATCGAACAGATTTCACTAAGAAACGAGAGAGAATTCGAAGTTACAAGCTAAATCCCCAAACATTAGGGTTTATGCACACTCAAGAACCCTAATTTTCTAATCTCACACAAAACTCAAAATTGCAAAGTAAGATTACAACTAGATATACACCTATATATACTAAGCAAAAGCCCTCTGCCAATTTAACCGAAATCGCAACCGAAATCGTCGAATCTTGATTTCAAAATCAAATTCTGCGCTGTGCCCTAGCTGTTGCAACATCACCAACGACCTTGAACCGGCCGTTACAGCTAATCTCCCAGAGCCCGGTTCGACCATTTCCAGACCGGTTCTTGACTCGGGTTTTCCGGTTCCAACATCCTTGATTTATTTTCGAGCTGCCACTCCACAATTCTCCACCTCAGCTTGTGAAATCAATCCAATTCTTCCATAAGTTCAATCTTTATTCAAGCTTGATTTTCTGCCCAGGTTTTCACCTGAATTTGATCCCTGCAAAACTCAAATTTCGACCTTGGAAGTATTTTAGTTAGCATATCAGATGGATTTTCCTCAGTTGCTATTTTCCTAGCTTCTACTTCTCCTTTATCTATCAAATTTCTAACAAAATGCAATTTGATATCAATGTGTTTGCACCTACTATGAAACATTTGATGCTTAGCTAAATGTAATGCATTTTGATTATCACAGTAGATAGAAACTCTTCCCTGCTTTACCCTTAGCTCTTTTAGAATTCCCTTGAGCCACATGGATTCCTTAACAGCCTCGGCCATGGCAACGAATTCAGCTTCTGTAGTTGAGAGGGCCACCATCGATTGCTGCATAGCCTTCTAGCTTATGGCTGTTCCAAATAACCTGAATACATAGCCTGTAGTCGACCTTCTTGTGTCGGGATTCCCTGCAAAGTCAGAATCTACAAAACCTTCCAAAGGGTTAGAAAGATTAAGTTTAGATTGCTGATAAAACATTAATCCCAGATTCGATGTTCCTTGTAGGTATCTTAGCATCCATTTTATTGCTTCCCAATGAGGTTTACCTGGACCTGCCATGAACCTACTTACTCTACTCATAGCATAAGCTATATCGGGTCTACTACAAACCATTGCATACATCATGCTTCCTACTGCATTGGCATAAGGAACTTCAGCCATCAACTTCCTTTCAGCTTCAGTTTGAGGCTTCTCTTGTGCTGTCAACTTAAACTGAGTTCCCAATGGAGTGGTGACTGGTTTTGATTCATGCATAAAGAACCTCTTAAGAACTTTCCTTATGTAATCAGTTTGATACAAGAATATCAGCCCCTTTCCTCTATCTCTTCTAATGTCCATGCCTAACATCCTTCTAGCATCACCAAGATCCTTCATCTCAAACTGATCTTTGAGTTTATCCTTGATGATCTGTATCCTTTTCATACTCTTGCTAGCTATTAGCATATCATCAACATAGATTAGAAGATAGGCCAAGACTCCATTGTTTTCCTTTTGTAAGTAAACACAGCTATCATGATTGCATCTCTCCAGTCCAATGCTCATCGTCACACTGTCAAATCTCTTATACCACTGCCTAGGACTTTGCTTGAGTCCATAGAGTGATCTTTTCAGTAAGCAGACTTTATTCTCTTCTCCAGGCTTCTTATATCCTTCAGGCTGAGCCATGTATAAGGTTTCATCTAAGTTCCCATGCAAGAAGGCAGTCTTGACATCTAGCTGCTGCAACTCCATGTCTTCTTGCACTACCAAAGCTAGTAAGATCCTAATTGATACATGTTTCACTACTGGAGAGAATATCTCATGATAATCAATTCCTTCTCTTTGAGTGAAGCCCTTAGCCACCAGCCTTGCTTTGAACCTCACTTGTTCCTTTCCAGCCACTTCGATCTTCCTTTTGAAAATCCATTTGCAGCCTATTAGCTTCTGTCCCACTGGTCTATCAACAAGGATCCAAGTCTGATTCTTTTCAAGTGACATGATTTCTTCATTCATGGCTTGAGCCCACTTCTCACTGTCTTTAGACTTCATTGCAGCTTGGTATGAGATTGGCTCCTCATACTCCAGTTCCTCAGCAACACATAGGGCATAGTTGGCTATATCAGCTTCACCATATCTTGATGGAGGGGTTATTGTTCTTCTTTGTCTATCTCTTGCCAAGTGATAGGTGGTCAGATCCTCGGGCTCCTCCAACTGGTCAGTTTGATTCTCAATGGTTTGATCATCATCTGAATCAGTGGTGCTTGATCCATCTCTCTGATTCTCAGCCTAAGACTCTCCTTGCAACTCCACCTGAATTCCAGATTCTTCATTGCTCAATTCTGAATTTGGAGTTCCTTCAGTTTCAGCAGCATGTTGCTTCTCTTTGTACCCCATCACCCCTTCTTTAAACACCACATCTCTGCTAATGAAACACCTTGGAGTCCCATTTTCTAAGCTCCACATCTTATATCCTTTTACTCCATTTGGATAGCCAATAAAGATGCACTTTATAGCTCTTGATTCCAGCTTATCTTGCTTAGAGTGAGCATAAGCTAAACATCCAAAAACCTTTAGAAAAGAATAGTTAGGAGTCTTAGAATACCATACCTCATTAGGAGACTTGAATTGGACTGAAGATGATGGACTTCGATTGATGAGAAATGCTGCTGTTGAAACTGCTTCTCCCCAAAATGATTTGGGCAATCCAGCATCTAGGAGCAAGCATCTTACCCTCTCCAAAAGCGTTCTATTCATGCGCTCAGCTACTCCATTTTGCTGTGGAGTAGCCACCACAGTCTTGTGTCTTGAAATGCCTCTCTCCCTGCAATAGCTTAGGAATTCCTCTGACATAAACTCTAGACCATTATCTATCCTAAGATGCTTTAACTTCTTACCAGTGAGATTCTCTTGCTGTGTTAACCATTCTTTAAACTTAGAAAAGGCCTCAGATTTATGCTTAAGGACATACACCCACACCTTCTTACTGTAATCATCTATAAAGGTTATGAAATACCTTCCCCCTCCATGTGTTTCTACTCTAGATGGACCCCAAACATCAGAGTGTACATAGTCAAGTATACTTACAGTGGTGTGTTTACCTTTAGGGAAGGGAGTCTTTGTGAGTTTCCCTTGGATACATTGCTCACACTCCTGTGTTCTTCCAGGATCTGAAATGGGAATCAGCTTTTGCCTTGATAGTTCAGCCAAGCCTTTATCTCCAATGTGGCCTAACCTCTTATGCCAAAGGTTAGTTAGATCTTCTTTTTCAGCAGGTGATGCCCCTCCTTCCACTGTACTTCCCTTAAGAATATAGAGGTCATTCGACTTTATTCCTTTCATCACCACCATTCCAGCTTTGGTAACTTGAATCTCCCCTCCTTGAGTCTTAAACTCACAGCCTGTAGCATTAAGAATACCAAGAGATATTAGATTTCTTTTGAGTTTAGGGATATACCTCACATTGGTTAAGGTCCTGATCCTCCCATCATGCAGCTTGAGTTTGATGGATCCAACTCCCATCACCTGACATGAATGATCATGTCCCAGTAGCACTGAGCCTCCTTGATGCAATTTTAGATCACTAAACCAGTTCTTAATCGGGCATATGTGGAAAGAACATCCTGAATCAAGCACCCACTCTCCTTTCATATCTGAATTGCTAATACACAGCATATCGGCGCTGTCGTATTGATCTTGCGCGATGGCTGCTTGATGATTTGAATTGTTTCCACCTTGCTTCTTCTTCCTTTCGGGGCAATTCCGCTTGAAGTGTCCTGGTTTGTGGCAATGAAAGCACTTCCTTGCTTCATCTCCTTCAGAGTTGGATTGACCTCCACCTTGCTCAGATCTTTGTGAGCTTTGCCTTGAATTTCCTTTCCTGAATTTCTTGCCCTTTACAGTCAATCCTTCCCCAAGATTTTGTTGCTTCCTCTCAGATTCAGACCCAAGAAATCTTGATCGAATTGCTACCTGAACTTCCTCCAAAGTTAGTGGGATTACTCTTCCATATACAAGAGCATCCTTGAAGGATTGATATGATTTCGGGAGCGCATTTAGCAGCAGGAGAGCCTTGTCCTCATCCTTTTGCTTCTCTTCTATATTCTCCAAATCATCCACCAACTTATTGAATTCATCTAGTTTCTCCAAGATCTTCTTATCATCTAATATCTTAAAGGAAATCAGTCTTTGCTTCAGGAATAGGCGATTGGCTAGGGACTTTGTTTGATAAAGTGATTCGAGCTTCTTCCAAACCTCCAATGCCGTTCGTTCTTGATACACTTCTCTTAATGCCTTCTCTCCTAGGCATAGAATGATCGAGCTACGAGCCTTCTGATCAATTTTGCTCCGATCAGCAGGTGAAAGGGCCGATGATTCCTCCGAATCATCCACGGGTTCTTCAGAAATGGCTTCCTCCCAACCTTGCTGGATCAAGACAGCTTCCATCTTCGCCTTCCATAGTGTAAAGTCATCGATCCCCGTGAATTTCTCCACGTCGAGCTTCATTCCATACATCTACAGTGGTTGTGCGTCGAGTGCTTCCCACAGACGACGCCAATTGTGAAGAAAAATACACTTCGATGATAGACAACGGCTGAACCACAACGCTTATGCAGAAAACCCTAAACCTAGACACTTTGATCTTCAAATGGGAACAGAAAATCGAAATAACACGCAAGATTTTAGGGTGGTTCGGCTCGCCACATCGGCCTACATCCACCATGAAAGGATCGAACAGATTTCACTAAGAAACGAGAGAGAATTCGAAGTTACAAGCTAAATCCCCAAACATTAAGGTTTATGCACACTCAAGAACCCTAATTTTCTAATCTCACACAAAACTCAAAATTGCAAAGTAAGATTACAACTAGATATACACCTATATATACTAAGCAAAAGCCCTCTGCCAATTTAACCGAAATCGCAACCGAAATCGTCGAATCTTGATTTCAAAATCAAATTCTGCGCTGTGCCCTAGCTGTTGCAACAGCACCAACGACCTTGAACCGGCCGTTACAGCTAATCTCCCAGAGCCCGGTTCGACCATTTCCAGACCGGTTCTTGACTCGGGTTTTCCGGTTCCAACATCCTTGATTTATTTCCGAGCTGCCACTCCACATTTCAATTGATCTGCTTAAATATTTCATTCTGCAGGTACATTTCATCTCATTCTTTGCTTCTGCTAATTTATTGTTTCATCATCGCTGTTCTTTTTAACCTCTTCACGACAATTAAAATTACGTAGTTTGTAAAAATATTATAACTTTTGAATTGAACATTCAATTATTACTTTGCAGATCAAAACTAGTGGATGTGGATTTAATTATGAGAAAGAGGATCTGCATTGTTAGAAGTCACATCTACTTCACTCCAGATCTAACTAAAATTTTATAAATTTGATAAGACTTAAGAGCCCAATTCTTTTTTTTTAAATTAATTTAATAAAACTCCAAAACGACACTTGTAAGATTATACAGAGTATTTTACATTTCCTTTAAAATTCCATGAATATTTTTCTAAGAAGGAAGAGCATGCATGCACAGATAATTTGCAGGGAAAGATGAAAAATATGGGCAGCCAGGCGGCGGTAGTTGGTGGCGGCCACCCAAATAACGGTGGTTCTTACATGGTGAGACGTATGATTCCGGCAATGGGTGCCGCGGGTGCAGCTTAATTCTGCTGCTGCCTCCAATAGACGTTCCAGTGAGAGAAAAGATGATGATCAAACCAATGGAAGCAGTGACTGTCACAGTTGTGTGGGAGCTGTAACCCTAGCCTCTATTCTATTGGTTTCTGTTTTACTACGTGCATGGTGGAGGGATTTAAATTTGACATGATCTTAAATTTAGTAGAATTAAGGAATGATATCTGTATTTTTGTTGTTCTCATTTTACTTTAGTACTATTACACAAAATTAATATACTGTTTATAGATTTTAAGATATGAATAATACACTTACTTTTGTTTTATGTTTCAAAGTTTAGCAATCAAAATAATCTAAGGTTGAATGACTTCTTGTTACAATGCTAAGGTTGCATATATAACTGATATGATAAAAATGATCAATAACAATTTGCTGCAAAATGTAAGGATATTTTATCCTAATTTGCATGTATGGTGACGTGATCATTACACAGTCAAATAAATATTGTTGTTAATTAATACTTTTGATCTATATCACATGTGTATGTCACATTAATAAAAAATTGTGGTAATTCAAGAATAAATTATGAAAAACTATTTCTTTACACTCAATTAACCTCCAATTTTATTACAACTAACAAACATAGGAATGTAAGATCAAAAGTTACAATGTGTAAGAAAAAGGAATGATCTGTTTCATGGTGAGGGCCTCAGTTTGCATGCACCATGCATAACAATACCAACAAAGAGAGCATTGGTTCAGAGTTTTTGCTAATTTATCTCTACCAACAATAAATACAAATTCTGCAGGCTCAATAATTTCGAAAATTTTGACAAAAAAACTAGAATTGCAAAAATTAAAACATGAAGGACCAAAATTGAAAAACCATATTTGGTTGTTAAAAAAACGAAGGATGTCTTATTTATTGGTGATGTAACCTACAAAACTCGTGAGTATTTTTTGATTTTGTATGAAACACTCACAAGTCACAACCGTCTCTTAAAAAGAATTGATGTAGATGATCTGTTTCGACTTAATAATGAATTCAAATTTGTTTCACAAAATGTGATACTTAAGATATATAGAATCTCTCCCAATTTTTTATTGTTTTGTACACAAAAATCACTAGGAATCCAAATATATTCCTTTCCTAGTTATACCACACTTACCATTTATGGTTTGAAATTAAGAAATATTTTTTACTTAGAAATTACACTCAACGGATTCTTTTCTTCCTATCAAAGGCTACATTAAACTTCAGATACAAGTTTCCTACACCCACATGTGAACCTTTTGTAAATGATAAGGCCACCATATATGATAATTACAAACCTAGATCTTTCTCTATATTATACAAGCTCAAAGAACAACTATAAGGAATCTAGAAGGAAAAAATATCAACATCGAAGAAACCGTAAATTCATAATTATGGAGTAACTTTTATCTGTTGAGCGACGATCTTTAATATTACGAGACATCGAAGAAGTAGAGAAGAAGGTGGAGCATTGAGATATATTTGAAAAGAGAGGAGCAAAATGGGAATCAAAGTAAAGATAACAATTGTGATTGTGGCCTTCTTATGTTTTTGTTTCCCTGCATTTTCAACTTCTTATGATGGAAAAATATTACATTTAGGTACCATTGATCACATGCCCTTTATTGCTTCTCTTTCATTAGTGCTGTATTTTTTTTTTTTTAACTACATTAAAGTTCAATTTAATTGCCACACATATGTTCAATTAACATATGAACTTCTAATTTATGATTTGATAGAAACCTCGTTTTTTTTTTTTTTCCAATTAATTTGATTCTCTTTGAAATTTTGAATTCTATATTTCTTGATTAGTCTGCACAGATAATTTAGAGGGAAACATGAATCATTGTGGGACTGGCATATCCCATCCCAACAAATTCGCAAGTGGTGGCAGAGGCGGTGGTGGCCGAGCGGCAGGTGGTGGTGGCAGCCACCCAAATCCTGGTGATTCTCAGTCTTCTATACCCCGGTACACAGCCGGAGCGGCTTTCGGGGCCGCCGGTGCAGCCAATGGGCACCGCAACTACCATGGGAATCATAGTGGAAGTAGTCACAGGTACAATTGCATGGAAGTTGTAACCTTAGCCTCTGCTCTATTGGCTTTTATTTTACTAGAGGAAATTCAAATTTGAGACTTTAAAATTAATAAAATCAAGGTTTAATGTTTGGGTTTTCTATATTTATTATATTTGTACTTTAGTATTTACCAGAATATAGTTTTAAGAAAGGCAAGGTTGACCACTTTTGTCTTATGTTTCAAAGCTTAGAAACTAATCTGTCAAATATTGAATGCCTACTTGTTTACAATACTAAACCTGGTAACTAATATGATGAAAAACAAAGAGTGCAATACTTATTTGCTACAAAATATAAAGATAAGGTAATTTGTAAGCAAGTTGGTGCAATTATCATTGAATTTTCATCTCCTTTCAGAATGTATCACATGTATATTGGAGATGTCATTTAATATACATAGTAGTAATCCGAGAGTAGATCGTGGAGAATTATTAGAACAGAGGATCTCGTATTTCTTCACACTCAAACTAAGCTGGAAGTTAATCGGGGATGTCAATTCATAATTAACCCTTCAAATAAAGTTATCAGCTTGCAAAATATTTACCTAAAACCAATGAAACCAACTAAGATAGCAGGAAAAGTCAACCGAAGAAGCAAACTTTGTAAGATCAAGTCATAATTAATGCGCAAGAAAAAGGAATTATATTTCATGGTGAAGTCCTCAGTTTGGGAAAAAAAAAAAAAAAGCATTAGTTCAGAGTTCTTGCTAAGCTAACTCTACCAGCAAAGAAATCATTTTGACTCGAACCACAAAGACCTTGGTTTAGATATAATCAACCTACCTTTAGAACTGGCTAAGTAGCTCAAGTTTACGAGCTTGAAAAAATTTGCAACGGCCTTTACCACTTGATTCGATGTCTTCACTTCTTCTCTTTACAGATGTGAAACCAACACTTGTTAGTTTCATTTGCCTTTTGCTACTTCTTCCATTGCCATCCTCGTCAGCATCATCCGATTCCCTAGCATGATCACAGAGCAACATATATTCATCTTTTTGATTCTGAAATTAGTCTAATAACACTAGCTTAGTAAAAAAAAAAAAATCAATTTTTTCATCAAACAAGGCTTTATGATAGTAATCCATTGTCAGCAATTGAATTTGTCAAGCAAAAGACGACAGTCAAAAGAATCGTTCCTTCATGAGAAATAGCATACGGTAATTCATTGAAACCAAGAAACAATGAGAAAATAATTTTCAGTGACATATTTTCAGAATTTACAAGAGAAACTAACCATATGACATCAACCATATCCTTGGAATATGATGCGCATGTTCCCCAACTGAAGCGAACCAATGATGGGAACCCGAATACTGAGTGCTTATGATCTTCCAGCCACGCCTTTGTTTGAGGATCTGCAGGAAGAAAATCTCAATTTATTTGACAGAATGTGACAAATTATATATATCACTGAAACTGAGAATATATAAAGGAAAATCAACCTCCAGGGTATCCAGACCCAAAATTCCTATGAAGGTTTTCCCCAGTTTCATGTAACGTCCAATCTCGTAAAGTTCTATCTCTTGTGACCTGAAAGGCAAAGTTATAACATAACTGGGAGGTTGCCAATAATACATAACTGAGATGTGTACAATGAATACTTCAGGGAAGAAGCAGGGGAGAGAGAGAGAGAGAGAGAGAGAGAGAGAGAGAGAGAGAGAGAGAGAGAGAGAGATCTTCTCTAACAAAAACTAAGAAAAAACTTTAGTTACCTTTGCAACAATACTTGCACCACTTACAACCGGATAAAGACTGTCAGCTTTCTTTGCAACCACAAATTTGATATTAGGAAATCTTCCAGAAAGCTTAACTCTATACTTTTCGGGATCACCAACAGTATCCAAATAGACCTGTATCAATAACAAGCGTGTTATACTATAGGAGTTGCAAGAACCAAAGTCTTGTGAAGAAAGAAATTTTAATGAAGAATTTATAAATGTGACAACATCTAATAGAAACAAACCACATTCAAATTTTGTTTTATGCTAAAATTTGACAGAATTAGCATTAGTCCATCTACCTACTATTTGATTATCTTTACATTTGAATTTGCTTCTTTACTTGACAGAATCTCACATAGTTATTGATTTAGCCATATGTATTCGCGTTCCATGTCATTCTCTAGTGCATCTTAATCATTTAAACACATTTACATAATGGACACTATGGAGGTCTTGAGCCTTTATCTAAATTCACAATGCAATCAAGTGAATGAAGAGTTTAATGGGAATTGAAATGTGATGCCAAGGCTCCTTCTCTAGCCTCACTAATCAATAGCAATGTAAGCTCGTTTCAAACAATGAAATCCAGGTTTTAACATCTAATGTGGAGATTTTGAATCCCTTTTTGCTCAATGAAACAGTTGATTTTCTGATTAGTTTACCTTATTCATTACCACATTCAGCACTTGTAATAAACGATTCCACATGCCAACCCAAAATATTACATAGAGATAGAATAAAACTAATAGAAATTTATAATTAGTAAGTTACATATCTGTGGGTTTCAATAATGTATAATAGTACAAGGTTGCCATTATCTTTATTGGATTGTCAATATGACAGGGGAGTGTAGTAGAAATATTTTTTTGACTAATTACACAGCTCTGTGCGCAAGTCTTTTTTTCTCTCACTAAATCAGAAATAGTGATGCCAACAATGAGAAACGGAAAAGGAAATAATCTGTAGGGGTGATGGGATGAGGTATTTTCAAGAATACCATCAGAATTCATCCTGCTGATTCAAGTTTTAGCAATAATGATTTACAAAGACTTTTACCTCAGTTAGAAGAACACCAAGATTTAACACCTTGTCAATGAGGCCAATGGCAGAATCATGTGATATTTCATTAAGATTTATCTTACTTCTGCAAAAATGAGAGCCAAAACAATGTGATGAGTTATGAAAGCTTCTTTGCTAGGAAGTTGGTCGAGAATACAGCATAGTTTTGATAGTTACTTCTTTAACATTTTGGCTGACAGCTCTCTTGGGTCTATAACATCAACTGCCCATCCGATTGATTCATCAGCCTTCAAATTCTCAAATAACTCTTCCCTTTTCTCTTCTTTTAAAGTTTTCGAGTCTGCATTCAGAAGAGATGGAGAATTTTGATAGTGCAGATATTCATGGTGTTGGAAAAGAAATCACAATAATAGGCAGCTAAAAGCCAGTCATCATCATATATGTGAATTTTGGGTTACAGCAATATGGGAAACTTCTACTTTTGACATGGTAACTCTAGTGCTTTTAAAAGTTTGAGATGTCAAAATATTGGTTGTCTAAAGCTACTTGCGAAGAAAGTACCTCCTCTGAGGAAGAGATAATTCTGTGCAATGTTTTCCATAAAGTACAACGAAGCATCAAGCCAGTTGAATCTTTCAAACCAGACGATTTGTTTCGAAAGAATATGGTTAAGGGCATCTAAACATGAACTTCCTGAAAGGAAGAGATAGTCCAGAAAGCTTCGCCAATATTGTATGCCTCTTTCACTCACAATGTCATAAGAATGTAATGACACCCCAACATTAACAGCAAAAAGTTGCAATCTTTAAAGTGAAAGGACCAAACAAACAAACCCTTAAGTTATCAAAATGTACAACTCCCAATATTAACAGAAAAGAAATTGCTATCTTTAGACACAAGTAACAAATACTCAAATCCAGAAGTGATAAATCTATAAACATCCCAATATTAATAAACTCTTTAAAAATTTAATTACAGCTAAATCTTAGCTCACATATAGTAAAGTAAAATCAATTGCAGCAATTTAGCAAACCTGCAAATTCCAATGTGGAGAGGGTTTTCTGATAGGAACGAGCACAATACAAGCATCCATACACCATTGGACCTACAATAAACAAACAATGTTCCATTTAAAGCCGCGTAGACAAACGAAATTGACGAATTTCTTTGAATAATGTGTATACCTAAAACAGGGCCGCGACCAGCTTCGTCGATGCCCATTATGCAAGGCTTCGAGGCCCATTCCGGCAACGACGGCGGCGGCGCCTCCGATCCCATTTTTTGGTCTTCTTTCTCTTCTCTCTCTGTTTCCCTCCACAATAGAGCGTTTTGGCGCAATTTTATTGCTTCACACCTCTCTATTTTTCTCTCTCTTCTCTACTAGAGTGAGAAGCCTCAACTGATTAATTATTTCCTTTTTAGTTATATTTTGAATTTAAACACTTCCTAATTAAAATAAAGTACAATATTAATTAAGAATTGAAATTAAGTAATTAAATGAAGAGTTATATTATTTTTAAAAAAATATAAACAAAAAACACCTTGATAATTTTAAACAAAAACACCTAAAATGAAACAAATATTTATAGAGCCACTTAAGTTTTAAAACCCATGGAGTAGTTTTCCAGAAAACAGTGAAACACCCTTCAAAATTATTACATTTTTTCTTTGAAATTAGAATTTATATTTCATAAAATTGTGTTGCTTCATCACTTCTTCAAATGAAAGCATTGCACATGAGAAGTAAATTGCATACTAAATTTCGTTTACATTACAAAAGCATTTCAACAATTTGCAGTGCTGAACTTGAGCCACCAATCCATGGAGAAGAAGAAGAAGACCTTGTTTGGATATGCACAAGAGCAACCTTTTTGCAAATTCAGCAAACCCTGGTTCAGAAATGTGCCAAACAGAGAGCAGTTGTGCAAGGCAAATCTTGCCATGCACAGATCCTTCATTTTGGTTTACAAACAGACACATCAACATCAAACATGCTGATCAATCTCTACTCCAAATGCGGCGTCGTGGATTACTCTCGCAAGGTGTTCGATGAAATGCCTGTGAGAAATATGGTTTCTTGGAATACCATGATTGCTGCGTATACTCAGAATGGAAACGGTGAGGGGGCACTTAGACTTTTTGTGAGGATTCTGAGTGAAGGGTCTGAGTTCAGTGAGTTTGCGTTGTCGAGCGTGTTGTGTGCCTGTGCATCGAATGTGTTAGCGTTAGAGAGTAAACAGTTGCATGCTTTTGCTGTTAAGTCGTCGATGGAATCGAATGCATTTGTCAGTACTGCATTGCTTGATGTTTATGCTAAGTGTCGTTCTGTTGAGGATGCCTTTCAGGTGTTTGAATGTATGCCCGATAAGAGTGATGTGACTTGGAGTTCAATGATGGCTGGGTTCGTGCAAAATGATCTCCATGAGGAGGCTTTGAATCTGTTTTTAAGGGCTCAAAGGGCTGATGTGGAGATGAATGTGTTTATTGTTTCTTCAGCTCTAAGTGCTTGTGCTTCCATGGCTGCTTTAATAGAAGGAGAACAAGTGCACACAATGGTGTATAAAAGAGGATTTGGTGCAAATGAATACATTGCTTCGGCTCTTGTTGATGTGTATGCAAAATGTGGAAGTATTGAACAGTCCCATGCAGTGTTTTCTGAAGCAGAGAAGAAGAATGTGATTCTTTGGAACACGATGATATCCGGTTTTGCTAGACATGCTAGGCCTTTAGAAGCCATGGTATTGTTCGAGAAAATGCAACAGGCATTTTTGTGCCCGACTGCGATAACTTATGTTTCTCTATTATCTGCGTGTGCCCACAAGGGGTGGGCTGAAAAGGGTCGTAAGTATTTCAAAATGATGAAGGAAGAACATAACTTGTCTCCAAACGACGTTCACTACTCATGCATGGTAGATATCTTAGGCAGGACAGGGCAGATCAACGAAGCTAAGGATTTAATCGACAAAATGCCATTTGAGGCCACTGCTTCCATGTGGGGGTCTCTTTTGGCTTCATGCAGGGTTTATCGGAATGTTGAGATTGCAGAGATCGCTGCTAGAAATCTGTTTGAGATAGAGCCGAATAATGCAGGGAATCACGTGTTGCTTTCTAACATATATGCTGCAAAAGGGAGGTGGGAGGATGTTGCATCTTCAAGGAAGATTCTTCAAAGCAGTGAAGCTAAGAAGGAGAGAGGTAAGAGCTGGATTCAGATCAAAGACAGTGTTCACTCCTTTATGGTCGGGGAGAGAACTCATCCATGGATTCTTGAGATATATACGAGGTTGGATAGATTACTGGAAGAGATGGAGAAATCGGGTTTCAGAGGTCATATTGAACATGACATGCATGATGTTGAAGATGAATACAAAAGGGAACTGCTAAAACACCATAGTGAGAAGCTAGCCTTCACTTTTGGGTTAATGTGCTTACCTTGTTATGCACCTATAAGGATCATGAAGAACCTCAGGATTTGTGGTGATTGCCATGAGTTTATGAAGGTTGCTTCGACTGTCACGAAGAGGGAAATTATCGTCAGGGATAATAACCGGTTTCACCATTTCAGAGAGGGATACTGTTCTTGTGGAGAATTTTGGTAGCATTCATTGATCGTACCATGGTTTTAATGGCACTCCTTTAACTTTCTCGTTTGTTTCACTTTTTCTTCATTCTTAGTGCAAAAATTGACATAAGTTGTCATTCTCATCTTTAGTGTCCATTTGTAAACAACCAATAGATACATCATTGCAAAGACTGGTGATGCAAGAATTGTACATGAGTTGTTATTGTGTACTATATAGCCAATTACAATGTCTCGTACTAGTTTCAACATTACAAGCGTGATGGTGTGTAAATAAAGAGTGATACTGAGTTCAATGCATTTGAAAAAAATTGCAAAACTCACAAATGTTACACAATTCAAATCTCAGTGTCATACTAGAAAAGGCTAAGACAGTTATTATCCCCACTATTTGCAGTTTCTATCGTGTAGATGAGGCTCTAATCTAGAAAGAATGCATCTTCAAACGGAACAAGTCACACCAAGGCATTTGAAACACCTTCAAAAATGTCATTACACTTACCAATCTGCCAGTGAAAGTGAGACACATCTCCTTCTTTTATCTTTACATGACACTACGGTATAAATATCAAACGATGCAAATTTCTTAAGAGAATATCTATCTATCAATATGCCTTGTTGCCAGTGTTACTCATTTATCAAAGAACGACTTTGGTTTTCAAATGATTGAACAACCGGGAGCAATTTTCTTTGAAGGGGAGAAAGGTTTTTCCACCCATGAAATACCTTAGCACCTGTGGTATTTCGACTCCATCTTCCTTTTGGTAGTTTTCTAGAATGCAACACATTGTCCGCTCAGTCGCCGTGAGAGTAGAGTTTAGCATGTGGACGTGGTCCTTAGCCTTTTCGTTACCCTACACCATATTTGCAAATATTAAGTCTATGAGAAAGCACAAAAAGAGACAAAATCATTCAGGAATCACCAGTGCACAGTTTTTTTTTTTTTGGTTTTTCAACTAGATCAAAGATCAAATGCATAAATTATTGCTCAAGTCATTTCCAAAAAGTTCCTCATACCTTTTTTTGTCCATAGCGAATTCCTAATCTTCTCGACTGATAGTCAGTGCAGTTTGAGCACGAGACTAGTTCCCGATAAGCCTTGGA
Source organism: Scutellaria baicalensis (assembly GCA_005771605.1). Classification (NCBI taxonomy): domain Eukaryota; kingdom Viridiplantae; phylum Streptophyta; class Magnoliopsida; order Lamiales; family Lamiaceae; genus Scutellaria; species Scutellaria baicalensis. The sequence goes on along the minus strand of CM016721.1, from coordinate 52,997,258 downwards.
GGCGGGGAACCACCCTTCCAAGTCATATTTCTTGGCTGCTGAATCATTGAGTGCACCAGAGACAATAGCTACTACTCGATGAGGAATGTTCAGCTGATAACAAATAAATTAAATTTGTAAGAATCAACAAAACCACAAGCTGGAGTGGATCATAATTAAATGCCAAGGTAAAAGCTGAATTTACATGCAAAAATCTATATGCAAACACAAATTTACTTTGTTGTTCCAAAGGATCAGTACTATACAGCAGTAGCTCTAAAACATTTGGGTCATGTTTGTTACCCAGTCGTGTGTTTTAGGACATCAGTTTTTGTAATTGGTGTTCTGGAAAGAGATGAATGAAGAGAGTCGAAAGTTATTTTTGGTTTTATTTTGGAAGGACGGCTTGAAATAATAACTTTATAACACTGTTTTTGAATTATTCTAATCATGTTTTGGTACACAACTAAACCTGATTATAAAAAGTAGGAGGTTTTCCCCCTCAAAAAATAAATACAAAAGTGATATCATGTTGGAAGAAAGAAAACAAGGAAAAAAACAAAGACAAACTTAAGTTAACACCAAAAGAAAATCAAAAATAAAAAATTATAGGAAAGCATACCATGTGGTAAAATTCCTCAGAGTTTTTCATCATTTGCTCGTGCTCGTCCCAAGAGTCATTTCCATTTGGGCTGGTTATACAAAATTGTTCCACCTTTTCAAATTGATGAACTCTGAATATTCCAAGGGTATCTCGACCATGTGAACCAGCTTCTTTTCGGAAACATGTAGAATATCCAGCATATCTGATGAAGTGAGTCAATCCAATTGAAAGATGATACTAAATAAATTCAGAAAACACCATTGACCATCAATTTACCTTAATGGCAGTTGGGAAGGATGAATCCAATCATCTATATGATATGCACAAAGTGGTTGTTCAGCTGTAGCAATCAGATATTTGTCGTCTCCCTCACCAGTCACCTGTCAAGACAATAGATAATCAGCACATATCTATCAAACACAGAGCTTCAATGCATTCTTGATTCAAGGGTTAAGTTTTAGTGAATACAGAAACTAGCATCCAAGAACCAAAGCAAAACATGGAAGTAGGATTTGATGTTAGTCTTTCTCTCGGCTTTTCCTAATCTGCCATCAAACTTTTAAGCCTTAAAAGGACTAGAAACTTTCCCAACGCCATAAGACATGAGAGAAGAGGCCTTGATTCTAATCTTAGTTGGTACATATTGTTTTCCTAATTTGCATTCAAGCTCTATGCATTTCGAAAGATGGTTTTCTCACGATGGTTTTTGACATTTAAAAAAGACTAGTTCAAGCTATCAAAGAGAAGAAGAGTTGCCTTGTAAAGTTCTTCATCAAATTGCACCAACTGAGCGCACTTGGCCATAATATCTTTTCTCATGAAGAACGGAGTCTGCAATGAAGTAAATCCCCTCTTCTCTAGAAAATCAAGACCGAAGTTGATCAAAGCTTGATTAAGTCGTACACCATCCCCTTTGAGATAGAAACCTCGGCCTCCGGAAACATTTGTGCCTGAAGAACCCTATGAGTTAGTATATCAGATTGTGTAATGCCACAAGTTGTGTCACTATATCAAAGCATACACTCGATGATTGTAGTGAGTTACCAAATGCTTGCTGAGAATTGTCGTGTTTAGACCAAGAGACATCCGTAGTCTTAAAAGAAAAGGTGCAAAACATGTATTGACCGACCTAATCAATTTTGGCGAAGTATATATGTTTAAGCAGCTGCATCAAACTTATGTCTTGGTTGGTACTAACTTAATAGCATCAATACTCAATGAAGGAAGATAAGATGCACCATATAGTGCCTGATATAAGTCCACACTCGTCTCAAAAGGATAAAACTCTTATAGCAAGCTCTTCTTGCTTGAATAAATTGAATAGAGAGAGTTGGCCCAAGAAGGTTAGCCAACAAAGCCTTCTTTTGTTATCCCAATAACCTTGCATGACCATACTATATAATTCATAAAAGTACCACCAAAAAATATAAAAATGTTATCTTGGTCAATCACGTCACAAAGAAAATGGTTATGTGATGAGTATCTCTAAAATAAATGGACAAATCAAATGAATTCAACTCATGTCAAGTGCTCTTCAGATAATCCTACAGTTAGTCTGCTGCAGCTAGTTATTGAGGTACGAAAAATTAGCTCATGTCCACTTTTACTGATTCTAAAGAGCAAAACACCATCCAATATCCAACATCAATCAGCAACTTTATGCAATAAGGTACATGAATTACATTTTATGCAAAACGGTTACTTCTCCTCTAATGGAATAATGCATCAGTTAAAAGTTTTGTGGTATAACTTTGTTCAGACTTGGATAGATTTGTCATTACAAAACGCTAATAAGCGTTCAGTTATGATATATATATTAATTATAACAACTTGTGCAAATGTTGGAAAATGTAGCTAGTTTTCCTTGTTTTAGACATTTTAATAATGTCATCTTTAAGTACCTTAGTAAATGTCAGGACAACCACTTGTATAACAGTTACATGTAAAACAGGATTCAATGCCAAAAAGAAAAAAATTGAACACGAAACATTAAGTACCTTTTTTAGTATCAGCAATCCCAAGAAGCTCAACAAGCTCCACATGATTTTTCAGCTGTGGCTCAGTCCGCTTCTCTCCCCATGACCTAATGATGGCATTATTTGCCTGTATTTGTTTCTCACAAGTCACAGAAGCAATGGCTTGTCGTAGTTGTCTAATTTACAGAATTGTAAGAACCTCAATTTACCTCATCATCGCTGACTGGAACTGAATCGTGAACGAGGTTTCCAATAATCCCCAATCTAGACTGCACTACTGCTAGAGCTTCCTGCACCTCTACCTCCTTCTTTGTGATCAATTCTCTATGTTCCTCTGTAGTTGCAATCAGTCCACTCGCATCTCCACCCGACTATAAGAACCATGGGAAGAATTGAGCCCAAAACCCACATACAAAAACTGAATGTGCAGATGTTTACATCAAAGACTTTCATTCCAGTTATGTGGTAAGAAAAGGCCATAGATTGCTTCCTTAAGATATATAAAGGAAAATACTAAGCCACTTCTCCTTGTTTTCTTTTTTCTTTTTTTTCGTATTTCTGCAGCTTTCTTTTCAGTGCCATCTCTACACTAAGTCCATACCACCATCCTAAAGAATCTTGCCCTCGAACAGAGTGCAAAAAAAACCATGTCTTTTTTAAATCTTGAACATGACATGATAATCGAAAAGATCGATAAATTAACTGATTGGAAACAGTCTCCTCCACAATTACACATCCAAAATGATCCTTTTTCCCCAAAAATGATAACCATTGTTAACCAGTTTGCGTTTTATCCCCTTCTACATCCTAGTCATGACTAAAAAAACATAAAAGCAAAACAAATTGATAGCCAAAACCAAGTAAATTATATGGAAAGCACTCACAATCTTGAGGTTGGCAATTTGCTTATTGATCTTGTTAAACTCCTTCTTCAGGCCATCCAGCTCAAATTGAACTACAGCCATATATATGCATCAGTAAACCATATGAATCAACAGATTTACAAAAACAAAAACAAAAAAATATAGAATTACGTTGCCGCCAAACTTTGTCAAGTCGAATGACCTCATCAACCAAATCAACATTAGCAAAACGACGACGTTGTGACTCTCTGATAATCTCAGGGTTACCACCCTTCTCTTCCCTAAAGAGATTAATATCCAACATACTAATCCACCAGTTCTTCCAAACACCTTCCTCCACAGATAATGCACATCAATCACAAAACTAGACAATTAAACATACACATTAGAAAGCATTCAACCCCACAATTGAAAGCATTCAAGCACAAACAGCGATTCAGACAGAATAAGCTTTGAAATGAAACAGAAAAAATGCAAGAAAATCAAAAAATTCAAATGGTGAGTACACTGAATAGCAAAATCGCAAACACATTGCTTTCTTAAAGCATCTTCAACTAAAAATTCAAGAAAAAAAAAATGCAAATTATATTAAAGCAAGAGAAACATACCATTTGACGTCACCGAAACAGGGGCAAAAGCCGGGGCTCCGAATCCCTCGGAGTATTCGCCGGCGATGGAAGCAAATAAAACCCTTTTTTTTTTTTTTTAATTGAAGGAATAAGGATGATGGCTCATTGGTTTTGGGCTGAGCCCAGGCCCAATTAAGTAAGGGTGTAGTCTTTTCTAGGATGGGCTTCCATTTCGGTTTAATGATTAGGCCTTAATTTTTTCAAAAGTCCAACTGAATTTAATCAACTAAAGCAATAAACGGACAAATTCATTCGAATAATATTGCCAATGAGTGTGTAAAAATAATTCAGGAGAAGATATTACTTGTATGTTTTATTATTATTATTTTTTTTTTTGGATTCACTTAGAAAATTTTAAGGTTTTCTAGAGGAGTTTTATGAAAATTTGTTTTGAAAAATGTAACATGCATATAGTTATGGATTTAATTCTAGCAAATAAGTTAGAAATAAAAATGTAGAGCTTACGAATATACGCAAATATTTCTTCTTTTTAAAAAGATCCGTTAAAAATCAAGAAATCCCTAACTATTGATAAACATTTAAGTGTAAATATATATATATATAAAGTAAACGATGAAAGTTATATTAAGTATACTTCTATCGAGCATAACGCATGGCGTAGAGCTATTAAAGTAAAATATGGTGAGTAGACGGTGGGTTCGGTTAAATTTGAAAATTACATTTTTGTTATATCGAACCGAACCGAATCGAACCAACTCGATTAGGTTGTTCCTCTTCTAAAAAAACAAAATCAAACCCTATAAAATCAAAACAAAAATAGTCTAATTTCGATAGATCAAACTGAACGTAGATAAAAATTCAAACAAAATCACTCAATTCAACTCAATTTTTTTTATCGCTATACATTTTGCTCAAACCCTAGAAAACCCTAGTCATTTAGGTGTTTCCTAAAAAGGTCATGCCTATTAAAAACAATGGATTCCATCATATTTGGTTGGTGAGTCCCTAGCCCAACTTACCACAAAACTATAATATCTAAACAATTTTACCATTCAATATAATAATTTATACTTTATACCACAAAATATAAGTTTTGATACAAAACTACCACAAATTCTGTAAAATTCTGCAAAAGCATATTTTTGTCAGCCACTTTTCAACACACAATCATACTTTGTACGATATTGTGTCATTGACCAAATATTTTATCATTTGAATTGATTAAATTTAAATTTAAAATCACACCAACTCTAATTAATAATACCATTCATTCACTCTAATTAATAATTATTCCATCTCTTATATATAACTCGGCTAACCCTAAACTAGTTAAAATTAGGGTTAGCCGAGTAACTAGTTTAGGGTTAACCGAGTTAGCCGTGGTCCAAAACTAGGGTTAGCCGAGTAACTAATTTAGGGTTAGCCGTGGTCCAAAACTAGGGTTAGCCGAGTTAGCCGAGTAAAAAAAGTTCAAGTTAGCCGAGTAACATACTTTAAGGGTTAGCCGAGTAACAAAGTTAAAGATAGCCGAGTAACATGTTTTAGGGTTAGCCGAGTAACAAAGTTAAAGTTAGCCGAGTCACATGTTTTAGGGTTAACCGAGTAACAAAAATAAAAGTTAACCGAGTAACAAAAATAAAAGTTACTCGGCTAACATGCTTAATGTTAATGTTCGGCTAACATTAATTTTAATGCTCGGCTAACATGTTAATGTTTACTATTAATGTTAATGTTAACCGAGTAATGTTTACTATTAATGTTAATGTTAACCGAGTAATGTTTACTATTAATGCTAACATGCTTAATACTCGGCTAACATTTTAATAACAAGCATGACCGAGTAATGTTTACTATTAATGCTAACATGCTTAATACTCGGCTAACATTTTAATAACAAGCATGACTGAGTAATGTTTACTATTAATGCTAACATGCTTAATACTCGGCTAACATTTTAATAACAAGCATGACCGAGTAATGTTTACTATTAATGCTAACATGCTTAATGCTCGGCTAACATTTTAATAACAAGCATGGAGTTACTATTAAATGTTCAGCCGAGTAATTTTTAGAATTTAGCAGAGTAAATATTAACATGTTAGCCGAGTAACTTTTATTTTTGTTACTCGGTTAACTTTTATTTTTGTTACTCGATTAACTCTAAAACATGTGACTCGGCTAACTTTAACTTTGTTACTCGGCTAACCCTAAAACATGTTACTCGGCTATCTTTAACTTTGTTACTCGGCTAACCCTTAAAGCATGTTACTCGACTAACTTGAACTTTTTTACTCGGCTAACTCGGCAAACCTTTAAAGATGTTACTTTGCTAACTAGGCTAACCTTTAAAGATGTTACTCGGCTAACCCTAGTTTTGGACCACGACTAACCCTAAACTAGTTACTCGACTAACCCTAGTTTTGGACCACGGCTAACTCGGCTAACCCTAAACTAGTTACTCGGCTAACCCTAATTTTAACTAGTTTAGGGTTAGCCGAGTTATATATACGAGATAGAATAATTATTACGGAAATAATTCCAAACCACATAAGTATAATTCCATGAAGTTGAACTCGGTTAAATTTGTGGGAGAAAAATATAATTCCTTGTATTATATTAAATAATGCATGTGTATGTAGCAAAGTAAAAATAAAATTCTACCATCATTCATTACTCAATCATTCAATCATTGTAATTATTGACTTGGTCAAATTGTGGTAGAAAAGTATCAATTCTTATATTTTGTGGTAGAAAAGTTTGTTTCTTATAGTAAATGGTAGAATAATTTATATGTTATATATATTGTGGTATATTGGGGTATTTCCTCTTTGGTTGGTCTACTATATTTGCATTTGATGAGAAACAAATGAAAAACAAGCTTTAATTATGAGAAAAGAACAAGACAGCAGCTTTAAGGATTTTATTATAATGTAGACAATGAGATGCAAATGATTGAGTCACACATTTGATCATATCCAACTTTAAACGAGACAAGTGGATATTATGCCCATATGAATTTTGTTATCATTACACAATCCAAGAAACCAATTATAACCGTACTTCTTTACCAAATTTCCCACCCTTTTTTCTTTTCTTTCACTACTATCCAAATTGATTATTAATTCTAGACATGTAAAATAAGTATTGTCTCAAAAATAAATGTAGAAATCAAGGAATTTTATGAAATTAATAATTTGCTTAATGGTTGTTTTCAAATACTAAACCATTTAATCAGAAAATAGTGCTAATATATCTCTTGGAATTTTGAGATGCATGCCCTTAATTTGGAATTAATATAATATACATTATAATTTACAGTGTGAAATTTTATTATCAAATGTGTATGTCATTGTATATGATATGATATGATATATAATATATATGAGTACTGTTTATCATGTTAGCTAGAAGGGTTAATACATATGTATATATGTATATCATATGTATAATTGATTTTGTATTTACAAATTAATCTCTTACCTTTCTTGATTATAAAACACTCATCCTTCACTTACAAAAATATCTAGTCAAAACTTACTTCTCAATGCAATTAAGAAATTATTCATATTTAAGAAGAAATTTGTATCTTCTTCTACCTAATATTGTTCTACCTAACTCATCTATACATCTCAAGCAACTTATACAAGCTATATACGTAATTGAATTGATTCATGAAATAAGTGGAATGTGATTAGATGTATGTACGAATTAATTAAAAAACTTAATTTTGGGAAATTACTATTTTGAATAATAAATCCACGAATAATTAATTAATGGGATATAATTTAGAAGATAGTGACATAACACATGATAAAAGTCAAAATCATAGATATCACGATCTGATCACTATATATATCATGCCTTTACTCTTTCTGCCCTTTATGGATAAACCTCTTTTCATTTGTTTAATTTGATAAAAGTCATATATAGTAGTAGATAATATTGCAAGTTTGGAAATGTGGACAAAATATCAAAGTGGCCGTTTTTCAATCATATGAATTATTAATGATAATTGTAATGAGGCCACTTAGATATGTCATTATCGAAGGAGACAACTTGTTTTATTTCACATGCCCTATTAGCTAACAAGAACAAAAGGCTATGAAAATAAATATTGCCAAATTTGCTGTCTCTTGTTAGGTCATTGAAAGCATTTTGAATTTATATAAAGAAAAGCTACCAAAATTGTGAAAAGTTGCAAGTTTTAAAATTTAGCATGTATGGTGTGTGTGTGTATAAATATATATATATATATATCATATTTTTCTTATTTTTTAATCTCTTATATGTTAACTATATTCATATAAAATAATTATCTAGCACAAGAAAACTTACCACAATTTATTAAGTCATTAAGCAATGTACGATATTGATCATGAAACTCTTTTATTAGTGTTTGAATGATGTTTATTTTACTACATATAAGAAAAACAATATTATATTACTACCTCATTAATTCGAAAATAATTGTCACTTTTGAAAATAGAATTTGTTTGAATATATCTATTGACTTTTAATTGCCAATAAGAGTTATTCTTTTTTCAAAAATTTAGTATAGAATACATTAATTATGTCTATTATATATTGAGTAATATAGTCAATATATATAATTATAATTATTGAATGTTTGAAAATATTTTAAAATGATAGTTATTTCAAAAAAAATTGAGTAATATATTAGATTTATCATATTTGAAAGGTTAATTGTCGAAAAAATCACAAACTTTACTTAAGTTGCAATTCTAACCAATTTTTTCAATATTAGCAAATATAGTATGAACTTTCATATTTTTTTGCAATTTTAATCAATAGAGTGGTTATCTGAAATTGCGATTCACCATGTTCATCATCTCCCAATTCCTAGTAACATCCAATCCTTAAATGGCAACCATATCAACCTACAAATTTAGGTTATATCGAACCACGAAAATTATTCGGTTTGTTAAAATAGCAAAAAATGTGAAAGTTTATATTGTATTTGCTAACATTTAAAAACTTTGTTAAAATTGCAATTTAAGTAGTAAAGTCCGTGATTTTCTGACTGTTAACCCTATTTTAAATTATATATAACTATCAGCTATGTATTTAGTTTATATTAAAAAATACAAAATGTGTATATATAAAAAGTGAAATTAATCGATATGTTGGATTTCTGAGACATCAATGATGAACACATATTAATGTGTTCATGATGGTTAAGATAACATGACTGTAATTAGGAGTTAATAATATAATTAATTAATATATAATAGGTAAATTATATAAGAAAGTATGAGTTTAGAGTTTAGTTACAATTGCAATGTCCGTTTACTCTATATCAGAACCAACTAGCTCGTGGAACTTAGCCCGTAAGAGAATCCCAAGCTCTAACAATAGATTGCGCTACAGAAAAAAATCAAGATCAGTAAGTGATCGTGCTAACAAAGCAAACCCCCTTCCACAAAACATATTCAATTTAAGAAAAGATTGTATAATAAACATAAACAATAGATTGAATAATATGTTTTAATTGGAGTTAATTTCATTCCTTTGTCCTGTCTAAGAAGTCATGTTGTTCGATTTTCATCAAATTATTTTTAATTATCAACTTTAATCTTACAATTTAGAAATGTGTCGAATTTCAGTCCATCTTCTGTTGGTGTCCCTAATTTTCCGGCCACTTTTTGATTAGTGTCACACAATCCCGATTTCATGGTCGGGAAATTGTGCTTCCGGTGAAAAATGTCTGAAGTTCAACACATTTATCAATTAAATGCAGGACTAAAATTGACAATTGAATAATAACAAAACTAAAATGGAACATCGCCAATAATGTAGGATTAAAAATGAAATTAACCCTAAGTTGAGGAATGAATGGAGAAGAAAAGGAGATGAGGAGAAAAGTAAAAATGAGGTAGCACCATTAACAAATAAATTTAGAATATGAATATGAAAGCAATTAGTTGATAGGTAGCATGATGCAGAAAAAGAAGACCATCCATGGTGGGTTATCTCCATTTTCAACCACCTCTTCATCTAGTGGATGGACGGTCATTTTAATTTGTTGCAACTTGAGAACTAGATTTTCTAATTTCAACTCTTTACTTTGTTTTTTTCTACTTTAAAGTAATTGTATTTTATCTCATTTACAACCAAGACTATGTTATGCGACTATTCAACGGTATATATCTAGATATATTAATATTTCACGAGATCAATTTATATACATGATGATGTGATATGCAACAATGAAATGGAACAAGCTATATGGACTTAATATTTCAGAATAAAGAATCAAATATCAATTGAACTAAAATAAATGAAACTTATGGTAATTTTGCAACAGTAATTTTTAGTGGTTGATGTTTATGCTTCATCAACTTTCGTTAAAAATTATAAAAGATTATCTACACCCAAATCTATCATCGTAAAAACTCATGTAATACCGTCTCATGTGCGACGATCTCATGCACGGCCATGTCCTGGGACATGGTCAACGTGCGCAACCGTGTTCTAGGTACAGTATATAAGTATGTCATTTTCAACTATAAGTATGTGATTTTATACTATGAGTACTACTAATTCACTCGTACGTTGCACGGTTTATTATATAATATATAATTATTATGAAATTTTATTGATGTAATCTAATTTGCATAGCATTATATATTATGTTATCATGAGGTCAATCTATACAAATTTTGGAACAAAAGCATATATATTATCAACAAAATATTCATAACTTAACCCCTTTAATAAAATAAATTACAAATTTTGAAAACCTCCTTAAAAACAACATTCCTTGTCGAAGCCTTATCTTTATCATCTTTATCACTAATCAAGATCTTTAAATCATCTCGATTGGTCACTCGGGAAATAGCAACATACAGTTGTCCATGACTAAACACAGGTTTTTTATCATAAGCAAGTCAACATGAGAGAGTGATTGACTTTGACTGATTGTCATGACATAAGAAACAATCAACGGAAATTGCCGCCTTTGAAACCTAAACGGTAGTCGAGGATTAGAAGGAGTTAACGACATTCTGGGAATCAGCACTTGATGACCAGCATTGTTGCCACTTAAAACTCTCGCTTCCAAAACATGAGTATCGAGTTTGGTTATAATCATCCTAGTACCTATTACACAAACCAAGAGAATGATCAATGTTATTTAGTAACATAACAGGTGTGCTAACCTTCAAGAGAAGCTTATGATTCGGTACACCAGAACATCTTATCACATTAAGAAATTCGGTAGTATGTACATCTGCTAAATTATCAACACATGCATCTGACTTGCAAGTACTGTCAGAGCTTAAATATGTTCGTGCATCACCAGGATTCAGTGACGTCATGTATCCATCTACATCATCAACTACGTCCAAGGTTGGAGATAGTATAGGACGATCCTTTAGGTAAGCTGCAACATCATTTGTACTTGAATTCAAAGGATATGTGTTTTCAACAATTTCAGTAATTGGGTCACATGTAGATTTTAGCTGAATATCTTCAGGTATCTCTACTTCAAAATAACCATCCTCTTCAATTCAAATAGTTCTATCTCCAATATTTGCAATCCAATTCGAGAAATTCTTTAACTTCTCCAACTCTTCGGAACAAATCAATGAATTCTCAAGTCTCATGTTTTTAGTCAATCTGAGAAGCTTACAATGTTGTCAAATGGTTGATGCATTTATTGTTGCAGTGGACAATGTAATTGTCTACTACCCTTTGGAATTACTGGTGGAAATCTCCACCAAAAACAACTGTTTTGCCACTGTATCTTTATTCACCTGATTGCATTAACTACATAATGTCTCGAAGACTTCTATCAAGTCCTTCAAAACAATGTTTATGCATCATTGGAGCCTCATCCTATATAATGAGTTTTGCTCTCACAATAAGCTCTGCTAATTGACTTCCTTGATTGATAGCACATGTTGAACTCTCATTTGGATTAAGCGGTATAGCAAATCTAGAATGAGCAGTTCGTCCACCAGGTAATAAAGGGAGGCAATTCCACTTGAAGCTACATTAAGGAAAATATCACCTTTAGACCGTACCGCTGCCGATAAAGTTCTCCAAACATATGTTTTCCCCGTGCCAACATAGCCGTAAACAAAAAACACACCACCGATACCAAATGAACTGTCTCTATCACCAAATCATAAACATTACATTGTTCATCATTTAAAGCCTCAAACAATGTCTCATGTTCCTCAGTGAGAGCAAGACGATCATAATGCAGTTCATCATAAACCAACTTATTCTTAATAGTTGGAATAGTGGTCATGTTCAGATATGGCATTGACATGTAATCACTCAAACTGACGTGTAAATCTATATTAAATCAGCATGCCATCTAAAATCATTCAGAAAATTCAACTTTCAATTGGGTGTTGAAAAGGTGGATGCAGTTTTAATATTTAGAATTCATATACATATATATGTATGTGCATATATATGTATATCTGAAGTTGTATAATTGGATGTATCAGTATGTTTTTGCTATCCAAATTTAAATGTTGGCTGCAAATATTCAGGTTACATTCCGAAAAAAAGTTAAAACTTTCATTATTACTAGAATCGGACCCGTGCGTTGCACGGAATTCATGTCTCATCTACTTTTCATATCTTAATTGGGTGTGCGTTGCACAGACTTCATGTCTCATCTACTTTTCATATCTTAATTGGGTGTACGTTGCACATGCTTCATGTCTCATCTACTTTTCATATTTTAATTGAGTGTTTATGTTTGAACACATTTTAACTAATAGTTGATGGCTTAATTTTTCATAATTGTATCATCTCATTATTCACTCACATGTTTCATATCTCTACATAGCATACCAGAAGATGACCCTGTATTTCAAACAAAGTGTAGTCACTTCACTTTTTGATATATCCATTTTCAAACCAAGAAAAGTCTCTAGATTGTACATTTGAGCAATTCTATATATCATCTTGAAAACAATAATTCTCATCACATGATTAAAAATAACCTTAAAGTGCAATATTGAACTGTCATTTACAATATAGTATAAGTGTGGTTTAGATGTGCACATGATAAAGAATATTAGGTACTAAAGGGAAAAATAGGACATTGATAATACAAAAGAAGGTCAGATATAAGCAAAAAGGTTTTTGAACCTTACGGAAGCTTCATTTCCTGAAAGAACACTTTCAAGTTACTCAAGGAACAACTAAAAATAAGTAGATTGATCTGAAAGTTAAGCTTCAGGATGTTACAACAATCAGGAAAAATGCAAACCTTTTGCTCATATAAATATTTTCTATATACGCTCCAAAAATCCATACATGTCTAAATGTGTCTAAGAGCAATTGATTGAATTCAATGTGTTATAGGTACTTTTGATTTAAGTATTAACATGTACTCAAATTTCTGTCCAGAAAGTAGATAAATAAACACATTTTAAGTCCTACATCAACTGACATGCATAAGAAACTCCCAAGATGACATATAAACAAAAATCCAGAAACCTAATAAAGTACCGAAAAAAAATCTTCAAATGTAAATTTTGCATAGCCCAAGCTAAGAAGAGTCTTTCTGCAATTCTGCACATTGATTTTGATACGATCAACTTCTGCACTGTTTAGAAGACAATCCTAACAACCAACCCAACTTAAATGCTCCAGCTTGAATACCTCCAACTGTAGATGGACCAATGACAATCTAATATGATGACACTAATCTTACACCTTCAGTCTCAGCCTGCTGGTTATCTTGCTCTGAAATGGCCTACAAAATGCAAAAAAAAAATATATTTATGATTAGGTATGAACAAATTTTTGAATGATCAAGCGAGAAGAATATAGAAGCAACAAATACACCTATCAACCAAGAATAAATCATTGTCTAATATTGATGAAAAAGTAAATATACCGACTCATCTAAAGCCCAAAATACCACCACTCAGCCACATGTGTCATCATTAGAACCACATCCTGAAGCTCCCTCCACACTGCCTGTGCAAACAATAAATAATGAATCTTCAAAATGAATACTACATGATCTATCTAAATTAACCTGAAGCTGATTCATCTTCTTTGTCGTTCTGACACCTTCGTTTCTCAAATTGTGGATGCCAATCTAAGGTGAAATGAATTGAAGATGAAAAAAAATCTCACCCTGAAGAAGCTACATAATAATTAGTCATCCCAAAAGAAATATTAACCTAAAGAAATATTAATCCCAAAAGAAATATTAACCTGAAGCCGATTCACCTTCTTTGGTGTTCTGACACCCCTCATTTCTCAAATTGTGGACGCCAATCTGAGTTGAAATGAATTGAAGATGAAGAATTCTTCACCGTGAAGAAGCTACATAATAATCACTCATCCCAAAAGAAATATTAAGATCAAGACATAATTTTTAGCCTTACATTCGATAAAATAGAACCCTTCCATACACCTAAAGACTTACAAGATCTAAATAGAAATCAATATTCTTAAAATTTAGAATACTAACGACGAAAGTAAAAATGATGTTAAGCAGAATATGCATATAATCAAGATGTTGCAACCAGTTATAAATTCACACATCTTTGCAACAAAATAGATATTGCACAAAATCAAAACCCAACCAATTAGATAAGCAAAATATGAATACAATGAAAAAGAAAATCGGAACACTTTTAAGAAATCAATATTCTTAAAATTTAGAATACTAACGACGAAAGTAAAAATGATGTTAAGAAGAATATGCATATAATCAAAATGTTGCAACCAGTTATAAATTCACACATCTTTGCAACAAAATAGATATTGCACAAAATTAGAACTCAACCAATTAGATAAGCAAAATATGAATACAATGAAAAACAAAATCGGAACACTTTTAAGAAATCAATATTCTTAAAATTTAGAATACTAACGACGAAAGTAAAAATGATGTTAAGAAGAATATGCATATAATCAAAATGTTGCAACCAATTATAAATTCACACATCTTTGCAACAAAATAGATATTGCACAAAATTAGAACCTAACCAATTAGATAAGTAAAATATGAATACAATGAATGAGCAAGACATAATTGACACCAAAAGCTCATTTCCGATTCACCAAATCTCAGAAAAGATACACCACCAAATATAAGAAAAAAATCCATAAATTCCAAATGCATACCAACAAACAGAGCAAAGAACTAAATGACAGTAAGTAGAATGTAGAAAACAACAATTTTTAGCTTCATCCACAAATCTAGCACAAAACCCAGATATAATTAATTCTGAGTACACACTACAACTTGGAAAGCATTCTACAGAAAAATACCATCAACTTACATTACAATGACGTATATGGTTTGAACAATTTAGATCTCGTAAGAATGAATAAGTCAATGGTTCTAAAGGCGTGAATGCACACATTATAAGAATTATGAAGTATGGGGACAAATGGAATACAAGCCAATGCCATATCCATAAAAAAAGCAAGCACATGGACAATTCATATATAATTAACTAAGACCAAATGAATGAGGCCATGGTACCAATCAAATATGCTCAAAATGAGATAACCCTTTCTTTCACATGTGTTGCATTTCATCAAAACACAAATTCAAACAAATGAATAAGTCCTGTTGAGGTTTCCAGGAAAATAAATTGATGGGAAGTCTTCAAAAGTACCATCAGAGACTGGTAGAGAAATTATTTGCCACATACCTGATATAACAAAGTTGTTCAGAAACATATGAAAGTTGTACACCAAAAAAACTTGTTCATGTATTTGCAACTCCAGCAACACCGCTTCCAACAATAATGCATAGCTTTGAGCAATGATATGCAAGGGTCCACGTGTATGCCTACACCTCAGAAATCATAGGAAAAATGGACATAAAACTGAAAATCAATCATATCCCAAATATTTCAACAACAATCTCATTTTAAAGATGAGAAAGATGGTAAAAAATTTATGCACCTCCACCCGTTGGTATCCATGGAGTGGATTTTTAATAAAGCCCGCAGCATATATCATCCCACAACCTAGACACAAAAAGCACAAAATTAGAAACGAAACTTCAGCTAATCATTTAAACAAACACATACCAGACAAAGCTGAAAAGAGCTTTGCTCTAAACCAATGGAAGCAGCAAAACAGGGTGCAGAAGATTTACCGGTTTAGTATTATTAGTACTGGAAAAAGGGTCGGACAAATTGGCGGCGCGGCGGCGGGAGGAGGTGGATCCGATGCGGCGGGACATAGAACCATTATCAAATCAAAACTGAACCCCTTTTGTTCCTCGATCCAATCCCACCATTCTTGACATCCTTCTTCGTCATGCAAATGAACTTATTCCCCATTTTCCGCAAAAAAAGAGTGGATTTTTAACAAAGCCCCAGATTGTGAATTTCTTGAAGAAGCCCAGTTTGGATCTGTTGTGATTGAGGTAGATCAGATCCCTGGAAGACATGGAAGAAGGAATGAGAGAAGACATGGAAGAAAGACACATACACAGAACAAAGAATAGGAAAAGTCATGTGAGAGAGCCATGTGTGCACAACTTAAGGATGACATGGCAAGACACATGTCACTTCAGGAATGCTCTTGGATGTCCATGTGTCATGCTCTAGAGAGTTGCAACTCTTCTTATATATATAGATTAAATCTTAATAAATCAAAAAATTTGTTAGCATTTATAATTGGTCATTCAATGAGGTGCAGTCTGTTTATCTTTTATTTTATGATTTACAATTGGAGGTGCAGTTTATCTTTTATTTTATGATTTACAAATATTCACAAAGCAAACTCATCAATCAAGCAGTTTATTTCATTATGTAGGAAAAAAAGTTTTCCTTACGTGAGGTTCTTCACATGGTATCATGGAATGTAGAAACTTCTCAAATAAGATACCTGATATGATAAGACCCAATTTTTTTTCCAGAAAAGTGGTATTTTTAAAAAAAAAAATTCAACTATCCAGAAAATGGCAGGACAGTTTGGGTGGGCAATTGGCATTTTTGTAATTTTCCCCAACTGTCTTGTTTTTATATTAGTATAGATGTGATTTTTTTCCCTATCGCACAACCGTGCCTTAGGACACGGCCATGCCTTGCACGAAAGAACAATAGCGGTCCATGGCGCATGATCATATTCTAGGGCACGGTTGATATAAGTCATCTTATCATGCATCAATTATATTATTTTCCTTTTAATGTTGAGTTAATCATCTGGATTTGGATCGTTATATCGGATAAATGGATAGTTCATGAACGTTCTTATCCAATATTAATATATTATGGGCGGTCAAGTAATAATAGTGAATGGCAGTTTTTGGTAGAAATCGAAATGGATGTAACTTTTGTGGTTGAACTCAGAATCGCTATTATAATATTATCATGTTTTGAATTATATTGATTTTCCCTTCCCTTTCAAAAACATTTGTCTTCCACAAGCATTTAGTCCCATATCACGATCCTACCCAGGAATAAAAATATTAAAGTGAAAAGGTGTTATTTCGATCATATATATATAAGATCCCATAATTCAATCGTTCTTAAACAAACAAAAAAATCTTCACATAATAATTAAAACCCAAAAAAAAATTAATTTGTTGCTGATTTTCGAAATTTGATCATCAGTGGGTGGTGCAGAATAATGTGGCACTGATCAAACTATTCATTTCTAAAAGAGATTAAATAAAGTAGAGTTTTAATGTTTTGTGTGGCACTCTTTAGATTCATAAATGGAAGGAAGATTTTAGAAAAGGGTAAAAAGCCATGTGACTAAGCAACTCACAAGAATCCTATTCCTATGCTATTTTGGAGATAAGTTAATTATAATTAGTGGTTTACTTACATGAACGTGGGTCCCTCCACGCCACATCTCATGTAATATATATCTTGACTATATTATACTCCCTCCGTCCCCTCTTATTTTGTCTACTTTGACCGGCACGGTTCCTAAGAAAAAACTGTTTGACTTTGATGTGATGTGTTATTTTAATATTTTTGAGTGGCAATTTTGTAATTAATGTGTGCTTTTTTAGTGCAAAAGTTGTAAAATGAAAGAAATGGAGGGGTAAGGAAGTAAATTTTTCTTTGCCATTTTTGGGTTGGCAAAATAAATTGGGACAAGCAAAAGTGGAAAGTAGGCAAAATAAGGTGGGACGGAGAGAGTAATTCTTAATTATCGTTTAATTTTGAGATAATAAGCATTTCATCTTTTTGTATTTTATTTCATGTCAATGATAATGGCATAAATACAAGATGACGAATTTAAATCGATCACTTTGATTTTGGCAATATTAATTTCGTTTTATTTGATTCCATCTTTGATTTCTAAAGTATAACTTCAATTTATTAGCTCATAATTATATGTGTACAAGTATCAGAACGTGCGTCGTACGGGGAGGATGAATTTTTTTAATCAAAAATATTATATTGCTACTAACCTTAAATAATACTTTTTATAGGATATACAATCTATATCAAATTAAATTCAAAAAAAAAAAAAACTATAGTAAATTAGAGTCCTAAAATAATAAGCCTTACTCATAATAGAATTTTATATGATTTTGGTTTAAATTATAATGTAAAATTATTTAAATATGAAAATTATAAAGTACTATTATAAACTTAAATAAAAAAATTGATAAGGATATATTAGACAATCCATATTTTATAAGAAATATTCATATTTTTATATAGGTAATGGATATATATATATATATCTGCATGAATTAGCTATATAACGAATAGAAAATATCTTTTGATACTCTCAATAAATAGTAAAATGATCTTTAATACAATATAATGGAATTAATTTAGAAGAATATTGTGCACCCTCCAAGGAAAAGAGATATTGGGATTTAGAGTGCTCAAATAATAATAGATGTGACAGATGAATATTATAGGGCCCCATAAATCCAACATAATTAAGGAGGGAGCAAATAATCCAAATTGGATGATCCTAAAAGGCCCCAATTGACTGGGCAAAGAATCAAAAAGGCTTCACTTGGCTTTGAAACTACCATAATGGACCAATAGCTCTTACAATTTGGTGTCTTATCTTTTATCTTTTGTTCTTCTTTAAAAAAACTTATCTTTTATTTATTATGTGTTTTTTTTTTTCTTTTGGAAAACTTATCTTCTATCATTGACATTTTCAATAGGCCCTCATTTATTTTTTTGGTGTATACATATCTAAAAAATGTGAGTTCAAGAAGATGTCAGGTTAATATGTGATCCATCACCATCGGTCTAATAATAAATATATTTTACGATCAAATATATGTTTGTTAGTTTTCGTAAAAACTCATATGGAGTAGTTTTATGAATATGATTTCGTGAAATGTTTCTTAGCTTTCACAAGCCAAACATATTTTCACAAGGATAGTGAGTTGATCAATCATTAGCTATAGATCCATGCACCCGGGTCGACTCAACCCACGCGCCTTTGACGTGCGTTTTTACACGCCCCAACGCGCTCTCACGCGCCCCCACGCGCCTGGTGGGTGCGCTCAAACCTACCAAGATTCGCTCAGGAAGTCATACCCTCATGTTATGTTAGTGTTACCCTCATGTTATGTTAGTGTTACCCGTGTTACCCTGATGGGCGCTCAAACCCACCAAGATTCGCTCAGGCAGTCATACCCTCATATTATGTTAGGGTTACCCTCATATTATGTTAGGGTTACCCGTGTTACCCTCGTGAGGGTAACACTAACATAACATGAGGGTAACTCTAACATAACATGAGGGTATGATTAACATTTTAGTTCAGTGGTTTTAAACTAAGGGTATGAAATCTGGATATGGGGTCACATTAACATAACGCGAAGGTAACCCTAACATAACGCGAAAGTAACCCTAACATAACATGAGGGTAACGAGCAAAACACGCGAAATAAGTAAAGAGGCACGGGCTGGGCGGGCCAGCCCAGCCCGCGCGCGACCCACGCGTGGCCCAGTTGCACGGATCACAGATCCGTGCAACTGGTGCACAGGAGACTAACTCTAAAGAAAATGGATCAAGAACAACCTTTAAGCACCATTGACACTTGAATTTCCTTTAAACAAAAAAGTTAAAATGATTGTAATAACATCTAGTTTTTATTTGTGACTTTAAGCCTCATTAGAATTACTCTTATCCCAAGAATCCCGGCTTTTGGATGAGGTTCTTCACCCTTAGTTGGAATCTGGGAAGTTAACAAATACCCTCAAAGCCAAAAGGAAAGATGTTTCTGCTACAAAATATTCCATCTCCAAGTCTAGAGAGAGAAAGAGAAAGTGAAAGAGAGAGAATATCAACTCTGGAAATTTCTTTAACTTTTGATGCTTCTCAGTTAAAGGGGCACAAAATTGATGGAACAAATGACTAATTTATGAACAAAGGGATCATAACCACAAATCCTACTTGGGAGTTGGGAGTAGACTATGCACCTTGCCCTAGCTACAATATTGGTGCTTCATAAACTTTTGCAGCATGTTATTATTATTATTTTTTGGCTATATTTTTCTTTCTTTCTTTCTTATAAGTTATTACAAGGACTGGTAAAGCGAACAAAGTGTAAAAATGGTCATACTTTCATAGTATCGTCTCCACTGTCAACGGATTCCTTACTATGTTCTCCGATCTTTTGACTAAGTGTCCCATCTTTCTCGGCATCGAAGCTCGAGTGGACGCTATAGAGAACATACACGAGAACCACGAGGGCTGAAAAGAATCCAAAACGCACGTAGGATGGTCTATCTAATGACCCCAACAAGAATATGTTAAGGAATATGGAAATGGAAGGTATCCATGGCATCAAAGGGACACCCCAAAACTCTGGTTTCCGGGCTTGAGGTACCATGAAATGGAACAACTGTATAACTCCAATGGCAACCGCGATGCATGAGCCGAGCATGAAGGCTTTAGGCTTGCCTGACGGCCCGAATTGCCAGAGAAGAATGAAAATGAGGGCAGTGAGTGAGAAGCAGAACAAGAAAGACAGAGTCGGCCATGGATTAGTCGTTCCATGGGAGACATAACGTCTATAGATCACTGCATTTGCTACCATGTAGAAGACGAACAAAGAGCCAATGGAAACGAGGTTTAGTAGGATGTTTAGATCAGTAAATAGTGCGATGGCTGCTGTCAAGATTCCTGAAAATAGTAAGCAAAGATCATGATAGGATCATCCCTTTTTGTTAGATCCTAGAGTCAATAGTTTTGTTGATTAGATCAAGAAGATGTCTAAAAGTTTAAAGATATACCAAGCAACATAAAGTAAGAACAGAAGACACTGTTAATGATACTTCTTGATGTAAATTGAAAGGTGATCTGTGAAACAAGAACTGACCCTATGTTGCTAAAGTCGATTGCTTCAAACCATAACTTTAATATACTTTCTTTCTGCACCATGAATCTATTCAAATGTCAAATTTATGTCCAACCTCTTCAAACCATAACTTTAAAATACTTTCTTTCTGCACCATGAATCTATTCAAATGTCAAATTTATGTCCAACCTCTTCAAACAGAGGTATTAGATCTCCATTCAATCACATTCTTATATCAAACATTGGTCCTACAAAACAAAAAAGAATCATTTTTTGTTCGAGAACAAAAGCCCGAATGACCAATCCCAAGCCCTTCAAGGAGATCCGATATATTAACAACCAATGATCGTAAACAAGCAAGAATTATCATCATGAATCACACGTTCTGCTTTCTAAGGATTATTGGCAAGTCATTGAGCATGTCAAACTTTACCAAGTCTCAAACCATTTTAAACACGTGATATGAATATGATCACTTCACTGCCCCTTAAAGGTTTCAACATCATGTCAATTTTCAGTAACTGTTGATCATGATGGTTTACATACCTCCATTCTTTTGAAAAGATCAAAGTCTTAATCCACTATTCATAAAAGTCCTCAAAATCTCATAGATGTGACTCAAAATGACAAAACCTAGGACCACCAAGAAAACCCTGAATATATATCATAGGCTACAAAGTAGATTGATCATGTGCAAGAAAAATAGAAATTGAATTGTTATAAATAAATATAAAAAAAAAAAAAGAAGAGGGCTTCGAAAATGAGTCGTGTGAGATGATGAGATGAGATAAGGACACTACCAAGGAAGGCGGAGGCGTTGACAGGTGTGGAGGTCCTGTGGTGGATGCGCGCAAACCATGTGGGGACCACACCCGACCTTCCGATCACGCACATGTACCTCGCCTGCCCCAACATCGCCACCAGCAGCGACGTCAGGATTCCGAAGCTCGCCCCTACTCCGATCATGTTCGCCACCCACCGCCACCGCGAGGAGCCCTCCTTGAACGCCCCTGTGAACGGCGCCTCCGCGTCAATCTGAGCCAAAATCAACCGATTATTGCAGAGTTGTGCGTTGTGCAGTGGAAGGTGTACATTGATGGAGGGTGGGAGGGAGTAATTGTGTGTGTTTACCATATCGTAGGGTAGGAGAGCTGACATTGAAGCGGCCATCAAACAGTAGAGAGCGGTTACGAGAATGACGGAGCCCGATATGCCGATGGGTATGTTCTTAGCGGGATTTCTAACCTCTTCTGCCATGGTGGCTACGGCGTCGTATCCGATGTAGCTGAGGAAGACCATGGCGGCTCCGTTGAACACCCCCGAAGCTCCGAATGGGAAGAACCCGCCCCGGTTTTTCGGGTTCCCGGGCTCCGTCAAATTCTTCCACTCCCCTCTCCTGAACCCCACCACTATCACAAACACTATGAACAGAATGTGCAGTACTGTCAATGCAATGTTCAACCACGAACTCTCCCTTGTACTGCAAAATACCCAGTGATTGATCGTGAGAGAGAGAGAGAGAGAGAGAGTGTGTGTGTGTGTGTGTAAAGTGGGAATATACAATGTGTGAAGTGAACCTGTAGCAAATGACGAGAGTGAGGAGTAGGACCACAGCTACGGCAATAACGTCCATTTCGTTGTAACCTTGGGGCAATGCACCAATGGTGAATCGTAGCTGTGTATGTGACGACAGCCCCAACGCAGTGCCTAAATACGCCGTGAAACTCCTGGCCACCGCCGCATTAGACAACACGTAATCAATTATCAGATTCGCGCCGGTTAAGAAGGCCATGAATTCACCAAACGTCACGCGGATGTAGCTGAAGGCGCCGCCGGCGACGGGCATTTCGACGGCGAACTCGGTGTAGCAGAAGGCGGACAGGAGAGCGCAGAAGCCGGCAATGGCGTAGGACAGAACAACAGCGGGTCCAGCGTACAGACTGCTGGCACGGCCGGAGGTGACGAACACTCCGGCGCCGACCATCCCGCCGAGGCCGAACCCGACGAGGTCGTACCACTGGAGGCTCCGCTTCAGGGCGGAGCCGGACCTTGCTCTGGCATGGCTGGTTTCTTCCGCGGACGTGGAGACGGAGCAAGCGCGGCGGCAGAGGCGGTGGGGGGTGTCGGAGAGAGCTCGGAGATAGGATTTGAAGGTGGAGAAAGAGGAGGAACGGGGTTCCATTGTCACTCTTCTCGTTCTCCGAGAAGATTTCGGTTATGGCGTTGGAAGAATGAAGGAGAAGCTGATATATATACATGTATACTTACACTGTAGATGGTTGGGGGTAGAAAATGTTAGGAATAAATGGGGGAAATTTGATAAAAATATCAATTATAATTGGACTACTTTATGAAAATGATATAGTAATAATTTTTAAAATATTGCTAACAATGCCACGTGGTCGAATATTGAAGTCATCATAATACTTAGATTTGGTAATCGAATTTGTTGGTATGATGTGCCTTTTCTGGTTTATGATTAATTAAAAAGATATCAATATTTAGAAACAAAACCTAAAAATAAATAAATATATTATAGTATCATATAAAATTAATTAATACTTTAGTAAATAATTTTTAATAATAAAAAATATTTCAGAAATTAAAATATTAAGTTTAAAACTCAAAATAATTGTATAATTTTAAGCTTATTCTAATATTTGTTTTGAAAGGTAATTATTTATATATAATTTGAAAAATCCTTCAATAAAATATAATTTGAAAAGGAAAAAAAATCTTTAAAATTAATAAAACTCTGATCATTACTTTTACAAATAAGATATCTTTCTTAAAAATAAAAAAAAATCTTTTTTCTTAAATCGAAATATGAATTGGAAAACAAAAAAAATCTTGCAAAAATATTTTTTCTAAAAAGTTATTCAAAAAATATTTTATATATTATGTTTGTATATAAAGTTCATTTTATACTTTTAAATTAATATTACATTTATACATTTTATTCAAACAAAATATTTCCAAGATTTCATTTTTTTTTTACTACAAGGAGCATAATTTTTTATTATTCAATACAATTTTTGATTTTACAAATCATATTCTAAAGTTTCCAAATATATCTAAGATTTTGTTATTAGTTTTGAATTTTCAAAATAAACTATTAGAATTCTCAGACAATATACTGAATTTCTTGAAAAAGATTTTGGAATTATTAAAATAATTTTCAGATATTTCAAAATAATTATAAGATTACTTATCAGTTTTAGTCACTTTTTCATTTTTAAAATAGTATTTTGATTATTTAGAAATTATTTTAAAATTTTTAAATGATTACCAGAATCACTTTAAAAAAATTTATTTTCAAATTTTCATATTAATTTTACATTTTTAAATATTTTTTGAATTCAATTTTCAAATTTTTATACTAATTTTACATTTTCAAAATATTTTTTGGATTTTAGATTAATGTTTAGATTTCAATATTATTATTTAAAAATAATTTTCGATTTTTCAATTACTTTTATTTGAAAACATAAAATTTATATACTTTTATCTTATTTTAAAGTTGCTTTTTTCATTTTATATTTCATAGTTTTTGAATGTGAAATCATAATTAATCAAAATAAATATTAATTACACGTAAAATAATCATGTCATGGCAATCCTTCAAATGCCATATCACATATGTTATTTGAGTGTCAAATCATTACATCTGAGTGTTAAAATTAAATTGTCTTTACTATAAAATAAAAATTAACAGGACCAACTCCATAATACTCATATCACACAATATAAATTGGTTTTCAAAATGGATTTAGTGAAATCAAATCTCATAAAATTATGGTCTTATAAGACGTTTACAAATTTTTGTGTTTATATAAATCCCAATTAAGAGAAAATATAAATTTTGTTTCACTAAAACTTGGGTACCCCAGGGGCACGGATCTAAGATCCGTGCCCCCAAACCGACCCGACCCGCCCCAGCTATAATTCGGATCTAGTATATATATGTATAACTTAGCGGTTTTTCGCGGTTTTTCATGGTTTTTATTTTTCTCTTCACGTCTCCATTCTTTCTCCACTCTTCTCTTCTCTTCTTCAATTTTTTTGCTTCGATTTTGTCTCATTGAAGTTTGTTTGGGGTTGATTTTCCATTTTTGTTGAAGATTATCGGCGTTTTGAAAGTATTTTCGGCCGTTTCCGGTTCGTCGGGTTGGTGGTAAGTATTTTTGTGCATCTGATGAATTTTTTTTGTTTTGATTGTGTTGTAGTACTTATTATCGAGTTTTTGTGTGTTTATTTTGTTCTTTTGCACTCGATTTGTTGTTTTTTTGTGTTTGTGTGTTCAAATTTCTAGGGTTTTTACAATTTATTTGTTCTATTTTTTGATTATCTTCTTTAGTTTTTTGAAGTTTGATCTAGATATTGTAATATGATGAATCGGGACCTAAACGATGGCTATATGTAAGAGAACTCGACGAAGGTCGATAGCAATGGAGGTTGCAGTGATGACAGTTAGCCCTGTCAAGAACCTCATTGACATTGAAAATGTGGCTATTGACTTTCCACATGCTATGATCTTTGGTTGCAAAGCCATGAATAAACCTGCAACAACAATTTTTGTTACATGATTTGATTAATTCAAGACTAATTTAGTTATCATTTTGTGCTTTTTTTTTTTTTTTAGCTACAGAGCAAGGAGATATTACCTATACTAAACATGTTCATGCCAATGTCCCTCAATAGTTCTTCAAGATAGTGTAACTATATGTGTTTTATATATATATATATATATGTGTGTGTGTGTGTGTACATGCATATATATAAAGAGATTTAGAGTGTGTTGTGTGTGTTTTCTCGAAGAACATTTCAGGTTTTCAAATGAGTTTCTTCATCACAATTCTTTAGTTTTGTGTGTATGTTTTATGCATGAGTTGATGAATCTGTTTGAATTCCGTTTCATGATATTTTACATAGAAAGGTAAGTTGATTTGATTCTAGAGAAGATTTTTGCATGTTTGACTTGAGATTTAAGTTTGAAGCAGAATAGTGCTGAATATGTCTTTCTTGATCTTCACATCTTTAGTATGCGAAGCTTCACTCTGTTTTTCAAGTTTAATAATGTGATTAACTTTTGTTTTGTTTAATTTTGATGCTAATGATTTCTCATTTTTATGTGTTTTTTTCTGTGTGTAATGGTATTACATGAATACCTTAAAGATATTACACAAATGCCTTTATGGTATTATACTTATAAATATAAATTGTAAACATAAGAATGTCTAAATATATAATATTTTGACATGTGAAGTTATCCTTTCATCTTATGTTTTGCATGTTATTATGTGTGTCTTATGTTCAAGGTGTTTACACCTTGTATGCATGTAATATAACTTTTAGTTTATTTATTGTAGAAAGATGGATAAGGGAAGCAGAAAAGGAATGAAGAGGAAGTAAACCGTTACTGATGAAGCTGTAATTCGTGGGAAAAGATGAACTTTGCATTAGAGAGCTGATGTTAGTGGGTTGGATTTGACAATTGATGATACTCCTGTTGATAGGTATTATATTAACATTGATGTGTTACATCTTCTATTTCTAGGTATCACATGTTTTACTTTAAGATATTACAGTCATATATTTTAGGTATTACAATTTATACATACAAGTATGACATGTCTATATATAATAATATTGTTTTAAGGTATTAAACCATTAGCAGTAGGGAATTATATGTTTTACTTAAAGGTATTACATGTTTATTGTGCATTTTTATAATTTTTGTAGTGTGAGATTTTTACTATATGGTATTACATATATGCATATGGAGTATTACATGTATACCTTTATGATATTACATATAGATACATATAGGGTATCAGATATGTACCTGTAATTGATTGCATGTTTATTATGTATTTTTTATAATTTTTGTAGTGTGAAGAAGATTGTGGAGGGTGGAAAAAGGGAATTGTTGTTGCTAATGTTGATAGGTATTATACGTATATTGTTAGGTGTTACACATTTTAGTTCAAGGTATCACATGTTTCACATGTTTTACACATTTTAGTTCAAGGTATCACATGTTTTACTTTAAGGTATTACATGTATATCTTTGAGGTATTACAGTGTATACATTCAATTATAACATGTTTATACATAATAATATTTCTGTGAAGTATTAAACCAATAACGTTAAGGTATTACACGTTTTACTTAAAGGTATTACGTGCATATCTTAAGGTATTAAACCAGTAACTTTAAGATATGACATGTTTTAATTAAAGGTATTACATGTTTATCATGCATTTTATAATTTTCTGTAGTGTTGAGAAGACTATAAAAAAGAATGCTTTGGAGGAGAAATCAAAGAAAAAGGTTGACATGGATGAAGATAGATATTGTTATATATGTATTTTCATGTAGTTTGATAGATATATTAAAAAGTTATATGTATGTCTTTAAGGTATTACATGCATACCTTTAAGAAATTACATCTATGTCTTTAAGGTATTACAGAGTAACAGTAGTACCTTTAAGGTATGACTAAGGTAATTTTATATTATTTTTGTATTATAATTGACCTTCTCATCATTTTTGTAATTTACAATATTTTTTCTTTTTCAGGTTGTTGTAAGACAAGTCCTCAGGGTTGAAATTTGTGCAACGATTGTGTCTAAGAAGAATGGGTTGAGGAATGTTGTTCTCAGAAAAGTATATGATTTTTACAAAAGAAAGTCTGTGGTGAAAGTAATGATTGCAGAAGCGAAGATAAGGGAAACAATGGAAAAGGCTGTGGTGAAACACAAAAAGTTGACGACATATAGACCATGTACGAAAAAGTTGGGAAGTGACGGATTTTAAAACAATTATTTTAGTGCTTTAATTTATTTTAAGAATGTGTCTGGAAACAATCTTGAATTTCTATTTCTATATTTTCAGGTCATTTTGTAAGATTCTAAGTGAATGTATTGTTGGATACAATGTATTGATGGTTCCTAGTTAATATTTTTGGTATCTACGTTCTGTCTTAATAAATTGAAAATAACAATGATTTGAAAATGATAAAAAAGTAATTCAAATAATTGAATATGAAAAGGTATTCTTTTTACAGGGTACACGAAGATATTGACTCAAATGGAATCACAATTATTATTAGAAGGTATTACATGTACAAATACAAGGTATCATATTTATACCCTTAAGGTCTTACAACTTGTCATAAAAATTAAACAGTACCTTTAAGGTATTATAGTTTTATGTTTCAGGTATTACACAAATATGAATACGGTATTACATAAAATATAAGGGAAAGTGAATTTCTGACAAGTTAATATAAGGTATCATATACTTATCTTTAAACTATTTCGGTTACAAAGTTTATAAAATATTGATTTTTAGTGATAAAAATATAATATAATCTAATATTTTTTATCAGATAATTTAGATAAGTAAACAAAATATAGCTACCTATACGATATTATAAATGTACCTCTCAGGTATTACATGAATACATTTTAAGGTATTACACCAATACCTTAAAGGTATTACACATATAAATGTAAACTATAAAACATAAGATTGTCCAAACTTATAATACCATTCAATATCAGTTTCAACCATACAATATTATGGAATTACAATTTCAGAAATGAAACTAAAATAATCTAGCAGATGGTGTTTTGGAACGGAACTCCTTCGATGTTTGAATTTGAATTTGCAGCTTTGGTTGTTTTTGTCAAAATGGCCTTTTATCATCAAGTGTGTTTCTTGTCAATCCAATGAGAGAAGTACTATAGTCAGTATCTGTAATATATTAAATGCAATACCGTTAGAACAAATATGTAATACCTATAGAGGGAACTTACAACACCCACAATTACAACACAATAGTTATACCTTAGAATTACATTATACTTACATTAGTATTTGATGTTCACTTTTTCAGGTATTACATAAGTCTCTTTCAGGTATTACATAAATACATTTAAGGTATTACATCACCGAGAAGAAGAAGCAAAAAAAAAAATTGCAATGAAGTAGAAGAAGAAAATGACCAAATATCATGTGAATATGAAAACGAAAACAACCCAATAGAAGATCAATATATGAGAAAGAAACATATGAGAATTAAATCGTTGTAGAAAAGAAGAGTTCCATGTAGAGAAAAAGCAGCTCTCGCTTCGTGTAGAAGAAGAAGAACATAGAAGCAGGGAAGAAGAAGAAGAAGAACGGAGAAGCAGGGAAGAAAGAGAATGGAGAAGCAACAGAAGAAGGAGAAACAACAAAGTAGAGAAGAAGCAGCGAGAGAAGAAAAAGAATGGAGAAGCAGTGTTTAACCAGCCATGTTGTAGGGAATTGAAATGAGATCCCAAATCTGATACACACATACAATTTAGAGAGAGAATTGATGTATAGTGCAAGAAAGAAATGGTGTAATGATGAGGAAAGAAATTGAGCGATGTAGCGGTGATGAAGAAGCAACGGTGAAGAAGCGGGGAAGAAGCGCGATGATTTTTGTGTAGAGGAGAAGCCGCGGTGAAGAAGTGGGGAAGAAATGCGCGCGATGATCTTTGTGCAGAGGAGAAGCCGCGGTGAAGAAGCGGGGAAGAAACGTGATGATCTTTGTGTAGAGAAGCAGCCGCCATGTTTATGCAGAAGAAGAATACAATTAGGGCACACTGAGGGGAGAAAAAAAAAAAAAAAAGAAAAATATATATAGATGGGTGGGCCGGGTCGGGTCAGGTTGGGGGCACGGATCCTAAATCCATGCCCCCGGGGCACCCAAGTCCTTCTCATTTTGTTTTAGCGATTGATCGATCTATATTCATGTAATTATATATAAGGGTAATTCTATACACACCCCATCAAATTCTAAACACACCCCATCTATACACACATTCTTTTTTTTATTATTTTAAGAATGTGTGTATAGATGGGGTGTGTTTAGTATTGATGGGGTGTGTATAGAATTACCCATTTATATATATACTTGAAAAGTTTTGATTAGTGTATGTTATGTAATGTAAAGAAATATATAATATGCCCAAGGCATCAAATCTTTTATTGATATTTTTTGAGATATTATCATAAATGGCCAAGACAATAAAACATTAAAATTAATTTAGGGAAATATTTCAAGAACAACATAGTTTCGATTCAAGTTAATATCCATTTTTTGGTGAAAGATTGACAGATATTAAATTGATATAGATAATTCAAATTGTTCCATCTTGATTATAGTATATATACACACACTATGATTTAATATTTTTAATCTTAAAACTCACGTATAGGATTGTAAATTAATTAATTACTCTATATAGTAACTTAACATTTTGATTTGTATTTATATTAAATATACATATAATTAGAGTATGTAAAGATCCACTTACATGAGACCTATAATGAATGGGACAAATTTATTTAGTAATGGGAAGACAAGATGAAAAGGCGAAGCACAAAGTTTGGAGATTATTGGTTTAGTATTATATATATATATATATATATATATATATATATCAATCCAACTCATGATCTTTTTATATATATCATCAATCGGTGCGAAAATTTAAATATATAATAATCTCAATTTAATAGACTAAGTTTTGCACTTATACTATTAGCAAGAAATATGTGGGCTTACTATTATCTTTCAAAGAAAATTACCTCAATAAATGTCATGCTTCTATCCTACTGGATCACCATATGCATATTAATAAGTAAACTACTGACGTGTTATATATATATATATATATATATATATATTATATATTGATGAGTGTCGTTTTAAATATATTTTTGCATATGTTTATGAGTTCATTTGAGCATGTTAATGTATATTTCTATAGTGATTTAGATATTTTTGATGTATTAGTTGCATTTGATGGTTTTGTGTTTAGTTTCATGTTTTTAGTGCAAAAATCGCAAGTTTCAGCTACACGCACAGTTGTGGAAGAATTGACATATCTCACAATTTAGAAGTCCTAATTGGAAGCTCTAAATTTTGTTGGAAGCTAAGGAAGAGATATATAACTTTGATGTTGAATACTTTTCTCAATTCGTTCTCCAAAAAGCAGAATATTAAATAAAGACGGAAGTTGAGCATTCGGTTTTTCGTCGTGACATGGCTCTAGTATTTTGGTCATAACTTTCTCTAGAAAACTGCTATTGAGGTGAAATGTGTGCATTGGAAATCTAACTTCAAAACCTACAACTTTCATGAAGAACTCGAAGTCAAATTTGGTATTGTCCATCGGTGCACAGCCGTGTCACAGCGCACAGTCTGTTGTGCAGTCAGGCACGATTGTGCGCGATAGACTCCTCTCTCCTAACAAACTCAATTTTTGATGTATTTCACATTTCTAAACCATCTAGGAACCCTTCAAAATGCTATATATACCCAGAAGTGTTCCAGAGATTGAAGACCATTAAGAGCATCCGAAGAGAGAAGAAGAAGACTTGAAATATCGAGGAATCGAGAGATCATCGTTCATACAGAGTTTTTCTTAATCTTTCTTTTATTGTTGGATTATTTCAGTTTTGATATGATATTTTCAATCTTGTCTATGTGTTTGTTAATATTCATGTATATCTAATTTTCCATAGACTTGCTAGTAGTTTGATTTGAATCTAGATGAATCTTTGATTTCAATTCAATTTCTTGATTAGTTATCCTATAGGTGTGTTTATGATTTGATTACTTGTTTGATTATCTGGTCAGTAATCGAGCATGTTATAGTAATTAAGTCAAAATTTGAGAGTGAAGATTTAATTATGGAAGAGTAATCATGTGACATATAGGTGGAATTAGATCAAGGGATTAATGACTTATGTGATGAGAATTTCAATCCTGGGTGCTTTTGGGAGTTGTTTTGTTTTATCAGATTGAGTAGAGATACATCTGCTAGCATAATACTTAATCGGTTAAGTAACTCGAGAGAGCTGTTAATTCGATAATTGTGATTGCTCATGTAGTATAATTAATCATTAAAATCGATCAAGGATATCATGATGAGAATTAGATGAAAGCATATTCAAGAACCTGCCTTAGTTATATATGTTTGTCTCTGTGGATTTATCTATTTTTGTTTTAGTATGGTTATTTGATTCTTTAATATCTGATAGCATCGATAAACTATAAAATTAAGGGTTGAATTTGGGTAATTGATTGTTCCTAGATAATAGTCTTTGTGGGATCGACCTTGCTTACTGCTTCTACAATCTACGTCTCAGTGGGATCGACCTTACTTACTGTTTCTACAATCTACACCGTACACTTGCGTAGTAGCCTAAAGGAATTGGTGAACATATATCAATCAATTTTGCTTTCTATCACCGTGGGTATATTAATATGTGTCAATCGCTCACGTGTCAGATATACAGCATATCAATCAAATTTGATTTCCATATAATTAGGGGATGAGATCATTACACTTTATCAGTGGACATATTAAGAGTTACCCACCCATTTTAGCAGTTTCCATAAATTCTATATATGTAACCCAAAATTAGTGTTATTAATCTACCAAAAATACCATCATTTACTCTTACAAAATTAAATAGGATTGCTAAGAGGAGAAGAACAAACACCCACTATAATTGTAATTAAATTAAATAAGGACTAGTATAGGACCCGTGTATTACACTGGTCTACAAAAGTAAATTAAATTTAGTAAATTAAAAAAATTAATTATTATTTATATAAGAAAAAATATATGATTTTTATACAATGCACAACGTTTAATTTAGCATTAAAAACAACACAATTTGATTTATATATTATATTGTTGAAATTTATGTTTCATTAATAAAATAACATGATTATCTTCCTCTATTATTTAGAAAATTTAAATATTATTATATATATTATTCAAAACCTCAAATTTATTTTTATAAAATTATAAAAAATGAAAGTCAAATATTTTAGAATAAATTTCAAATTTTATTTTACAACACATATAAAATTATTAATTAATTAGTTTGAAACATTTGAATAATTTATTTCAAATCACCCCACATTTATTTTATTTTTCATTATTTATTTATTTATATTTTAGTCTAAATTTTTTAAATTAACAAATTTCAAATTTCAAATTTATAAATCATTTCACATATAAATTTCAAAATAAAATTAAGGGCAGTGATTTTGCCAAATCTTCAACTCCTTAAATTCCATTTGCAACTTGCAACTTAATGTCCCCTTCATATTTCAAGAGTCAATATGTCCCCCTCAATTCAAAAAATTAATAGTATATTAGTAATAATTTATAAATTATTCTTAAAAATTAAAATATATTTCCCTTAATAATATGAGTTGTGTATGTATCTTAACATTTTACATTAAATTGTTATTCAACCTGATTTTTTTAATGTTATTTTACCTGGGTACCAAATTCATATTAAATATAAAATGTCGGTGTGAGTTTTCTGGACAACTGCAGTGAGTAGATTATATTTGTGGTCACCTATCTTAAGTTCTTTTAAGTATCCAACATTTAAGTGTTATCTATTTGTATAGTCATCGAACCATGTTTGCTAGAAAAATGTCAAAAACCTAAAGTTTAATATACTTTCACTATAAAATGAAAAGATACCCAAATACAAATAATTTATAAATATCTCTAATTTTATACCATTGTTCATTGAACCTTGGAGCAAAATTTGTATAATGTATACTTACATATGTACATTTATAAGACTAATAGTAGCTTTGCATGTGTATAATTATATAATCACAAGAGTTTCTGGTCCACAATAGATATAATTCATGAAGAAAGATTTGAAAGATTTGCATGCACCTATCTATTTTCTTATAAGGATGACAACACATCATACAAGTGAATCTAGAGAATTTTATATATATATATATATATATATATATATATATGAAAGTAAGTTTTACGTGAGATCGTCTCCTAAATCATTTTATGTGAGATAGGGTCAATCCACAATCCATACTTCACAATTCATATGTAAATTTGTGGAAACGAGTCCGGTTAGTGCATAAATAAAAAAGATGTATATCTCACGAAAACTATTCGTAACGTCTTACGCAAGTTTTTATGTATATATATTATTACATACATCTCTTAATATATAAGATGATTTCAAAGTTACCATCCATGTATTTAAAAATGGCAAAAATTATATTCAAAACAACATGATTAGATGTGGAGTTATATTGTTCATGTATAATTAAGATTAAAGAAAGAAGGAAAATGAAATCGGGGTAACATGGGAAGTTTGACCTAGTTAAAGAAGCCCATTGATAGGCATAATGATGACGATCTCTATATGTAGTTGAGAATGTTAGAAGAAAGCAAAACTAAATGTGTTTTCATGGCATAAATTGTAGGGCATTCAACTTGCCTCACCCATTTCACTAATCCATTCTAACTATTTAGTCAACTTTGAAGTGTTTTCATAATTTTCAGAATATTTGCAAAACTATTGCTTTTAGAAATGCCATTATTAGTTGAACTAGCTCCACCAGCACGATGCACAATTTATTATTTATTTCTAATAAATACGATTTATAATAATGTAATAAAATTGTTACATTAAAAAGTTATTCGTGTGATTTTTATATTTTTGTGATCCGTAAAAAAATCTTTTTCTTTTCTACGGAAACATCAATATTCAACAATTAAATTTGAAAAATAAAATCGAAAATAATAATAATAACAATAATAATAATGATAATAATAATAATCTTTATATATAAAAGAATGATTAAAACCCATGCATATAAAGCTCTTAGTTATTTAATTAATATTTCAAATTCTATGTTATTAAGAAACATTTATGAAATAAAATAGAAGTTTTAATAACATTTTCTAATTAACATATGCTAAACTTCAACCCTATAAGTTATTTACATATTTAAAATTTGTTAAAGTTAAAAGTTTATAGAAAAATATAAATCTATAAATAAAAGAGAAAAACTAAAATATAGATGAGCTAATGGATAATGATTGTTCAAAATTTTCAAATGTATTAATTAATGTAATTGAATAATTTTGGATATGTGTTTAAAAATAATTTTTATGAAATGTATTACACAAAACCATTACTAGTAATCTCTCTCCTTTTATATATATATATATATATATATATGGGTCATTCTATAGTACACCAGTGATATTGATACACCATATGTTTTAGTCATTAGATCTTGAATCATTGCATCCTCACCGTTTATTTCTATTTGACCTTTTTTATCTTTTTGAAAAGTTACCACAGTAAATTTTAAAGATTTCTCTCAAATGGTCAAATTTCACAATCTACTTTTTTCTCATTATTGTATTTAATTGTCAATAATAATTATAAAACCACAATCAAATCCTCTCGTATTATGCATCATGTGATAACGAACCATTTGAAACTCATACTCGATATGTTTTTTTTATATATATTTATTAAGGATTTTAATGTAAATTTCCTCATTTTTATAAATATAAAAAGAAGAATCAAAATGCCACATGACACTCATGCATTGATCCAACATTAAATATCTATATTAATTATTATTTTCTATTTTTTAAACATATACACACACATATATGTATTATTAACTAAGTCAACTTTTATTAATAAAGATTATTACTATAGATATAAGTGAAAAATAAATATATTATTATTATGATTATTAAGTATTAATTAAATACTATATGTATAGTGTTATTAAGATTATTACTACGTAAATATATAAAATCTCGAGTAACTATATTATTATTTATATTTTAAATTCTTATATTTAATATAATTGATAATATATTTTTCACTAGATATAAATATTTTTAGTATTGCATTTACAATGATTGAGGCATGCCAAAATTATATATTTGAAATAATATAATATATATTATTAACTAAATAAATTGTTACAATAATGATTATTATTACTACTATAGAGACAAGTAAAAAGTAACTATATTATTATTATTATTATTATTATTTTTTTTTTTTTTTAGAAATTATTAGTATACATAATATAGACAATCAACGTAACTATATTCACACAAATTATATTAATAGTTAAATAGTATATTATTAAAAATTATATTACATTTGATATTTTATTTCATTTATTTATCCATAGACCTAGGTTAATTAATCAATTCTCTCAATTCGGTCACCTAAATAAAATTGGGTAAATTAATTAGGTTGTTCTAGATAAGATTACTAGTCTCTATGAGATCGATCTTGTTCGTCCTATCTATAGTTAACACCGGACACTTGCGGTATAAACTTGAAATAGGCTCTCGAACACACTTCTAATATTTACATCAATTTATATATACACTGATTTAATTATTATTATATTCAGAAAAATAATTTATAATATATATTGTGGTAATTATTATTATATTCATAGAAATAGTTATATAATGTAAAATTATATTAAGAATTGAGAATAAAGAATTAGAACTCATTTATTCACCACACTAAAAAAATATGATATTGGTTTTAGTTATTTGTGAATATTAATATCATCAATCTCAAATTAGTATTTTTTTAAATATAAAATACAAGTTTAAATTATATTTCATGATATCTGAAATTAAAAAATATTAAAGATTCTAAAGGTGTTATTCTATTGTGTATTTTAATCTATCCGCAAGTGTCCGGTGTCAACTATAGGTAGGATGAACACGGTTGATCACAGAGAGATTAGTGAAATAAAACCTAATTAATTACCCAATTAAATTACTTAATTTTATCTATGTGACCAATTTATATTAATCTAAATATAAAACCAAATAAACAAAATCAAAAATGTATAATCTTATTTAGGTGACCAAATTTAGAGAATTGATTTAAATTAACCTAAATATGGAACCAAATAAACAAAATATAAAAAAATCCAAATGAGCAATTATCAAGAAAATCAAGATCAAACAAAGATTCTACAACTATAATTTCATCACAAAAACTTATGTGAGATGGTCTCACGGATAGTTTCCGTGAGACGGACCCTTATTATCCATGAATTGAACATGTACCCATATATTTTCATATGAATTGCTAAGTGTGGGTTATGGGTTGACCCGTCTCATGGAAAAAGATCCGTGAGACGGTCTCACACAAGACATACTCTAATTTCATTCTACTTCAATCAAATTTATTAGCAACATTAATATCATATTATATAATCAATCACAAATTCTTCTTACCAATTTCAATCATTTAGAATATATAATCTATTAACTAATATTTTATTTCATGAAATTTATACATTTTAACATAAATTCTATATTTTGAATATATATTTTATTTTCTATTAATATATTATAATTACATTATTTAAAATTTATGATCTCAACAAAGGTCCAATATATAATGAAATGAAAAAATTAATTCAAAGTGGCCCAAGTAAGCAAGCCCAATCCAGCCCATAGTCACAACCCAAAAGACAAATGTTATCTTATGCAAAAATTACCACAATAAAAAATATTGGTGTATTAATACAACTAGTTTTTCGCCCGTGCGATGCACGTGATTAAACTTTTTATGAAATATAATTATAATTTTATTTATATTTT
The DNA here is from genome assembly GCA_005771605.1 of Scutellaria baicalensis. NCBI lineage: Eukaryota > Viridiplantae > Streptophyta > Magnoliopsida > Lamiales > Lamiaceae > Scutellaria > Scutellaria baicalensis. The sequence goes on along the minus strand of CM016721.1, from coordinate 52,959,478 downwards.
ATTATATCTGAAATTGAAAAAAGATATAAAACATAAGTTTTAAAATAAAATAAGTGGATTAAATATTTTGAATATTCAAATATCGTGAATAAATGAAATATTATTTTGTTTTCAATTATACGTTTGTGAACAAAAAAATAAATAATTAAGGGTATGGATGAGTGCATAATTTGAGAAAATGTGAATGGAAAATGCATGAGTGAATTCCAAGTTTATTCTCTCATATTTATAATGAAAGATATATATGTTTATTAGATATGGAATTAGTGCATTATATATGGTATGAACGTAATTGATTGTTATTGCGAGTGCATAATTTTGGGTTTTTTATTTTGAAAATCTTGAATTTATAATCTTTTATATAAGTTATAAAATTTACATTTATTTGGATAAATACAATATATATATAATCATCTTATAAATTAATAAACATTCACATCTAAAATATGGTATAATAAATTGATTCTAGTAAATTAATAAGTTTTCATATATAATGACACTTGTAATCTTTAACTAACATAATTCTAAAAATATAAGGAAATAAGTGTATATCATGATATTTTTTAATAATTATATTGATTAATCTTCTTAATATATTAAATAATTTTATCTTTGATATGATAAAGGATATTTAAAAATAAAATCAATGAATCAAATTGGATATTGATGCCAAAAAAATCAATGAATCAAATTGGATTTTTTTTATTTCAAAGAAAAGAAAAAGAAATATCTCTACTTTTTCCAAATAAAAAACGTGCATTAATGCTACGTTTTTTCCTAAAATAATTAAAAGATATTTAAAGATAATAGTTGACTTGTATATATTTTTTAGGCCAAATAACCAAAAAAATCCAAAGCTTTACAAGTTTTTGTCATTTTAGCCAATTCTTGTAATCTTGTCAATTCATCCATAATTTTACTCATTAGTTGTGATTTTAGCCAAACTTAAATTTAAATCAAAATTAGATTACATGATACTTATGTGGCAAAAAGAAAAAAGAATGAAGTTCTATTATTCATCATCTACCTACCTCATCCATTGAAGCTGAGGTTGATGCTCATCTTTCAACTTGGAACCCAGGAAGAGATGTGTGTATGAAATGCATTAATTCCACTTGCCTCTGCAATGCATCTAGCTGCATAAATGGCAGTAATCGTGCTATCCGGGTGTTCTTGTATACTAATGGAGGCAGTGTAGAATGTGATGGTGTTCCCATCGGAGAACCAGCTCAGTGAGAAATTTTAATCTTTTATCTCTAAATGCTAACAAATTTTCTTCTGATTTTTTTTGGATACAATCATGGATCGTTTTTCTCTCTTCCTCTTACAGACTGGAATGGTTTATGACGAAGATGACAACTTATTTTGAGCAGCTGATGTGAAGAGAATCCATTATCATCAACTGTATCTTGCTTCGACGGTATATTAACTATTAAGTGTGGAGTCGTTGGATAATGTTGGTTCTCATATATATATATATTTATATATATATAGCCAAAGTGGTTTTATTGGGAGTGGCAAGGAGGTTAATGGCTCCACGGTAAGGAATTAATGTAGCCATAGGAAATCTAGGTATTCTAGTCTTCTTCATCTTGTTTCTGCAACAACTGGGAATCGTTGACAGTGGAGAAGCATTAATTTTGATGTACAAAATAAAAGTAGAATAAAAAAAGAAACTAACTATGTTTGATAATGTGTCATAAAATTATGCTTATGTGTCTGACAGGTCTTTTATCTATCATATAATTTTGACCGAAATTTATAATTGGCTATAATTGCACCTAATTAACAAAAACATGGATAAATTGATAAAAATTAAAGAATTGGCCAAAATAACAAATACTCATAAAGGTTTGGATTTTTTTTACCATTAGGCCTATTTTTTATTTGTATATATGAATTCACATATATTTTTAAATATATATTAAATACTTCAAGAAATAAATAAATATGAAACTAATGTTATCTATTTATTTCTAATTATAGTAGGGGTTTTTTTGGGATATCATTGTCTTACTATTTTAGGCAATATTTGTGTTTTTTATATATAAAAATGCGTAGATATATGATATAGTTCTTTTCAAAAAAAAAAAAAAAAACATATTATATAATATAATATTAACCCATGTACACTATATTATCACATTTATTTAATTTATATTCATATCTATATAAATTGGATGACTAATAATGCATTTTGTTTGTAAATCAACTATATATACTTTTCCAAATATAAGTAAATGGTTTTTAAGGTTAATAGTTGACTTTTAATAAGTAAGTATATACGTATATATATATATATATATGTATCTAAGTTTATATATATATATATATATATATAAAATTGATTCATGATATTTTGGAAACATAAATTTAATTTGAAATATGACAATATCCAATTAATAATCATAAACTATTTAAATAAATCCATTAATTATTGCTAATGACGTAAAGTTGACTTTCTCTATTTTGAAGGTATGAAATTGAATCATTTAATCTATAAAAATTGAATATTTCCTTTTATTATATTAATTTCCACCAATTATTTCCAAAATAGGGTTGCAAGATTTAGGCAAATTAATCGAATCTTGTTTAATATAATTGCAAGAGTTCTTTCTTATTTAACATCTCATCATATCATCAGTATAATTATATGCACATATATATGTATGTTTAATATTAAAAATTATAAAGATTTTATTCACATTAAATATCATTTATATATACATATATATTTCTATAAGTAGAAAGTGATTTTAGACTGGAAAAATTTTAACTTTCTTTTTTTGGCAATGTTTGTGTTTTTATATATATAAAAATAAAGATATGATATGTATAATTACCATATATTTCAATTTTCATATTTATAAATATCTAATTGTATGTAGAGAATGTATAATAGAAATCAATAAAAATAAATGAAAAGATTTATATTGATTATTATTTTTTTCATAAATAATATCTAATGATAATTGTATCACATAGAATTGTTGACCTTATCTATATATGGTAATTATCTCCATAGAATTAGTGTTTTATTTAAACATACAATATATAATTACGTAATTACTATTTAGTAATTTAGTAAGCATAATGGAATTTATATATTGATACACCAATTTAGTAATCAATTAACCGTATAACATGTGTAAGCCAATCAATTAACCGTATTTAATTAATTAATTGCATATGAGTTATCTAATCTAATGAAATCATTTAATTTTTTTCTATATGATATGTATAATTAGCATATATTTCACCTTATGTATATAATATTTAAGCAAACTTTAATGGCACGGATATAAATTTATCACATAGAATTTATATAACATAATAATTATAATTGTAATTATTGAGATCTAGACATGGAAATATTAAACAAACTTAAAGGTAATTAGATCGTGTAATTATAATTAACTACTACATATAATTTCCTTATATATAAATATATTAAATATGACTTATATTTATTAAATAAAATAAAAAACATTTCCTGATTTGGCAATGTAGTTTTGGCGGGAAAATCTTGCTATTACTTTTTTTAGAAACCATTGTGGTTTTATATATATAAAGATATGATATGTATAATTACCATATATTTCAATTTTCATATTTATAAATATCTAATTGTATGTAGAGAATGTATAATAGAAATCAATAAAAATAAATGAAAATATTTATATTGATTATTATTTTTTTCATAAATAATATCTAATGATAATTGTATCACATAGAATTGTTGACCTTATCTATATATGGTAATTATCTCCATAGAATTAGTGTTTTATTTAAACATACAATATATAATTACGTAATTACTATTTAGTAATTTAGTAAGCATAATGGAATTTATATATTGATACACCAATTTAGTAATCAATTAACCGTATAGCATGTGTAAGCCAATCAATTAACCGTATTTAATTAATTAATTGCATATGAGTTATCTAATCTAATGAAATCATTTAATTTTTTTCTATATGATATGTATAATTAGCATATATTTCACCTTATGTATATAATATTTTAGCAAACTTTAATTGCACGGATATAAATTTATCACATACTCCCTCCGTCCCGCTTATCTTTGCCTACTTTCCGTTTTTGGACGTCCCAACTAACTTTGCCAGCCCAAAAATGGCAACAAAAAAATTACGACCTTACCCCTCAATTTCTTTCATTTTACTTACTTTACACTCAAAAAGCACACATTAATTACAAAACTGCCACTCAAAAACATTAAAATAACACATCACATCAAAGTCAACAGTTTTTTCTTAGAATTCGTGCCGGTCAAAGGTGGCAAAGATAACCGGGACGGAGGTAGTAGAATTTATATAACATAATAATTATAAGTGTAATTATTGAGATCTAGACATGGAGATATTAAACAAACTTAAACGTAATTAGATCATGTAATTATAATTAACTACTACATATAATTTCCTTATATATATATATTAAATATGACTTATATTTATTAAATAAAATAAAAAACATTTCCTGATTTGACAATGTAATTTTGGCGGGAAAATCTTACTATTACTTTTTTTTAGAAACCATTGTGTTTTTATATATATAAAGATTGGTGTATAGTAGAATAAATGACAAAGTTTTGGGTTTTCCCACTCAAATGAAGTTCCTATATATTTGTTAAGTAATTATATAGATTTGTCATTCTTTTTAACTTTATCCTAACAAATGCTACTTCTATCCCAAAATAAATGTTGTTTTATAGCAAATAAAATTTATTCCAAAATAAATTTAGTTTTTGGATTTCAAGGCATATATATATATATATACAATGTACCAAAAATACCTCTATTTACTTCTTCCGAATTAAATGTTGTTAAGAAATGAATGAAAAAAAAAACTCTTCATTAATTAAAGTTTAAATATAAATCAGACATTTAATCGTATTCCTTAATTTATAAGGAAAACTAGTAGTGTACCCGTGTGTTGCACAATGTGTTATATATATAATTATTAAAATAATATAATAACATATAAAATGTAATGATTATTATTTTAACAAAAATATATTTCAAGTCATTTTTCGGGCAAATGAATTAATTTTTTTCACTTTGCAACCCAAACCTTAATTTTTTGTCCAATCGCAAATCATGATTTTTTTTTTTGCTTCACACTGATACCTTTATGTTATATATATGAGTGTGACATTTATGTTATATAAGTGTGATCGATATTCATAAAATAAATATCAAGGAACTGTTGGTCAAAATTGGTGAAACATATGTAATATCGGTTAAAAAATCGATGGAATATCAATAAATATATGTACCCATATTTCCATCGATATCGATATTTTCACGATATTTCTGTGACTTTAAGTTACCTATATTTTTACCGGAATCGAAATTTTCATTCTTGGTTGCAATTTGATAAAAACACAAAGTTCAGGTTGCAATTAGATAAAAAAAAAAAAACAAAGTTTAGATTGCAAAGTGAACAAATTAATCTCCATATCGCCGAAAAATTTGCAATCGATAAAACCACAAAAAGACTGAGTGACAATCTGAAAAAAAAAAAATTAGGTTGCAATTTGAAAAAAAAAAGTCGATAGGTGGAGTTGTTTTTTGTAATTTACCCTTTAAAATAAGTACTTAAAAATAAGACGAGAGATAATAAATATATAATCTCTTATTTCATCTTATTTATCTATTTATTTTTTTATTTGAAATTTCTATACAATAAATACTAAATTGAGTATCATAACTGATTTCTTTTTTCAAATATTTATTTATTTGCATTGAATTTATTAAAATACAATAAATAGGTTTATTTATTTTTATTTGTATTAAGTTTCTTAAAATACAATAAATAGGTTTATTTGTATTTATTTATTTGTATTGAGTTTCTCACAATAAATACAATATGAAAGCAATTAATATGTTTCTTAAAATAGTAATTATTTAATAGGTAGATAATTTATTATAGTTATTTTTGACAGAATATACTGCTTTTATATATATAGATATATAGATATAGATATAGATTCAAAAACGCCATCTATTAATTTAATCATATTCCTCAACATGTATATTAGTCTCCTGATTGTTCATTAAAGTTGGACAGCTTTTGAGAAGAAAGCATGAGTGTGCAGCTGGCTGATTGAGGAAAATGAGGAGACGTGCTAATCTAAAAAATGTACTTGTAAAAAAATGATATTTAATTTTATATTATTTGCAAGCACATTTGTACATTCTATCTACAAAAATTTGATTCTCAATTTTTTTTTTCAGAGAAAAAAATAATTCTTCACGGTTTTTTGCATTCTTAAGAACTTTTAATTAATAATGTTTCATTTGGCAAAGGAAAAAGAATATATAAACTTATAAGAAAACCGATTCAATTAGTAAAACATACACATTAATTGTAGATTTTAGAAATAAATAAATTACAAATCATGCAAATTAGTGGATTTCAAAATCATATCAATTCAAATATCACCAACTGATTTGTTGTTGTGATTTTCAACTGAATAACTAATATTTTATACCTTGTAAGTATACAACTTCACTAGTAGCTTTTGATGAATGGAGGATTTAGTTGACCAGAATGATTAATTATTACGGTGCTGAAACTATAAAATATGATTTCTAAAAACTATAAATATCTTAAGATGGTGTCATGAATCCAATATTATGAAACAAATCAAATCACAATTTATAATTAATCAAACAGATTAGAGATCAATTTATGAAAATTGATTTTATATGTGGATAAACACTATCACACAAAAATATCACGTATAAAATATGACTTAATTTTAAAAATATAGTCCTCCATAAGTTTGGGTGGAGAATATGCCTAACCAAAGATTTTGGAGGTCTATAAATGGCAAATCCTATGCCAATTGACTTCTTAACAATATATATATATATAAACAATGTAATAATATTTGTAGGTCGGTAGAATATAATTTTATATTAGTTTCTTATTAATATATATTTTGATAAATATTGTGTCTCATAAGGGCTCGATATTTGTTGTATAGCATCTAGAAAAATGTTAAAATGTTCATGGTGGACATCTCTTAATATGTCACCGCTGACGTGTAATGATCTCATCCACTGATATATGGAAAATGAAATTAATTGATAATATTTGACATGTTAGTGGTGAACACATATTAACGTGTACACATGGATATGGTAACAGAACTATATTTATCTAATAGATTTAATCAACCTCTATTCTAGTTAGAGGAAAACATTGTTCTTTGGAACTTAATCGAATTAGTAGTTAAACACCAAATCCAAAACAAAATTGATAATCAAAGTAACTTAAACATCAAACACTTTTTCCAACTTGTATAACATGTATAAATTCCAAAACAATTTAAAATTCAATAAAACTATAAATTGGCTTTACATGATGAGTAGGTCTTGTGTACCTCGGGGCCCCGTGCCCCCAAACACTTATTGTAATACCTTTAAGTAATATGATAAATACCTTCACATGTAATAAGTAATACTTTGAATAATACCTTCACTAAAACATATATTTCAATTATACCCGAAATACCTTATGAATATGCAATTAATACCTTATGAGTATATCATTAATACCTTTAAAGATATACAACTAATACCTTATGAATACACCAATAATACCTCATGAGTATATAACTAATACCAAACTACTAATACATTTGGGGGTACAGTGCACTGGGGGTACGCAAGTTTTTGCCTTACATGATTTATATCTGAGTTGCTCAATACATCGAAAGGTGTCAATAAACACCTTTGAGCATCTTTCCACCCACAATGAAGAGGTACTTATCAAGTACTCCCTCCGTTTCAACTCAACTTGTCTGCTTGTCATTTTAGTTTATTCCAATTGAACTTGTCAGCCCATAAATGGAAACAAAAATCAAATATTAATTTCCCGATATTTCATCCTTATTACAAAAATGTCACTTAAAAGCAAAAAACAATCTTAAAATGTCACAAAAGTCAAACATTTATATTCTCATATTTTCCCCTTATTACAAAAATGCCACCAAATTATCTTAAAAAACAATAGTCAACTGCTTTTTCTTAACCTCCATGTCCGGTCAAACTAGAAAAATTCAACCGGGACGGAGGTAGTATTAGTCAAGGGGGACAAAAATTAGGTCTTATCAAATTGCAATCTCACCGACATAAGTTAATTGGTTCATTGGTGCACTCAATCAACAAATTTATTTGGATATTTATAGGATTTAGGCATTACATGTTCATATTAATTCCATGGTTTAGACCCAATGAAATAATTTATATATAAGTTTTGGTTTAATTTCATCTTTCACTACAAGAAATTTAAGAAATAGTGACGATAAAATTTGTCATATAAAACTCATTTTTCATCACTAAATTTTTTTCATGACGAATTCTCATCGTCACATTGATCGTCATTGTATGTGCGTCACAAAAGGTATATGTGACGATTTTATTGTTTTGTCGTCAAATATTCATGATGTTGTGACGATTAAAGTTATAGTCACTATTGTTCTCATTTTTAGTGACACACAAATCGTCGCTAAAATAATCCAATTTTGTCATCTTATATTATATTTCGTCACTAAAAACATAGACTTTAAATGACGAATGTTTATTTGTCGCCAAAATGATATATTTTAGTGACGAACATGAACTTTTTATTTGAAATTATCAATTAGTAGCGACAACTTCATTGTCGCAATAAGGTTTACTATTTCGTCAAATTTACATAATTCGTCATGAAAGAATTATATTATAATTACGAAAATAAAATATGTCATTAATTTAGAATATTACAATGACAATATGTAGCGTTACAAAAGAGTATCAATTAGCGACTAATTCTTTAGTGTCACTAAATTACTATTAATGGTGATGATATGTTTTGTCATGAAAAATTTCATATTTAGTGACACCAATATCAATTGTCATGACACTTATTATATGTATTTGTAACAAAACTAGCCATCATGTAAGACTAGTTAAAATGACTAGATTATATATTGTCACAAATTATTAATGTGTATTTCATGTATACGAAAATGTTAATACCTTAAAAAGTGACATTAATATTATAATAAACAAAATTTAAATAGAATGTAAAACACAATTGTATGAAATAAAAACAATTGATTATATTTTCAATTAATTTCTCGCTTATAAAAATCGAGGAATGTTAACATCCATATAAAAAAACCAAATACAAAAATAATAAAATTTACTTCAATAAATATAAAGAGTAATCTTAAATCTGAATTCCTGAATGCTAAATTGTTATAGATGTACAAGAACTTCTTCGTAACGATTTCATAACCATCCAAATCGGAGAAGATTCATCTGCAAATTTTCAAAATAAAATTAGTATACATGTATTAGTAGAAGGTTGGAAACAGATATGAAAACTAATGTAAGGTACTTTATAGGTGTAAACTAACCTAGAGATAATTTAATACTTCACATAAAAATATTTTACTACACCATTCACAGGTTAACGAGACAAAATTAAAGAATAGAGATGAAGAAGAGAAGCAAACATTAAAATTTTACTCTTTACAATTTACGAATAAACAAAACTTCTCATTTTCAAGTATGAAAAGATATTTGAACATACACTTCAATTGAATCTAAATCATTCCAATATTTTCTTGAAAAGAAAAACAATTCTATCATTGAATACACAAAAATGAGAGAGAATAGAAATATATACCATGGTCAAATCTGATTTACTGGGATCCACCATTTGACATTCACCACTTCTTTTCGATTAAAGAACAAAAAAAAAAAAAAGATAGCGGAAGAGATGTGTGAGAATCTGCAATATAAATATACATGCCAAAATATTAGGAAGGAATTTAGTAAGAAAATGATAAAATAAAATGCCACCTAATAGAAAGTTTATCTTTATAGATACATATAAGAGGTTGCTCGCGTTAAAATCGGATGTAGGTACTCGTCTGGAGTCCTATGCTTCAATTAATTGTTGGAAAAAGATTTGTATATCCATTGAAAATTGAACAAAGAAATTTCAAATCTAGGGAAAGTTTTCAATTGGAACGAGGGGATTTTCGAAATAAGGAGATGATATGGATTCAAATTGAAAGTCTAATTGCTACTTTGAAATAGGTGAAAACATCACGTGTTTTGACAAACACCGATTGAGAGAGAGGGGAGAGAGGAGGTGATGAAGGCGAGGGGGAGGGGGAGGGGTAAGTTAATAAGTAAATATGGTGATGTGCACTAATGTTGTTAATTTTCAAATATTTAATAAGGAATGATATGCAAGTCTTTTCTAATTATGGTAAAAAAAATCTTTAATGAAAGAAATTAGTTACTAAGTCAATTTAATTGATCTCACGTAATGATTTGAATCTCACAATAAACTTGAATTGGATTACATAAAAATAGAGGGATTTTATCGATTTAGGACCTAAAATATAAGTTAAATATCAATACGGGTTATGCAAGATAAATCTTATTATTCTGGGATTTGAAAGATTAAAATCTATCAAATTTTATGATATCAAAATGTTATCTTTTTTCTTTTCTTTTTTTTCTCTGCCGGTGGGTGTCAAATCACACTATCGTGGATACTTCAAAAATACCAACTACGTAAAAAAACAATAAAAATCCTTTTATTTATTGGTTATCATATTTGATAAACTATCTAATTAAATAAAAAAACTTACTGATTTTTATATCTTTCAATATATATTTCAATCAAATTACTATTATATATATTTAAATTATGTCAATCAATACAAAATATTATCATACAAATATTTGTTCGATATATATTATTAATAAAAAATTAAATGTTGCAAAACTATTAATATTATATCTTTCAGACCTCAGATTAATAAGATTTATCTTTCATAACTCACATTGATAGATAATTTATCTTTCAGGCTCTGAATCGATAAAATTTCTAAATATAAATGAGTAACTGCACTATTTCACCATAAAATCAACTTAGAGCTAGGTATTATTTTATTTAATTAAAAGAGTTACATAAAAATATAATGTAGGAATTTTAACATGGAAAAACTCATATGTCGTCCTCTCCATAGCTATTGTCTGTTTTTAGTCATGTAAAAATATATTTTTTCGAATTGATTCCATGATTGAAAAATTCGTCCACCTTTGGTTCTTTTTTCTTCAGATTTTATATGTTTCGGCTACAAATTTAGGAGCGAGTGCAGTGCACTCACCAGAAGGTGACTAGAAAATCAAAAATCTTGCGAAGAAAAAAGACCAAAACTTAATGAAACTGTCAATTACAGAACCAAAATTGACATGGGTTCTAGGTTAGGATGAAAAATGAGTTATGTATTACATGGGTTTAAATCAATTGAATTTATTAAAATCAATTTTTAAAATATTATTTATATTGAAATATTATATTTGATTTTGTATGAGATCTATCAATTGTGTAAGTATTATATTAGTGTGACCTGTATGTATATTTAATAGTACTAATTAAAAAATTTGAAAATTATTATTTATTTATCATTAATTATTAATTTAGTTGGTATGTAAATTGAATTTACATATGTAAAATATTTCAATTTTCATTTTATGAAATTCCAACAATAAACTTTAATTAAAATGTTATGCTTAAGGTTTTATAAGTTAACAACTTTTTTAGCCGGCAATCATTGATATTAAATTTTTGGTTATCATTATTTTATTAAATGTTTTAATTATAATAAATTAGAAAAATATAGTGAATTAATTGAAATTGAAATTTAAATTTAATAAAAATTTTGGGTAAGGAATAGGATTAACTAGAGGGCCACATATGTCCCTCTTAGTTATTCAATTAATATAGATATAAATTTCATTAAATGTTTTAATTATAATAACATAGAAATATAAAGTGAATTAATTGAAATTAAAGTTAAATATGTCGTGTTCCATGCTGACATAATGATGGTAAATAATAAAGCTTAAAATAAGAATTATTGTAGATAAAAAAAAAAAAAAACTCAAGATGATCTCAACAATTTCTTTCAACCCATAAATTGAACAAATATTTTACAAAATTTTATATATGAACTGTTAAGTATGAGTTATGGAATGATCTATCTCACATAATAAGATTTGTGAGACGATATCTATTATATCACCACGACATCGATTGAAAATATATAATATAATTTGATTGACTCATATTACTTGTTAATATATATGATAACTGGTGATATACTATATTTATGAATAATATTTAGCAGAATCATATATACTGCCTTTTAGATTCAGTCAAGTTACCAAAGATATTTAAAAATATAGAATTGAAACATAAAGTTATTATTAATTAACTAAGGAAAAAACTAAAAACCTGTCTCCAATCCGTTACTAAGGTGTTTTATATTTAATTCACAAATTCTTATCAATATCATATTATATAATTATATTTTAATTTTTATTAGATCATTTCAAACATTGTGATATTTTATTTGAATCTAATGGTTTCTTTCTTCCATTCAGATTGTGGCTAAATTATCTCAATAGTACAATATTAATGTTATATTAAGCCAAATTAATCTTGAGCTACTTTTTACCCCTTTTTTATTCATTTTTTTAAAATTTATTCTTTTAGTTTTGTTTAGATTTCCCCTATATTTTGAGTATTGTTAAATTTTATAAATTGCTGAATTTCAATAAATGAAAACGTGTTATGAATAAAAAATATTAATCAATATATGATAACTAGAAAACAAAAGAGAATAATTAATATGGAAAATTTATTTTTTAGTATTATGATTAAACTTCTCATGATTTAATTGTTTATTTATCTGTAAAAATTATCAATAATGTTTAATGATTTAAATCAAATTATAACAAAACGATGTTATCTTTACTAATTGATCATAACAATTGTGACAAACTAATATTGTCATTATTTGTTTCAGAATATTCATGACAAAATAAATCTTTGTCAAGAAGTAAATAATTTATGACATCAAATATCGTCATCGATTGCCACATCAATTTATCATGGAAAAATCAAAAGTAACTTTATTATCAAAATATTACCAAATCAAATGAAACAATGGCGAGTTCATGTTTACTGTCACTAATTCATAACACTAGTGACAAATCAATTTGTAATCAATTTGCTTTTAAAAACTAACTAATAAATTTATTATCAAAACATTATCAAATCAAATGAAACAATGACGAATTGATGTTTATTGTCACCAATTCTTAAAAATGGTGACAAACTAATATTATCATTTTTTGTTTTAAAAGAATTCATGACAAAATAAATATAGTCAAGAAATAAATAATTTATGACGCCATATATTGTCACCAATTACAATAAATTTGTCATTTAAAAATTTCCCTCCAAAGTTTTGGAGCGAAATTCTACCTTAGGAGAATATTATGACGATTAACTTTTACTCGTCATTAACAATGCAAATTAGCGACGATAAATATAATTAATCATGACAAAAAAAAATTGTGTCACAAAAGTGTATATATTTGTGACGAAAATGGAATTCGTCACTATTAAGCACGAATTGTGACAAAATTTCATGCGTTGCAAAAATATTCGTCATGAAAAGGGTGATTTCTTGTAGTGTTTGGTGTCCTAAGTAAGCTGAATTCCATTTTCCAATTTTTGTTCAATTTTAGGTAGAATTTTCATAATTGCTGGTATATCTATCGAAATTTAACCGTCACACCAAAATGTTAGAAGAACATGTCAACGATTCTAAAAATTTCAATCACAATTTGACTGAAACTGAAAAAATAAAAGGGGATCAAAATTTAAAAAAAAGAAAAAAGAAAAACGAATACTTAATTAATCAATTGATTGTGAAAAAAAAAATGAAAGTGTTTTGCATAAATGACGAAAATTGGAATTGGAAAATTTAAGTTTTTGTTATAAAATAAAAGTGAGATCAAAGTTTTATCCTTTCAAGATTGTCTTTACACCACATTTACAAAAATAATAATAATCAATTTAGAATTAGTTCATAGTCATTGAAAAATTTTATTTCAAAAGAATCCATAGTAGGTTACTTAACACGATTTTGATTACGTATTCACGCAGACATATGTCCTCTAATCATATATCTCTATCTTACTAACCTCATTAAATTCAAATTAAATAATTAATTCAAATCACTTATTTATCTTCTCAATTAGTATTATTATTCGACAAAAACATATTGCTATTATTACCCTCTCTTCAATGTTTTGTTAATAAGTTAGAGGAAGTGGATCTTTTAGGACTAGAAACCTTGTGTGATTAGGATTCGAACTCTAATCATTATAATTTACATCTTATAAAAGTGTGATACCATTTAAATTACAAAACTCGTAATTTTTTACTAAACTTAATTAGAAAGCCCAAAAGGAACATTACTATTCTCAAGGCATATAATTTCGACGATGGGAAAATAAAATCAATTCAACACTTATCATTAGAGATTGGAAGAGGTTTCTTATTGGACCTCCATTAGTCTAATAACAATCATTTGAAATATATATATATATATATATATATATATGTATATATTGGTTGTGTTAATCGTATTGGAAAATTGAAGTTGTAGATTTTTAAGTGGATTATTTCTAGATTTTTGTTAAATTATCCCATCATCTAAGATTTTAAATTATTAATAAAAAGTATTATTCACACATTAAATATTTACATTTTTCAACTTAATTCTTGTTGAAAATTTATGGATTGAAATGAGACCATATACGAACTTTTAATTGGTTTGCCCTTTTGATACCATATTATATGAAATTATAGCATGATATGATATCTTTACTTTTTGAGGGATATTTGGGGGAAAATGATAAAATGTTTACGTTTGACAACTTTTAATATGTCTACAGTTGACGTGTAATGATCTCTTCCTTTCGTTATATGGAAAAATGAAATTAATTGATTTGTTGGAATGGTGAACACATATTAATGTGTTTATGGTGAGTATGCAACTACGCTGAAAATTTGGATTTGTTTATTAGAGTAATTAATTGGGCAAATATGTACAATATAAAGTCATTGAAAAATGGGAAGTACCAAGAAGGAAAGCATTCTCATTTCTATTTTTTAAGGTAATTATTCGAACGCACATTTTCTAAGTTCTAAATAATTTGCTATATTGTGCTCTTCAAAATCTTAAATTAATGTTAGATTGAATTTGTTCCATTCAAATTAAACTTTAGTCCAGAAGGACATTGAGATTGGATTGTGATTTGTTATTTCTTAAACAAAATTACCCCATAATATGATTACATGTCATTGCAGTTACAATTTATTTACCTCAATTGTCTTTTTTATGTATTTGTACAATCTTAGAATTTTTATTAGAAATATTTACCATTAGAAATAACTAAATAGCTTGAAAAAGTATATTTCTGAAAATGTTTGTAGTCTTTTATAAATCAATCTCGTGCAACGCATGGGATCTTAGCTAGTATGGTTAAAATTTCACTTTTATTCATATATAAAATTTGATTCAAAAACTAGTAACATGTAGATAGAAATACACTAAAAAACATAACAGTTTACATAATTAAAACAAATCATCTAAAATTTATAAAAATAATTATGAATTTACATAATCCTCTAAGTTAGTCATGCTACAATAGTAGAGATAAATTCAAGTAACACAAGCTTTACTATATAATTTAATGTGTACCCAAAAATTGTTTTAAAGGTGCTCTAAATCGGTCTGACTTATAAAATTCATCATAAATTAAATACTTATTAAAACCTTCTGATATTATTATTTTAAACTTCCAACATCATTAGTTGAAACATGGTAAAACAGTTTGAATTTTTTTTTTATAATTCACCAATTTTAGAAAATTATTCTTTTAAAGTCCAAAACTGCAGAATTTCAACTCGAAACTGGATTATGTATGAAATCATTATATTTTCCAAACTACTAAAAGTTAACAAATTTTTAAACATTGACTCATAACTTCATGTAAAATGACATACTAAAATAGTTTTTTTAAAAAACATAATTGTGCGAATTTATAAAATTATTTTTCTAAGGTCTAAAAGTGCAGAATTCGAATTTGAAACTGGAATATCTTTGAAAATGCATTTTAATTCATTCACTAATCCAAAAATTACCATATGTTTACCATAGATTCAAGACCTTATATAGTATAACATACTGGAACAGGTTTAAAAAATGTTAATTGACCAATCTTACAAAAGTAATTTAATTTTCTAAGGTATGAAATTGCACATGTTTAACTTGAAATTGAAATATTTTTGAAAAATCATTATAATTTATACACTACTCCAAATATTACCAAATTTTAACAATAAGAATTTCGTGTAGAATAATATAATAAAACAGTTTTGAAAAACTCCAAGTATATAAATTTACAAAAATCGGCAAACTACAATATTCCAAATTTTTCACAAGTTGAGTAGATCTATTTATTTCCTTGATTAAAAGGTAAATTCGACTTTTATAACTCTATTAACCTCAAGAAAATCATTATATCTCAAATTAATACACATGCAATGAGTTTAGATAAGATAATTTAACATACAAAGCCAAATTCAACTTGCAATTGCATAATTAATTACCACTCAAAATGACATACTTTTTAAGATCAACCACATAGATCGAACTAGGCATCTAACAAATTTCTTCACATTTGTTGGGAAATAATACGTGGATCATACATGCAATATGTTTAGGTATGTGAATCAAACATTCAAAGCTTAATTCAATATGTATTTATTCAATCAACATTCAAAATGATATAATTTTGAATATCAACCACATAAAGAAGATATTGAACAAATTTCTTCACATTTATAGGGAATCACCCTCGGATCACACATGCAATTCAATAGTAATAACTTAGTCATGCTCTAAATGAAGGGATTGGTAAGGATTAACAAAAATACCTCTTTAATGCAAAAAACAACGAGTTCTTTGAAATTAGTTTGGAAGAAGATTATACTTTTGAGATTAATTTCTCATTTTGTTCTGAAAAAATCTTGTTTCTTCACTTAATTCTTGAAGATGACCGCATGTTGAAGGTGAGATGAATGTATTTTTTATGAAGAGAAAATGGTGTAGAGAGGAGGAGTAAATTAGCTAGAGAGAGAAAAAGATCACAAAAAAGAGAGTAGGGTGGTTCAAGGCCTCCTTTTTAACTATATATAGTGTACAATTATACTTAAATACATGTATTATACATGTAGATCTTCAGAAATTATATAAATTATTAAGTATAAACATGTAGATCATCTTATATAGTATTTATCCATTAGATGTGTGAGGATTAGTTTCATTGAGACTTGTGGTGGATTCGATGGAGGTATCATGATTGAATGTTGCTCATATAATGTTACATAAAGTAGTTTGTGATCGTGATCATAATATTTTGAACATTGATGTAATTGTTACCTATAATATCTAATTCGTATCGACATAATATGTAAGGTGAATACCTTTGATCCACGACAAAGCTTCCAATAAGCCCATACACTCTCCTTCCTAAACATTTAAGACACCATTGAAAGTCATCGATCGGCATGCCACAAACACCCCAGAGTCATCCCTTAAAACCATGTCAATGCGAGTTTTGTTCAAATTCTTGAAAAAGGCAGCATCAACATTACATTTCATAAATCCTTGCTCTGGTGGATGCCACTTGAGGCACACAAGATTTTGATTTTCATCACTATATATGTTCATTTAATAAATTTTGTCATTCATGTAGCAAATTAGGTGCACCAAACACAGTTTCAGTAAACGAAGCATGAAGATTAATATTCCAATGGTAGTTTCTTTGTTTCCACAAATTTCACATGAAAACTAAGTAGCATTCACATATAAACCCCAAATTGAGAGCTGAAAGCACCACCAACTCATGCATTTTTAACAAATTGAAATTTCGATCCAATTATATCAAATCCGTCTTTCTTATTACCCCACCAAAAATAGTTTATCATTTTCTCCACCTCACTACTCATACAGTAATTCGAAATAGGCTTTAATTAAAACTTCTTTTCCTACTTTTGACATTGGTTTGCTTCGCCAATTTTACAAATTCTTGACAAATCTATGGACCTCTTTTCTTCAATCTAATTGGATAGGTAGCCCAAAAAATAAAATTATTATTCTCAAGGCATTTAATTTTGACTATTGGGATAATAAAGTCAATTCAACACTTAATATTTGACATCCCATTAGTCAAAATGACACACATATAAATTATTTGAAGTTGAAGATAAGGGATTTTAAGAGGATTATTTCTAGATTTTAGTTAATTATCTGAAATTATTCTTCAACTTGTCGAGGAAATTTATGGATTTATGGCAATGACATATAACACGAAGTTTTAATTGGTTTAACCTTTTGATACCCATATCATATGAAATTATATAACTTTATTTTTGAGAGAAATATTTGGATTTGTGTAAAGAGATTAATTGGGCTAATATTATTTGGGCCCAACATCTAGGCCCATCTGAAGAAGCAAGATATTCTCATTTCATTTTTTTTATTATTATTCGAATGCACATATTCTTACTCCTAAATAATTTGCTATATTGTGCTCCTTCAAAATATTATATTAATTTTGGATTAACAGAATTATTTTACTAAAGAAGATTGGAACACAATCTTTCAACATACTTACTTCCCAACTAGTGAACTGGTTTCAATGTTTTCATGAAATTACAATAAATATTATGCATGCTAAGATATTTACAAAATAAGAAGGTCACATTTTTTTTAATATTATATTTCTGGTGTGGAGTGTTTAATTTCAATATAACAATGCCCAATTAACAGTTTTTGGGCCTCCTTTTCTCTTAATTGTAGTGATAGATTAGTATGTGATGGGCTTAAATATCTGTACATAAAGATGCTTAATTTGTTATATGGGCCCATAAACATTATATGGTCTCGTCTCTTAAATTTAATTGTATTGCTCTAATTATTTTGGCAAATCAATTAATTCCAAATATACAAAAAATCGAGAGGAGAAAGTAAAATGTGAAAACTAATAATCTAACAACAATGCAATTTACAATATTTGCAGGCTGCACACACGTATTTCAAAAAATTCATATAGAATTGAATTAGCTATAATATTACTTTCAATTACATTTATAGAAATAAAAAAAACAATTACATAAGACAAAAACTTGTGTGCACTTAGATCTGTACCCCGACCTGACGTGTGGACAGCCTCCACGCGCGGCTGCACCGCACACCAGATTCCGTATTATATGATTCAGTGATAGTTATTAAATATATACTCTTCAGGTATCACGTGTATGCTCTTAAAGTATTACGTGCTCATTCAGTAAATGTATCGATTTTTTGTTCTATAATATCATGTATATACTCTTAAGGTATCACTTGATATTATCATGTGTTCATTCAGTAAATGTATCAATTATTTGTTCTAAAGGTGATTTATACTCTTAAGGTATCACATATATACTATTAAGTATTAATTGCTCATTCAGTAAGGTATCAATTGTATATTCTTAAGGTATCACTTATAATCTCTTGAGGTATCAATTGCATATTTTAAGGTATCAATTGTATGTTCTTAAGGTATCACTTATAATCTTTGGATGTATCAGTTACATATTTTTATGGTATTAGGTGCTTATTCAGTGAAATTGTATTAGCTGATATTATTTTATACTCCTAAGGTATCATTTGTTTGCAATTAAGGTATTTGTTATATACTCTTATAATTAAATATAGGTTATATACTCTTAAGGTATTACCTGTATACTCTTAAGTATCACTCATATACTCTTACGGTATCACTTATCAAAACCGTTAAATGTAAATTTTAGTATAACGTGATTTTCATCATCTTTCTTCATGAAATATTTTATAAATTATCTTTTTCTTAAAAATTTTTGCAAATAAATTTAAAGAACTCAATCTTCACCATGTTTATCAATAAAAGAGAAGAACATTACGGAGAAGAAGAAGAAAATGACCAATAAAAGAATATCATGTGAAGAAGAAAAAAAAAACTCAAGAGAAGATAAGTAATGGTGAGAAGGAAACCGATGAAGATTAAACCGCTGCAGAGAAGAAAACCCCATTGCAGCAAAGAAGGCATTGTAGAGAAGAACAACGAAGAAGCCATTGTAGAGAGAAAGAGAAGAAAAAAAAAGTTAAAGCGCTGCAGAGAAGAAGCTGCTTCACTTCAGAGAAGAAGCCGTTGTAGAGAAGAAATGCTCCATTGCAGCGAAGAAGCCATTGTAGAGAAGAACAATGAAGAAGCCATTGTAGAGAAGAAGGAGAAATGAAAAAAAAAGTTAGGACACGCACGCATCGGAGGAGGAGAGGAAAAAGAAAAGAAGTTGAGAAGAAGGAGAAAGAAAACAAAAATGCTAGGGCACGCAAGCAGTGGAGGAGAGCAAAAAGGAAAGAAAAGAAAAAAAGAGGAAATTATATATATATATATATGAGTAACACTTGTGTGTCCCGATGGCATGGTGTCCCAACTTGACCATCATATTATGTTATATATACACTCTACAGGTATTACATGTATATTCTTTAGGTATTATGTATACAAGAACGTATACGAGAGTATACATGTGATACCTGTAAATTATATGTCTAGCACCAAGAACGTAACACCACACGAGTATATATATAACATCTGATGAGCATGTGTATAACATCTAAGTCCATGCTTCTATGTGGTACAGGAATATATAAATTTATATACATATATGGGTAGATGGTGGATCTGGTTTGATTAGAGACACGGATCTTGGATCCGTGTCTTCATGTTCTAGAGACACGCAAGTGCATATCATTACATAAATAACCACAAAAAAAAAAGTAGAATCAACACAATTTGTTATTAGTTGTTGAAGACCAACAATCATTACATAAATAACCAAAAAAAAAAAAAAAGAAATAGAATCAAAATAATTTGTTATTAGTTGTTAAAGTCCAACAATTTGCCCAAGTCATGATAAAATTCCGAATACATTCTACTTTCAAACAAAAACTTATAATTTCATTCGAAATTAGACGTCCAATGTTACAAGTTTAATGATTCAAGAAGGAAAATCTCCCTTAATCCGAATAGAAGGTGAGGAAAATGACAAAGCAAAAGTAGCTATTTTGTAGGATTCACATTGTCCGAACGTTTACAATGCAAAAGATGACATTTAGGCAAATTCGTGAGTAAGAGATTGATATCGATGGTTAAGATGTCATTATCATAAAGAAATTCTCTATGTTTGCTAACCGCTTGCACCGCTAGCTAAAGAGTCAACAAAAATGATGTGAGCTGAGGGATAAGATTTCGTTAATTCAGAAGCAATTTTGATTTCTTCTTTGAGTGGCATTTAACTTTCCATCAATAACAAAGTTGATTCTATCAACAACAAAAATAATCCAAAAGTCCCAATCGATTGTCCCTCAGTCACAAGTACAACGGATGGCACATTAATATCTTAATGATTCATTGTATTTATTCATTCTTTAATACTCTCCCTAGGGCATGTGCATTGGTTAATTGGTGAGCATTTTTAATTAAAATAGGAGTAGTGTTAATTAATGTGGGTGTGTTTTTAAGTGTGTGTTTTTTTTGTGTAGATTTTGGTGTGTTAACATCTATTAATGTTATTCTTGTCCCCTTAAAATCATTGATTACGGATTAGGATGATGATGTAATCAATTTTGGATAAGAAAAGAGTCAAGTTTAAATCACTCTCTTTTTTTTTTTTTTTTTTCCCCTCATCTCAATAAATTTATTTTCTTTACTTTTACTATACAAAGAATTTATTTTCTTTTCTTTTCCTATACAAACAATTCTTTATTATTTATTATTTATTACATTTTAATGTGAGTTGAATTTTTTTAATTTCATAGTTAATAAATTCAATATACAATTTGCACTAAAAACATACGACCCATAAATAAAATTAATTTATTAGTTGGTCAAATTAATCAAAAAAAAAAATACAAACACAAGTAAATATTAATTTATTATTAATTATAATTTAATGTGAAGTAAAAATCATTAATGTCACAATTAATTAATCCAATATACAATTTTGCAATATTAAAAAATCAAACCAATAAATAATTAATATCAATTGATATAAATAAAAAATAATAGAATAAGAATTAGTAGATAATGGAACTCACATGTATTGATTGTATTTGTATTAAATTAATATAGAGGTGTGTTAAATTGATGTGTAGGTGTGTTTTTAAACAGTAAATGTTTTTAATTAGTGTGTTGTCATGTGGGTCCCACCTTAAAATGGTGTGCAAATAATCCACTAATGTGGACGCTCTTATATATTTTAAAGTCCATTCATTTTAAATTATTTTCAAGTTTTCAATTAATACTCTCAAGTCAATCATGAGGAGTTCGATTGTCTACACATTGTTAATTGTGTTACATAATGTTAATCGTATACATAATACCCCTGATAAAATAGTGCATCATTACTGGACAGTATATATACTAACGATGCTTAAAATCATTTTTCAATCCATTATTGAAGAATATCACACATTCCAGCTCATCAAATGGTGTCATCCTACGTGGCAGCTGATCATCTTTCACTCTCTTAGCTCACAAAGGAGATATTTTAGCTCGTAGATTCTAGAACCTTTTGTAACTGAATTCAGTTTCATTAGTTTTAGCTAGCTCAGTCCATGTATACGTATATAAACATATCATCCATTGTATCTTTGTATGGTTTTTGATATATGGAATAAGATCATTGCTTTCTTTCTTCTCTGCTCAATGCATGAAACCCTAATATGAATTCGTCCATGCATGCTTAGTTTTACATGGTATCAATCGCGGTTTTCGATTTCGGATTGGTTTTCTGCTTGATTCATGGCTTCGCACTCCGCTCTCAGCTCAGATCCGTGGCCGGCGCTTACTTCGATGGTGCCACCATTACAACAGGCTTCTTCTTCTTCCCAGCCTGCCGCATTTTCCAATGCTCTGTCTCTTACCAATTCCGATTTCCTGGGTATGTGCTTGGTTACTACAAAGCTTGATGACAACAATTTCTTACCATGGAGTCGTTCCATTCAAATTGCATTGTTAGCTAAGAACAAACTTGGTTTCATAAATGGTTCGATTCCTCGTCCTGTGGATCCTATTTTGGTTGATAATTGGGAGAGAGTTGATAGCATGGTTAGGTCTTGGTTGTTTAATTCTTTATCGAAAGACATTGCCAATGCTTTTATATATGCTAATTCCGCTTTTGAGCTTTGGAATACACTGGTCAGACGCTTTGGTGAGTGCAATGGTCCTCACATATATCAATTGCAGAGGAATATAGGTAGTTTCTCTCAAGGAACTGCTACCCTTGCTGTTTACTTTACTAATTTGAACAAATTGTGGGATGAACTAGCCCTAGCAATGCCTAAACCTATGTGTTCCTGTGCTGCATCTCAAGATTGGGACACGTTTGTTAATAATGGTCGCTTGTTTCAGTTCTTAATGAGATTGAATGATTCTTATGATAGCATTAAAGGCCAAATCCTTATTATGGATCCATTGCCTCATGTGGATAGAGCTTATTCTATGATTCTTAGAATTGAAAAGCAAAGGAGTGTTCATTCTTCTTATCCTGAAACCACAGATTCCTCAGCCTTATTATCTCATGTTCCAAGGTTCTCTTCATCTAGTAGGGGTTCATTTCAAGGCAGGGGCTCTTCCTTTCCTAACAGAGGTAGGGGTTTTGCATCTACTCAAAGGAGGTATCTATCTAAAGAAGAGAAGGCTAAGCTTGTTTGTGTCCATTGCCATGCTCCTGGACATCTAGTAGGAGATTGTTTCAAGTTACATGGCTACCCTGATTGGCATCCCAAATCCAAAAATACAGCTCATCTGGTGGATTCAGCCATTACTTCTACTCCTCTTTCTGATCCTAAGCGTGATATTTCTCAGTTGATTCAACAGGAGGTTGCCAAATTTTTTGCAGCAAAGTCTTCCACATCTAAACTTGAGCCTTCAACTGACTCCTCTCCATCCTTTACTCATATGGTGGATTATTTGGATTCTCATTTTGCTTTTATCACTCCTGGTTTAATCTCTCCTGGAGCATGGATCATTGACACTGGAGCTACAATGCACATGTGTTGTGATGCTACTCTCATGACATGCATCAGCGTTCTCCCTCATCCAATCAAGGTGTGTTTCCCTGATGGCTCTATTAAGGTGGTATCTCATTCTGGTCAAGTGGTGTTTTCTGATGCTCTAGTGCTGCATGATGTTTTCTACATTCTATCCTTTAAGTATAATCTTCTCTCAGTGTCTCAGTTAGCATTGAGTATGTCCTTGAGAGCCACTTTTCTGCCTACTCATTATGAATTGATAAATAGTGACACTAATCAAGTTCTTATTACTGGTCACTTTTCTGGAAAGTTATATATATTCCAGCCTACATCTTCATTTCAGATGCCTACTCTTTCTTTATCCAGTTCTCACTCATATGAGCTCTTTGAGCAATGGCACAGTAGACTTGGTCATGCTTCTCCTTCCACTCTTAGTCATCTTGACTTTCTTAAGCATGTATGTCCTTCTCCTTCAGAATACACATGTGATGTTTGCCATAAGTCCAAACAGACAAGATTACCTTTTCCTACGAGTTCTATTCACTCTAAGCAACCTTTGGAGCTTTTACATGTAGACATTTGGGGACCCTATTCTAAGCAAAGCATTACTAATACTCCTTATTTTCTAACCATTGTGGATGACTTCACACGAGCTACTTGGGTTTGTTTGCTTTCCAGTAAAGGCCAGGTTGTTTCTTCCCTCAAGGTCTTCATTAGGATGATCTCTACTAAGCTTGATCTCCCTGTTAAGGCAATAAGATCAGATAATGGTTCAGAATTTCTAAGTAATGATTGCAAAACTTTCCTCTCTGATCTTGGTATTGCTCAGTAGTTTACTTGTATATATACCCCTCAACAAAATGGTGTTGTTGAGAGGAAACATAGACATCAACTGGAGATTGCTCGGGCTCTCATGAAAGCTTCACAGGTGCCTCATTATCTTTGGCCTTATTCCATCCTTACTGCAGCTTATGTTATTAATAGACTCCTTACTGCCTTACTTCATTGGAGCTCTCCCTATCAAGTTTTATTTGGTGATTACCCTCAATTTGATCTTATGAAGCCATTCAGTTGCTTAGCTTATATGACTAACACAGCACCACACAAAGATAAATTTACAGATAGGGCTTCTAAGTGTATCATGATTGGTTATCTTCCAGATCATAAGGGTTACAAATTATTCAATCTTGATACTCATCAAGTTCAGATTTCAAGGGATGTAGTGTTTCTTGAGTCATTCTTTCCATATCTCCAGAGTTCCTCTTCTTCTTCAGAATATATGATTCCTCTTCCTTTCTTGGAGAATGATTCTTGCCAGGACACTTTGCCAGAGCTCTCTTCAGGTCCTCAATCATCATCATCTTCCAATCAAGTTCCAGATCCCTCCACCTTAAGAAGGAGTTCCAGAAATCATGTTCCTCCTTCATACCTCAGTGATTTCATAGTGAATCATTCATCTACTGATGATTCACCTTTGGCTGCTACTGCTATAACTGAACCTAAATCTTTTACTCAAGCTAAGACTAACCCTGAGTGGGTGATTGCCATGGACAAAGAATTACAAGCTTTGGAAGACAATTCTACTTGTTACTGTAAGAATGTTGATTGCATTGGCCACCCTCAAACATTGGCCCCTAGCTCAGATTGATATCAACAATGCTTTCCTCCATGGCTATTTGGATGATGAAATTTACATGGAAGTTCCTTCTGGCTATACAAAAGTTCTTCCTGGACAGGTATGTAAACTCACTAAGAGTCTTTATGGTCTTAAGCAGGCCTCAAGGCAATGGAACACTGAGTTTTGTGTTAAGCTTCACCAATTTGGATTTGTTCAATCCTTGCATGATCATTGCCTTTTTTACTCTTTCCAAAGGCTCTGATTTCATTGCTCTATTAGTGTATGTTGATGATGTATTGATCACTGGAACATCACTTCCTCTAATCACACAGCTCAAGTCTTTCTTACATCAGGCTTTCACAATCAAAGATCTTGGTGAAGCTCAATTTTTCCTTAGCATGGAGATTGATAGGACCAATTCAGGTACATATATTAATCAAATAAAATACATACTTGATATACTTTGTGACTCTGGTGTTGCTGACTGTAAAGCTGCCTCCACACCTTTACCACAAGGCATTAAGCTTGCTTTGGGTGATAGTGTTTCCCTTGACAATTCTGAACAATATAGAAGGCTGGTAAACTTCTTTACTTGAATCTAACCAGACCTGATATCACCTATGCAGTCCAACAACTTAGCCAATTCCTTCATGCTCCTACTATCAATCATTGGAATTCTGCTATACATTTGCTGAAATATCTCAAGGGTACTCTTTCATCTAGTCTTTTTTATCCTTGTTCTGAGTCTCTGAATGTCCAAGCTTATTGTGATGCGGATTGGGGCTCTTGTTTAGATACAAGAAAGTCCTTGACTGGCTATTGTATATTCCTTGGTGGATGCTTAATTTCTTGGAAGACTAAGAAGCAACTCACAGTCTCTCGAAGCTCGGCCGAAGCTGAATATAGTGCTTTGGCTACTACCTCATGTGAGTTGGTATGGATCAATTATATTGCATCTGATCTTGGTCTTAAGATTGATACACCTATTCCTCTCTACTGTGATAACAAAGCTGCAATTCACATCACTCAAAATCCGGTTTTCCATGAACGCACTAAACACTTGGACATCGATTGTCATATTGTCCGGAATCACTACAAATCAGGGTTTTTATCTCTTCATCATGTTTCATCCAAATTGTAGATTGCTGATATCTTCACAAAGTCTCTTGGTGCCACTCAATTTCTTCCTCTTCTTTCCAAGCTTGGTATGATCAAGCTTGAGGGGGGGATGAAGAATATCACACATTCCAGCTCATCAAATGGTGTCATCCTACATGGCAGCTGATCATCTTTCACTCTCTTAGCTCACAAAGGAGATATTTTAGCTCGTAGATTCTAGAACCTTTTGTAACTGAATTCAGTTTCATTAGTTTTAGCTAGCTCAGTCCATGTATACGTATATAAACATATCATCCATTGTATCTTTGTATGGTTTTTGATATATGGAATAAGATCATTGCTTTCTTTCTTCTCTGCTCAATGCATGAAACCCTAATATGAATTCGTCCATGCATGCTTAGTTTTACATGGTATCAATCGCGGTTTTCGATTTCGGATTGGTTTTCTGCTTGATTCATGGCTTCGCACTCCGCTCTCAGCTCAGATCCGTGGCCGGCGCTTACTTCGATGGTGCCACCATTACAACAGGCTTCTTCTTCTTCCCAGCCTGCCGCATTTTCCAATGCTCTGTCTCTTACCAATTCCGATTTCCTGGGTATGTGCTTGGTTACTACAAAGCTTGATGACAACAATTTCTTACCATGGAGTCGTTCCATTCAAATTGCATTGTTAGCTAAGAACAAACTTGGTTTCATAAATGGTTCGATTCCTCGTCCTGTGGATCCTATTTTGGTTGATAATTGGGAGAGAGTTGATAGCATGGTTAGGTCTTGGTTGTTTAATTCTTTATCGAAAGACATTGCCAATGCTTTTATATATGCTAATTCCGCTTTTGAGCTTTGGAATACACTGGTCAGACGCTTTGGTGAGTGCAATGGTCCTCACATATATCAATTGCAGAGGAATATAGGTAGTTTCTCTCAAGGAACTGCTACCCTTGCTGTTTACTTTACTAATTTGAACAAATTGTGGGATGAACTAGCCCTAGCAATGCCTAAACCTATGTGTTCCTGTGCTGCATCTCAAGATTGGGACACGTTTGTTAATAATGGTCGCTTGTTTCAGTTCTTAATGAGATTGAATGATTCTTATGATAGCATTAAAGGCCAAATCCTTATTATGGATCCATTGCCTCATGTGGATAGAGCTTATTCTATGATTCTTAGAATTGAAAAGCAAAGGAGTGTTCATTCTTCTTATCCTGAAACCACAGATTCCTCAGCCTTATTATCTCATGTTCCAAGGTTCTCTTCATCTAGTAGGGGTTCATTTCAAGGCAGGGGCTCTTCCTTTCCTAACAGAGGTAGGGGTTTTGCATCTACTCAAAGGAGGTATCTATCTAAAGAAGAGAAGGCTAAGCTTGTTTGTGTCCATTGCCATGCTCCTGGACATCTAGTAGGAGATTGTTTCAAGTTACATGGCTACCCTGATTGGCATCCCAAATCCAAAAATACAGCTCATCTGGTGGATTCAGCCATTACTTCTACTCCTCTTTCTGATCCTAAGCGTGATATTTCTCAGTTGATTCAACAGGAGGTTGCCAAATTTTTTGCAGCAAAGTCTTCCACATCTAAACTTGAGCCTTCAACTGACTCCTCTCCATCCTTTACTCATATGGTGGATTATTTGGATTCTCATTTTGCTTTTATCACTCCTGGTTTAATCTCTCCTGGAGCATGGATCATTGACACTGGAGCTACAATGCACATGTGTTGTGATGCTACTCTCATGACATGCATCAGCGTTCTCCCTCATCCAATCAAGGTGTGTTTCCCTGATGGCTCTATTAAGGTGGTATCTCATTCTGGTCAAGTGGTGTTTTCTGATGCTCTAGTGCTGCATGATGTTTTCTACATTCTATCCTTTAAGTATAATCTTCTCTCAGTGTCTCAGTTAGCATTGAGTATGTCCTTGAGAGCCACTTTTCTGCCTACTCATTATGAATTGATAAATAGTGACACTAATCAAGTTCTTATTACTGGTCACTTTTCTGGAAAGTTATATATATTCCAGCCTACATCTTCATTTCAGATGCCTACTCTTTCTTTATCCAGTTCTCACTCATATGAGCTCTTTGAGCAATGGCACAGTAGACTTGGTCATGCTTCTCCTTCCACTCTTAGTCATCTTGACTTTCTTAAGCATGTATGTCCTTCTCCTTCAGAATACACATGTGATGTTTGCCATAAGTCCAAACAGACAAGATTAC
The DNA here is from genome assembly GCA_005771605.1 of Scutellaria baicalensis. NCBI lineage: Eukaryota > Viridiplantae > Streptophyta > Magnoliopsida > Lamiales > Lamiaceae > Scutellaria > Scutellaria baicalensis. The sequence goes on along the minus strand of CM016721.1, from coordinate 52,930,438 downwards.
CTTTTCCTACGAGTTCTATTCACTCTAAGCAACCTTTGGAGCTTTTACATGTAGACATTTGGGGACCCTATTCTAAGCAAAGCATTACTAATACTCCTTATTTTCTAACCATTGTGGATGACTTCACACGAGCTACTTGGGTTTGTTTGCTTTCCAGTAAAGGCCAGGTTGTTTCTTCCCTCAAGGTCTTCATTAGGATGATCTCTACTAAGCTTGATCTCCCTGTTAAGGCAATAAGATCAGATAATGGTTCAGAATTTCTAAGTAATGATTGCAAAACTTTCCTCTCTGATCTTGGTATTGCTCAGTAGTTTACTTGTATATATACCCCTCAACAAAATGGTGTTGTTGAGAGGAAACATAGACATCAACTGGAGATTGCTCGGGCTCTCATGAAAGCTTCACAGGTGCCTCATTATCTTTGGCCTTATTCCATCCTTACTGCAGCTTATGTTATTAATAGACTCCTTACTGCCTTACTTCATTGGAGCTCTCCCTATCAAGTTTTATTTGGTGATTACCCTCAATTTGATCTTATGAAGCCATTCAGTTGCTTAGCTTATATGACTAACACAGCACCACACAAAGATAAATTTACAGATAGGGCTTCTAAGTGTATCATGATTGGTTATCTTCCAGATCATAAGGGTTACAAATTATTCAATCTTGATACTCATCAAGTTCAGATTTCAAGGGATGTAGTGTTTCTTGAGTCATTCTTTCCATATCTCCAGAGTTCCTCTTCTTCTTCAGAATATATGATTCCTCTTCCTTTCTTGGAGAATGATTCTTGCCAGGACACTTTGCCAGAGCTCTCTTCAGGTCCTCAATCATCATCATCTTCCAATCAAGTTCCAGATCCCTCCACCTTAAGAAGGAGTTCCAGAAATCATGTTCCTCCTTCATACCTCAGTGATTTCATAGTGAATCATTCATCTACTGATGATTCACCTTTGGCTGCTACTGCTATAACTGAACCTAAATCTTTTACTCAAGCTAAGACTAACCCTGAGTGGGTGATTGCCATGGACAAAGAATTACAAGCTTTGGAAGACAATTCTACTTGTTACTGTAAGAATGTTGATTGCATTGGCCACCCTCAAACATTGGCCCCTAGCTCAGATTGATATCAACAATGCTTTCCTCCATGGCTATTTGGATGATGAAATTTACATGGAAGTTCCTTCTGGCTATACAAAAGTTCTTCCTGGACAGGTATGTAAACTCACTAAGAGTCTTTATGGTCTTAAGCAGGCCTCAAGGCAATGGAACACTGAGTTTTGTGTTAAGCTTCACCAATTTGGATTTGTTCAATCCTTGCATGATCATTGCCTTTTTTACTCTTTCCAAAGGCTCTGATTTCATTGCTCTATTAGTGTATGTTGATGATGTATTGATCACTGGAACATCACTTCCTCTAATCACACAGCTCAAGTCTTTCTTACATCAGGCTTTCACAATCAAAGATCTTGGTGAAGCTCAATTTTTCCTTAGCATGGAGATTGATAGGACCAATTCAGGTACATATATTAATCAAATAAAATACATACTTGATATACTTTGTGACTCTGGTGTTGCTGACTGTAAAGCTGCCTCCACACCTTTACCACAAGGCATTAAGCTTGCTTTGGGTGATAGTGTTTCCCTTGACAATTCTGAACAATATAGAAGGCTGGTAAACTTCTTTACTTGAATCTAACCAGACCTGATATCACCTATGCAGTCCAACAACTTAGCCAATTCCTTCATGCTCCTACTATCAATCATTGGAATTCTGCTATACATTTGCTGAAATATCTCAAGGGTACTCTTTCATCTAGTCTTTTTTATCCTTGTTCTGAGTCTCTGAATGTCCAAGCTTATTGTGATGCGGATTGGGGCTCTTGTTTAGATACAAGAAAGTCCTTGACTGGCTATTGTATATTCCTTGGTGGATGCTTAATTTCTTGGAAGACTAAGAAGCAACTCACAGTCTCTCGAAGCTCGGCCGAAGCTGAATATAGTGCTTTGGCTACTACCTCATGTGAGTTGGTATGGATCAATTATATTGCATCTGATCTTGGTCTTAAGATTGATACACCTATTCCTCTCTACTGTGATAACAAAGCTGCAATTCACATCACTCAAAATCCGGTTTTCCATGAACGCACTAAACACTTGGACATCGATTGTCATATTGTCCGGAATCACTACAAATCAGGGTTTTTATCTCTTCATCATGTTTCATCCAAATTGTAGATTGTTGATATCTTCACAAAGTCTCTTGGTGCCACTCAATTTCTTCCTCTTCTTTCCAAGCTTGGTATGATCAAGCTTGAGGGGGGGGGGGGGGGGGGAATGAAGAATATCACACATTCCAGCTCATCAAATGGTGTCATCCTACATGGCAGCTGATCATCTTTCACTCTCTTAGCTCACAAAGGAGATATTTTAGCTCGTAGATTCTAGAACCTTTTGTAACTGAATTCAGTTTCATTAGTTTTAGCTAGCTCAGTCCATGTATACGTATATAAACATATCATCCATTGTATCTTTGTATGGTTTTGATATAGGGAATAAGATCATTGCTTTCATTCTTCTCTGCTCAATGCATGAAACCCTAATATGAATTCGTTCATGCATGCTTAGTTTTACAATTATTGTAATATCTTTTGTTTTTTAGATTCATATGATTTTCAATTTAATCCACATTTTAAGAATCTATCATATTTCGGTTCAATTCTAAGAGGAAATTTTGAGTTTTGTTTGACAACACATGTCAATTAATAATAATGTAACAACTATCATTAGATACTTCTAGGTGATTTAAAATCCTTATACAACAATATTAATCTATGTCAAACATATACTCAAATTGAGTGACTAAATTAAAAATCCCTAATAATAATGAAATCAAAATAAAACAAACATTGATACTTAAAATCAAATTGCAGAAAATAAAATAATATTGTGCAATAGCAAATCCAACTCTGGGATTCCAAAGGTGTTCATAGCCGACTTAAGTGCAGGAGATCATTATTCAAAACCCACTAAATAAGTTGTGAATTGACCAAAATGCCCCTCCACAGGAATGTTCTTGCCACTTTCCTCCCACAAAACGAAAAGGGTGAGGCTGGATAAATTGGGGGGTGCTTTTCGAAACAAATACATTAAGAAGAGATGATGTGGCAAATTCATGTTTTCGTGTACTTTGACTCATGATGATACGTGTCCGCACTACATTTGGCCACGTGGACGCCGCCTCCCTAATTTGACAGCTGACGATACTTAACAAATAATAGAAGCCAAGTGTTGCCGACATCCCACGCATGCATACCCACTTCACGCTTTCTCTCTCTTCATTTCTTTATTTTTTAATTTATATTTCACAAAAAGTAATGTGAAACGGTTCACATTTTCTTCATAAATGGAATTCATATCCATAAATTTTCATATGAATTTTTAAGCGTGAGTTATGTATTGACTCGTCTTATAAAAAATATCCGTGAGACGGTCTCACACAAGACATACTCTTTATGTTTATGAAATTATATTTGTGAGATGAGGCCATCACAAGATTTCACAAAAATATTATTTTGACAGCTCAATATTAATTTAATCATACAATTTATATTTTGTATGTTATAAATTTTTGGTGTTAAAATCCATCTAAGATTTCACAAGAATGTTACTTCTTTTAAGTTGAATTTAGGGTTTTTAATCGTAGATATTGTATTCTCCATAGATGGTTTATGCTATTGGTTTTTACTTTTTCGCTCTTTCTTTTGTGGGTTTTTATATTCGGTTATCCACTTCAAATAGATTTTATGTGAGATTGTTTTACGGATTTTATTGTGCAAAATGGATCAATCCATAGTCCAATCATACCAATTCATATAGAAATTTGTGAACATGCATGAATTTGACGTATGAATAATTAGATTTATCTTACGAAAACTATTCATGTCACACATGAGTTTTGTGTTAATTTTATTTTGTGATCTTAAAATAGATAATTTTGACTAATTTATATATAGAAGGATTATAATTAAGAGCCTTTTCGTGATCTAATAGTAATATGGACGAACTATGGCATATTTTAATTGGAGCTAGATTACAAGTTGACCAAATCAATAATATCGAAGTAACTTAAAAAATATTAATTAAATATAAGAAATAAAACTCTTACTTTTGTCAATATTACAAGGAAGCGATTTCCTTTTGAATGACAACTTTGCTTTTGGTTGTTTGTGATAATTTTTTTTTTTTTTAAAATTCCCTAATTTTGGTATTAAATTAGTTTGGGATTTGACTAGATTGTTAAATATGGGCTCAACTCATTGGAGTTTTAACACTTTGACAATACTTTTTGAATTTTATTATTGATTAAGATTACGTCATCCAGAGCTTGATTACATAAAGAAAGTGAACAAGAATATTTAATTACTATATAAAAGATGGATTAGATCATTCAAAACTTAGAAGAATTGGCATTGAAATCGACTACGTGTCAAGAAAATTAGAGTAATTTTTTTGTAAAATCATCACGGATTTAATTTTGTGAGACGTTTTAATTCAGAACACATGAAATAGATATCCATGCATATTGTAAGAAAACATTTTTTCAAATTTATTAGGCACCCATGGTTTCAAATTCAATTTTTTTGACTATAAGAGTTCTTTATTTTTCTCACATCCCTATGTATATGGGTTGGTAAATTTTCACTAATTATCATTTTCATTTATGTTTGAAAGACTTCAAATTTCCAAATCAAGAATCAGTACTGTCCGACAAACGGCATATGTTTGGAAGTGATTTAAGTGAAACTAGTAATTTACCCGTGCAATTCACGGTTTATCATATATGATCTATTAGTTTTGAACTTTCTAATAATATAATGTGATAATATTATATTAATAAGAATCTAGACATATTATTTTTAATGTGTAATATCTTAAATAATATTATAATTTTGAATGCAAATTATAATATATAAATGTATGTTTATGTTAAACAATGAATTATAAAATATATATTTGAAATATGAGGTTGTTAAATAAACATCAATTTTATACAACCATTAATACTATAAATTAAAATTAATTAAATTAAATTTGGTATTGATAACCATTTATTGTGTTATGGATGTTAAACGAAAATTTATACTTAAAAGATATGTTACCTCCTAAAGATATATATGTTATGCATGTTGTAGTTAATATAAATATAATTACTATAATTAAATATATTGTTTTATTCTTTGATTTATCTTTACTAACAATTAATTAATATATTGTTTTATTATTTGATTTATACTTACTAACTAAGGTGTTAGTAAATATTTCCTTTGTGTATGTTTACAATTATAGATTTCTTTGAAATTTTTGGTCTAATTAATGCATACAACTTAATTATTTCAAGTTAAAGAAAAGATATATGTCTTTCAAATAACTAAAATATATTGATATGTATTTAAATAAGGAAGGTAATTCAATATTCAACTCACTTGTATTGACAAATAGATCAAATAATTATACCAACATGTTTTTCATTGTTATTAATTTCTCAAAAATTCTAAAACTAATAATTTTAAAATTATTCTTTAAATTCTCTAATGTATAGTTTAATTGGTCATTTGTTTTTGTATTTGTAACTTTGTTAAATATAATTATACACCAAAATTTAAATATCAAATTAATTTATATTTTTCATAGATTGAAACAAAATTTAAAATGGAAAAATTATTTAATTTAAAAACTATGATTTATATAGAATAGGTAATAATGACAAAATAAACGTACATAATCCTATTTATAGGTTATGGCCCAACCTAAAGGGTCCCACAATCGTAAAAAATATAAAAGAATTCTTTTTGATTTTTTTAAATTCTTGTAACTACTTTATTTTCATTTATAGTATGTCAAAATAGGAGAGAAAATTAGTTATTGCTATTTTTATAGAAAGTTTTCTCTTATATATATATATATATATATAGATATATAGATTTTGGATTTTGTATGATAATAAAATAATATTGGAAATATTGATCGTATTAATATAGATAAATGTCACACGAGATCATATATTTTACTATGTGTTTAATCTCTAATATCCCAAAATAAACATTATAAATTGCATGTTTAAATAATATCACCGATTAACACATTGTATGTATTAAAAATAATATTGGATTGTATGCAAAGGATCAGGACCAGAAAAACGTCGTAATAGTATGTCGTGAAAAGTGATGTCTGTAATGGTTGAATAATTGTGATATATATCATAAGTTATATGATGGGATTAGTATTTATAGGGAAAAGTAGTAATAATATGTATTTGAATAGTTATTTATAAGTTGATCACTTATTCTACAGAATTATTAATTAATAACTATATGATGTGCAATGAAATATTTTTCAAATAATTGTTGGACGTGTGCAAATGATTTGTATAGAAAAAACAAAGATAGGTCGCAAGGGTATAATTTTTTGTTTTATCATATATCGTTTTAATTGTTTTTATGAATTAGTCAAAAACGTGTTTCTTTCACATTATTAGGGTTTTTGACAAGTGAAAATCTTGTTCAATTATTTTTTTCATGTTAAGTATCTATGATTTACTTTCAATTAGCAAAAGAAAGAACGAAAAAGAAGTCTAATAAAAAACAATGAAACTATAGGAATTTTGGACTCATCAAAATATGATCAATTAAGTCAACCCAACATTCATAACAAGTACACTTCTACTTTGTGACAAATATTTTTTTAAAATAGTGTAATGAATTAACCCGAAAATAGAGTTCCAATTTGTAAAAATAAATTGATGGGTTTGTGGATTAAAATTATGTCTCACAAAATTATATTCATTAAAATACCTCATGATTAGAAATATTCGGGGAAAAAGTCATTTATGTTTATCTCATTAGATTTTTAGTCCTCTAACTTTCAAGTTTTGAATTTTAGTCATCTATGTTTACCCTTATTAGGCTTTTAGTCTTCTATCTTTCAACTTATAATTTGTAGTCTTCTAGGTTTGTTTCATTAGACTTGTAATCCTCTATTTTTCAACTTTTGAATTTTAGTCATCAATAGCTAAAAAAATATCTTTTTTTTTAGTCTTTTACTTGTAATATCATATTTTAATTTTTAATTTAGTTACAAATTTTTTTTTTCACAAAAAAAAAAAAACAAAAATTTTCTTTCATATAACAAGGGTAAATTATTATTAATTGATAATTCTATTTTCCACCTTGTCACAATTGATTTAGAGTTTTGTGAATATGAAAAATAACAAGAATTATCATGAAATTGATACTAAGTAACTAATAATTTATTTCACATAAATTATATACATTTTGTGTCGAAAATGGATAATACAAAATTAAAAAAATGACATTATTCATATTTTACTAGTTTGAAATTTATAACAATGATATTATTTAAACAATGAGGACTAAAATTTAAAAGTTGAAAATTGGAGGACTAAAAATCTAATGAAATAAATATAGAGGACTAAAAATCAAAAGTTGAAAGAATATAGAGGACTAGTTATTAAGATCTAATAAGGGTAAACATAGAGGACTAAAAATTAAAAGCCAAAAGTTAGAGGACTAAAAATCTAAGGGAAAATATCAATTTTTATCCGCTAAGTAAGACCCTTTCCAATTTCAGTCCTCTAAGTATCGTGTTTCCAATTTTAGTGTCGTAACTTCACTTTTTTTCCAATTTCAGTCCGATTTTCGCCGGAAGCTGACGTGGCAGCCGGAATCTGCCTACGTGGACCCCGAAACCCTAATCCTACCAAAAATAGTGCCACGTAGTCAGCCACGTCATCCGGAAAAATAATAAAAAAATGAAAATACAAAAATTGGAAAAAAATACAAAATCAGAAATAAAGGAAAAAAGTCTCATTCCCCAAGCCCCCCTCCAATCCCCAATCTGAAATTAGGGAACTCCAGTACCCTGCCGCCGCCGCCCACCTCCGGTCGCCGGAGCCACCGCCTATCACCGGAAAATGTCGCCGGCAAACGTTAAACCCCACTCAAATTGCTTCCAATGCTTCCATTCTCCATCACAATGTTTTCCCCATCTTCTTTCCCCAAGAATTTGACCAAAATCGCACAAATATTCTGCAATTTCATCCTTCAACCACCGCCCCAGCTTCGCCGGAAATCTGCTATAACCACCACTCAAGCTCAAAATTGGGGTTTTCTTCATTTCTCAACCAAAATGACCAAACAATATATCAAAATGCTCCTCTCATCAAGCCCAAACATAACTCATATCAATTTCATGTTTTTTTTATTCAAATCAGTCCTCAATTAAGTCAAAACCGTACTGAAATTGTTTCACAAACCCATTTCTTTATGAGGAAATACCCCAATATACCACAATATATATAACAAGTAAACAATTCTACCATGTACTATAAAAAACAAAATTTTCTACCACAAAATATAAGAAGTGATACTTTTCTACCACAATTTGACCTAGTCAATAATTGTAATGATTGAGTAATGAATGTCGTAGAATTTTATTTTTACTTTCCTACATATTTACAATTAGGCAAAAACTTGTGTACCCCGGGGGTACGGATCTTAGATCCGTGTCCCCAGATCCGACCCGGCGCGTGGGCAGCCTCCACGCGCGCCCACGCGCCGCCACGCGCGCCCATAGTAAGTCTGGTGTGCGCCCCACACACACCTAATTACCTAGTTGATGATTCAGTGATGGGTATTACACCTATACTCTATTGGTATTACACATATACCCTATAGGTATTACAGAAATATCTTTTATGGTATTACACTGATACCTTAATGGTATTACAGAAATGTCTTTATGGTATTACACTGATACCTTAATGGTATTACAGAAATGTCTTTTATGCTATTACACTGATACCTTAATGGTATTACAGAAATGTCTTTATGGTATTACACTGATACCTTAATGGTATTATAGAAATGTCTTTTATGGTATTACACTGATACCTTAATGGTATTACAGAAATGTCTTTATGGTATTACATTAATACCTTAATGGTATTACATTAATTCCACAATTTTTGTTCATCTCTCAACTTCAAATTTGAGTCATGCATACACCACAGAAACTGGAATGAGACAGACAACTGTTGCAGGTGGGAATTAATGTGATGGTGTCGGCCATGTCAACAGTTGATGGTGAGGGCATTCATGGCAGAGTTGAGAGTTCATCGAGTCTTTTCAGTCTTAGGTACCTCATGAGACTCAACTTAATTATCCTCTAAATCAGAGGAGGAGGAGAGGAGGGAGGAGGAGGAAGAGGTATCTCCACTGCAAATACAGAGTAGGAGGAGGAGGAGAAAGAGAAGAGACGAAGAATGATCGAGAAAGAAGAAGACGAAGAAAAAAGAAGAAAAATCAGGAAGAAGGGAGAAGACGGAGAAGAAGAGGAGAGGAGGAAAAGAGACGAAGCCAGAAGAAGAAGAGGATCGAGAAGAAGAAGGGCGGAGGAGGAGGAGGCAGGCGAAGAGTCGGAAGAAGGAGAGATCAGAGAGGAGGCAGGGGGAGGGGAGAGAGAAGAAGAAGTAGAAGAAAAGAAGATGGAAAAAAAAAAAGAAAAAAATATATATATATATATAATTCGGGTCGGGTTGGGGGTACGGATCCTGGATCCGTACCCCGGGGCACACAAGTCCTACTCTTACAATTATTTAATAAAATGTAAGGAATTATACATTTCTCACTCAAATTTGACCGAGTCCAACTTCATAAATTTGGAAGATAAAATAGCTCAAATTACCACAATATATATAATGTTATAACAATAATACCATGACCCTAAAAAAATTTACAAAAAAAAAAAAAACCAAAAAAGTTACTCAGCTGACCCTAAAAATGTTACTCGGCTAACCCTAAAAAAAGTTACTCGGCTAACCCTAAAAAAGTTACTCGGCTAACCCTAAAAAAATAAAAATAAAAAACTAAAAAAAGTTACTCGGCTGACCCTAAAAAAGTTACTCGGCTAACCCTAAAAAAATTAAAAAAAGTTACTCGGCTGACCCTAAAAAAGTTACTCGGCTAACCCTAAAAAAAGTTACTCGGCTAACCCTAAAAAAATTTAAAAAAATAAAACATGTGAGTAATTACTCGGCTAACATGTGGTGTTAGCCGATTAATATTTTCAAACTATCATTTAATATTTTCAAACTATCATTTATATTTTCAATTAACATGTGAGTAATTATGTTTACTCGGCTAACATGTTTGAAAATTTAATAGTTTAATAGTTTATGTTAAATGTTTACTCGGCTAAATGTTTAACACCACTCGGCTAAATGTTTACTCGGCTAATAATTTAATAGTTTATGTTAAATGTTTAATAGTTTATGTTAAATGTTAACATGTGAGTAATAGTTTAATAGTTTATGTTAATAGTTTAATAGTTTATGTTAAATGTTTTCAGTTAAATGTTTTACATTACATTTAATAGTTTACTCCGCTAACATGTTTATGTTTACTCGGCTAAACATTTTAATTCTGAAAATTACTTGGCTAAATTAATGTAAAATTTAACATTAACATTAACATTTTAATTTTGAGCATTAAAATTAGTCGAGCTAAATTTACTCGGCTAAATTAAAATTAATTACTCGGCTAAATTAATGTAAACATTTAACATGTTAGCCGAGCATTAAAATTAATATTAGCCGAACATTAACATTAAGCATGTTAGCCGGGTAACTTTTATTTTTGTTACTCGGTTAACCCTAAAACATGTGACTCGGTTAACCCTAAACTAGTTACTCGGCTAACCCTAGTTTTGGACCACGGCTAACTCGGTTAACCCTAAACTAGTTACTCGGCTAATCCTAATTTTAACTAATTTAGGGTTAGTCGAGTTATATATACTAGATGGAATAATTATTAATTATAGTGAGTGAATGGTATTATTAATTAGAGTTGATGTGATTTTAAATTTAAATTTAATCAATTCAAATGATAAAATATTTGGTCAATGACACAATATCCTACAAAGTATGATTGGGTGTTGAAAAGTGGCTGACAAAAATATGCTTTTGCAGAATTTTATAGAATTTGTGGTAGTTTTGTATCTAAACTTATATTTTGTGGTATAAAAGTATAAATTGTTATATTGAATGGTAAAATTGTTTAAATATTATAGTTTTGTGGTAAGTTGGGCTAGGGACTCTTTCTTTATCTCTCTCTCTCTGATGCGCTGCCGCTGTGAGGGCGCCGCCGTGCGTGTAGTGCAGGGACGGGGGGCTGGGGAAGGGGTGGGGTTGGAGAAGAAGACCATTTTTTTTTCTTTAATTTTGATTTTTTTATTTTTTTAAAATTTTCTTTAATTTTGATTTTTTTTGGATTTTTTAATTTTGATTAATTATTATTAATTATTTTTTTGGATGACGTGGCTAACTACGTGGCACTATTTTTGGTGGGATTAGGGTTCCGGGGTCCACGTAGGCAGATTCCGGCTACCACGTCAGCTTCCGGTGAAAATCGGACTGAAATTGGAAAAAAAGTAAAGTTACGGCACTAAAATTGGAAACACGATACTTAGAGGACTGAAATTGGAAAGGGCCTTACTTAGCGGATGAAAATTGATATTTTTCAAAATCTAATGAGGTAAAAATAGAGGACTAAAAAACTTTTTTTCCTAAATATTCGTTTATAGGAAAAAGACTTAAATAAGAAAAGAGTTATTTAACTTGTTTCATCACATGATTACTATTTATGACAAAACATTATCTTCATCGACATCCCTACTCTATATTTGAGATGTTACTTCAAGATATCAACATAATATTTTGTAATAAATACTTAATTAATAATGTGTACGAGTGAAATGGAAATTAATCTGGATAGTTCATAAAAATGAATTATTTGGTGAAACAAATATGACATATTCATCACTAATTACTAAAATTTGAAATGTAAAAAACATAGATGTAACATCAATTATACGTTGTACTCATTAAAAATTTGAAATTACAATTTACAACTCGTACTTGGAAAATAAAATGATAGTTCTGATTCCTTGAGTGGATTAATGAATTGGACTGGGTGATTTTTTAAACATGCATAAGATTTATCAATCATATTTTCAGTACAAGGTGTCAAACAAAATTTTAATTTTGTAACTCTTTATTCGATAATTTATCTTTTAAATCTTCAACCGCTGATTTTATCTTTCAAGTCTCGAATTGACAATGTGTGTTTTTGATGTTTTAAATTGATAAAAGTCTTAAAATCTGCATGACATGCAAATGAATTAACATGTTTTACATTGCAATACAATTTTCCATAGTGATTTCAATAGGAAGTTACCATATTCTTGTAATAAAAAATTTAAAATCAAAAGAGGTCATGAAAATTGAAATCCACTAATAACATGATAAAATTACAACCTTAAGAAAAAAAAAAAAAAAAAAGGATTTCATCAAATCAAGATCACATTAAGTTAAAAAGAAAAAAAGCATTGACTTAATCTATGCAATGATATTATCCTTGAGAGTAGGTCTTGTGTGCCCCGGGCACCGTGTCCCGGGGCACCGTGCCCCCAAACACTTATTATAATACCTTTAAGTAATATGAGTAATACCTTAACATGTAACAAGTAATACCTTGAATAATACTTTCAATAAAACATATATTTCAATTATACACGTAATACCTTATGAATATGCAACTAATACCTTATGAGTATACCACTAATACCTTCAAGAATATATCACTAATACCTTATGAACACTAATAATACCTCATGGATATATATCTAATATCAAACTAATAATATCTTTGAGGTACGGTACACCGGGGTACGCAAGTTTTTGCCTATCCTTGAAACTAGGATTAAAGTGGGCCCACATCTCTCTCAGATGATTTGAGTTAATAGTTTGATAAATGCATTTGATAAGTATTAAATATTGTTTGCATGTTATATGATTATTATAATGTATATATATTATACATGGCTAAATTGATAAGTGTGTGTGTGTATATATATATATATATATAATGTGTGTTTGCAAATTTATATTTGATAAGACTTATGGTGAGATATTGTATATTATAAATATGAAAAAAAAAAAAAAGCCACAACATAGATAAAAGAAATAAAATTAAATATCGATCACCATTTTTCCGAATCCTAAAATATGCATGAACTGAAAAATGTCATTTTACGTATAAATTCATTTTATTTATATTTATGAGCTATAAAGTATGAATATATGGATAATCAATCAATCTATATCGTTATTTATATTATGTAATAATTTTTAATACTTGATTATAATCAATATTGATCTCCATCTATATATATATATATATATATATGAAATATTTTAATCAGTATGGATATGGTATACTTTTTATTAATGAAGGAAAAGAAACACTATTTATTTTTTTCATCATTATTTTTACTTATTTTATTATGTATCATGAGTATAATTGAATATTTTGAAACATATAAAATAAGTGAAGTTTACTAGTCTAAGTGCATCATTGTTTTATAATAAGTGCAAAAAAGCGACGTAAATTTTTTAAATATATACAAATAATAAAATTCTAGTATATGAAGATCATATAAAAAAATATTAATTCATAACATAAATAAGAAAATTATATATAAATAAGATTGCAGACAATCATAATTTTTTTTATTTAGAAAAACTAGTATAAGTAAAAGGCAAAAACTTATATACACTTGGGGCACATAGGGATATGGATATATGTGTTATACACATACTCTTCAGGTATTTTATATGTACTTTTATGGTGTTACGTTTCTTGATGTTACACATATACTCTATAGATATCACATGTATTTAAGAGTACTATACACGTGATACCTGTAGAATATATATGTAACATCATATGATGGTCAAGTTGGGGGCACCATACCCCGGCCACACAAGGGTTGCTTTAAGTGAAAAACCACAATGGTTATATATCTTAAGATTTCTTTTTACAGAAATCTAACATTATGCCTTAATTTTAGAATCATTGTTGCTTGCCAATATTTATACATAAAATACAATATTAACAAAAATAAAATGCATTGTATTTTATGTTTTCTTAACACATAAATTTAGATTTTAACATAAAGTATACGTTTGCATGCTTCACTAACATAAGATCTTAAAATTTTAAACATTTGAAATGAGTGATCGGAAATATAAATTTTGAAATAAACATATTCAAATCCATCAATGCATTTAAAATCGATCCAAATTACTCAAACATTAGTCATGAGGAAAGTAATAGATTTCGAATTCATATTAATTCAAACATCACAAACAAATTTACTACAATAAATTTCAAAAATTTCTTCAAATCGTACCATTCAGACGTAATTTAATAAAATGTTAACAATTGTTCCCAAAAACCTCTTTTATCACCATTAACACAATTAATTCATAAAAAATAGAAATTATAATTCAAATTTTCTTACTAAAAATATATATAGGATATTTTACTATTTTTAAAAAATAAATACTTTAAAATTAGTGTATCACAGGAGATTATGATAATCTATCTATATATAATAATAAGGAAGTTGACAAAATTTACTAAGAGTAGGACTAAAAGCACCACATTGTTTTCTAAGGACACCACACTCTATGTATATATTATTTCCCAAATAATACACATGAAGTGTGTTGCCCTTAGAAAAATATGTGGTGCCTTTAGTTTTACCCATTTACTAAGTTGCCACTTTTCCTCCTAAAAATGTCACATCAATTTGATGATGTGTAAAATATTTCTTTTTTATTTTATTTTTTTAAGAATTCATTTTTTGTTAAATTAATTTAATCATTTTAAATTACATGACTTTTTTTGATAAGCTATCAAATATTATAATAAGAAATAAAATAAAAACACATATAATTTTTTATTAATGATACATCTATCTATATATAATAATAAGAAAGTTGACAAAATTTACTAATTTGTCGTTTTTTCTACTACAAATGTCACATCAATTTAATGATGAGTAAAAAAGATTTATTTTATTTTTTTAAGAATTCAAGTTTTCTAAATTAATTTTAGCATTTAAATTACATGACTTTCTTGATAAGTTATCAAATATCATAATAAAAAATAAAATAAACACACATATAATTTTTGTTAATGATACATTATAATAAAAGAGATAAAATAATATCTTTTTTATATATGTGTAACATATATATTATTAAATGTTTGTTTAAATAATTATAAATTGTAAAAGATTTAAGCTAAAAGTTTCTAAATGAATCTACATAATATAATTTATTGTAGAAAAATAACATTTTCATATTGACATACTCATGTGTCTTCTTTTAAAATATCTTTTTTATTTCAATATGAATTTTGTGATAATATATTTAATAGAAGAAGATTACTACTTTTAAAATTCATGTATTTAAACATAAATGTTTAAGTTAATATATATATATATATATATATATTTAAAGGGTTATAAAGTTAGAATTTAATTCAAAAGTATTTTATATTAGAAATATGTACTTCGTATTGTGTAATGTAAGAAGTAATTTTTTTATAAAAGTAAATAAATATAGGTCACTTCTATCCTACACCTGATGGATTGCACTGGTGTATTAGATGATAACATGTGTACAATTTTATTTTCTCTCACTTCAAATCCACCTTTAATATTATAAAATTAAATATATAAAATAAATAAATATAACATGTGTAATCATTTGATACACACGGTGTAATCCATTAGATAGAATAGAAATTACCATAAATATAAGTGTACGATATCTTTTAAGATCGATATTTTTTAATATTACAATATATATAAAAAATATGTAAAATATAATTATTTAAATTCATATATTTAATTTTAATAATCAAATATTGTGTATATTTATTTCTTACATAGAAAAAATTCTTTAGCCGCCGAGGGTGCAGCACTGTTAATAATATAATAATAGTTATAAGCAGAGTAGATAAAAACGGAGAAGTCAAAGTGAACTTGGCTACCAGGTGAGAACAGTTAAGAAAAATCCAGTTCGACCAATTAAAACTAAAAACGTGCTCATTTACCCTACTATTTTAACATCTCGCTAACTTCCAAAATTCTCTCCGTTTATATATAATTTCATACAATTCTTCCCCAATTCCTCCCTAAAATTATAAACCACACCACCACCGAAAAATCTTGATAAAAACCCTCAAATCTTATTATCCAACTATTGCATGAATTTCTACGAAATTATGTACAATATTGATGCAAATGATAGTCTGATGAGCGCCGCCGCCACGTCGTGGAGCCGGTGGGAAGACAAGATCTTCGAGAAAGCTTTGGTGGAGTTTCCGGAGGGAATCGGCGATCGGTGGCGGAAAATTGCTGAGTTTCTTCCCGGGAAGTCGCCGGAGGAGGTCCATGCGCATTACGAGGCTCTGTTGTATGATATCTCGGAGATTGACTCGGGCCGAGTTGAGCTGCCGAGTTATTCCGATGAGTCGATTGGGTGGGAAAACGAGCGGGCTAGGTCGAGGATGCCGGGTCAGATCTCGTTTGGATCGCCTGGTAATCGGAGTCGGCACTCCGAAGTTGAAAGGAAAAAAGGCACGCCTTGGACAGAAGATGAACACAGGTTTTTGTTTTTATTGTTTTTTTGTTGAAATAAATTTCTGAATATATTTCCATTTTTGATGCATATATTTCTAAGGAAAATGCGGTTATTTTGAATTTGTCAAATTGAGTATTCTCTTTGGAGAATTTTTGAACGCCTATTCTGCTTTGGATTGAAAAAGAGGATCTTTTGTGATCTTAAATTCCCTCAGTTTGGAGGTTGAGCTTGCAAGCATGGTTGTTTGCTAAATTTTTTGTGAGACTTTGATTTTAAGGGAACAAAAACAATGTGTTTTCAATAATTGCTGGAGTGGTTTCTATTTTGAGTTCATGTATGAGGCTGCAAGTTCTAAGTTAATTAAGTAATTGCTTGTTTATGACGGATTATTGATTTGCTTAAATCCTGATTTATTATTATTATTATTATTATTTTGGGGGTTGTGTTCCTTTTATTGAATTCAAAGAAAGAACTTATTGATTTTGCTTTCTATTCTATTTGCCATTGGAAGGCATTGGAAACTAACCACCCATTTTGTTGTCGCATTACTTCTTTTGGAAGTGTGGTTGTTGGTTGTGGTTACGGAGAAGTGGATAACGAAGATTAAATCTTGAAGGCTGGGCTTGTTGTTTTTACGATGCCTTTAGTTTCTTTCAAAGGAAAACTGAAGAAGAATTTGATCATATTTCCAAGCAGGATAGATAGGGTTGATAAATTAAGTAGCATTGACACTAGGAAGAGTTTAGGCAATTTCAGGGGCACTTATGCATCCCTTTACATGAATGCTGATAGGAAAAACCAAAGATTCATTACTATTACTATTATTCGGCTAATGTTTCCCTCTCATTAACCCATTATCAACAGACGTATATGTACTTTCGACTTTGCATGTAGAACTACTCTAGAAATAGATGATATTGATATTTGAATTCAACTTCACTTAAGCTAGAATGCATTTATTGTCAATGGGAACCAAATGTTGGGTCTAGTCTGACTATGATCAGTTGCAATTATCATGTGCCCCTCTAAGCTGCTTAATAGTTTTCCTCTGTAGATGAGTTGTATCTGTAGAAAAAATTGAAGTTCTCTGCAATAGCATGAAGAGATGTAGGGCTTGTATGTGTAGAACAGTAGAAGTTTGATGCCTAAAAAGAAAATTGTATTACTTGAAAGTTCATATTTACTGATTAAAACAATGAAATATAATCTTGAAATATAATCTTGAAACTCTATTTGTGGCTACTTGAAATTTGAAACAAAGACTGGGCAGGCATGTAAAGAGTTCTATACTGTTTTGAGTTGCACAAGTGTGTCCAAAAGTTGCTGTAAAACCCTTGATATATTTGCCAGCTTCAACTCCGTTTTATACGTTTTTGCAGGTTGTTCTTAATTGGGCTTGATAAATATGGCAAAGGTGATTGGAGAAGTATCTCAAGGAACGTAGTAGTTTCGAGGACTCCAACACAAGTTGCTAGCCATGCTCAGAAATATTTCCTCCGTCACACTTCGGGGAAGAAAGAGCGAAAAAGGTCGAGCATTCACGACATCACAACAGCCATGGATAGCTTGACAGTGCCTCCCCCTGCTCCGACGAATCTCCCCTCTCAAGGGGGCTTCCAAGACTTTAATTTTTCCATGCCAAGGTGAAGAATTAGACACAGATATTTTCTCTGTAAATATTACAAATACCTCTCTATACTAACAGATAAAATTTGTAAAGTCGTCTTCTTCTTTTTGCTTAGTCGTGATTAGAGAGATGTTTGGTAGGTTAAAGAGTTCAGAGGTTCTTCAGCTGCTTGCTTGCTCTGATGTTAGTTGTAAATAAGAGATCAAGTTATATTGTAGTTCAACTTTGGTTCAAATATTGGTTGGTTTGATATTTATTTTGTTGGTCATTCGACTATCCTATATGTAATTTATGCCTTCTTCTACTTTGGATTACTTATTAACTTGTTTCTTCTTCTTATTGCTATGTTTTAAGATCGAATCTTGTATTTGGAATTGCATTTTTATCAACTTGAAACCAAAGAAATGTAGCTTTAATTTTAGGTGAGAACAAGTTTAATATAAATGATGTGATTTAGAAGTGTTTGTTGCTAATGATTACATGATGAAGAATTAAATAAAGATTAAATAGCATAATGTGATGCAACTAAAATCCTGTTCTATGAAGTCGACAAGTATTCTTCAATTATTACTACTTTATCGTAATACATTTTGATTAGTTTCTTTCATAATTCATGCCCAAAAATGTACCATGTCAAACTTTTACAAACTATACATGGCATAAAATATTATTATCAAATATTTTTTGGAATCAATTAACGATAAAAAAAGCCTTTAAAAAAACAGAAATTTTTATAACTTTGTTGATGAAAACCTGTCCCAATTCATCACACATCAATAAATATATATAACACATATATTTGCTGCGAGATCATGAATCGATGATGATTTCCATATGATTAGCAGACTTAAGATATTATTTCAACCAATTAAATATTTAATGGTAATATATATTTGCGAGACAAAATGAAAAGAAATGAAAGATTGACCACTCTGTCGCAAACGTCATGCATGAAACCATATTAAAAGTGTTACATCTAAAGTTGTCAAAAACCTAAAACAAGAAAACAAAAACACGTGTAAAATGTCCTTTCATACATAGTGTAACAGCATAGTGTTCTCTAGATAGACCATCCCAACTGGTTTGGACAAAACAATGACTTCTTCATACTTAGGATTACTAGAGAAAGTGTTATGATAAGAATAATTTGAAAGATCAAGATTTAAACTTTTATCAAACTTTACAGGAATCGAGAATTTGAATATGAAAATATTTCAATCAAATCTATAATTTCCAGTAGACAAAAGACTTGACTAAATATCATGGGTCTTTACAAGAATATCCACCAAAATTAGGATATTTTATTGACTTTATGTCCACTGATTTTGGATAGGACCAAGCCATATATTGCAAATGTATGATGATATGGAGATGGGGATTTTGAATTTCAAGGAAAAAAAATTGCAACTTGCTTAGATGGGCCCTCAAAAGATTGAATTTTTATGTGAAAAAATCACAATCTTGCATCATCAAGATAACTCATACTAATATAAAAAAGTTCCAGATGTTGAATACATTGAAATACGTACTATTGTTAGACTCTCGTAACTCCGATATTCTCCTATTGCCTGCTCTGAATCACCATGGCAGATGAACGAGGCAAGATTCTTCACATAGTGATGTTCCCATGGCTGGCCATAGGCCATCTCCGGCCATTCTTCCGCCTATCGGAATGCTTAGCTCGAAAGGGCCATCGGATTTCATTCATTTCCACTCCAAGAAACCTTCAAAGAGCTGTGAAAGTACCTCAAGATTTATCCCACCTTATCAATCTTGTGAGCATTCCTTTGCCTGAGGTGGAACACTTGCCTCCCTATGCAGAGTCTTCCACTGGACGTACCTCATGTCAAGCAGCAGTTGTTGAAAGTGGCTAATGATTTGCTCCAGCCTAAGATACGTTCTTTTCTTGAGAACACAGAGCCTAAACCTGATTGGATTGTGTATGACTATGCCACTCATTGGCTGCCTCAACTAGCACAAGATATCGGCATATCTAGGGCCTATTTTAGTCTCTTTACGGCTGCTTTCATGGCGTTTCTTGGGCCTCCGTCGGCACTGATGGGCCAAGAATATAGCAGCAGGTCCACAGCTGAGGATTACACAATCGTGCCCGAGTGGATTCCTTTTCCTTCAAACATGACTTTTCGTCTTCATGAGATGACCAGGAACATTGAGAAAGGTGGCACTCCCAACCCCTGACCTCTCTTTTTTCCCTCTGTATTAATCTGAAATATTGATTTGTTACCTTTGGAAGCAGATGCGGTTGGCAACGAGTATGATTCAGGCACGTCTGATCCGGCTCGCTTTGGCCTTTCCATAGATGGGAGTGACCTAGTGATATTCAGATCCTGTGTTGAATTTGAACCCGAGTGGTTCGATGTCGTTCATCAGCTTTACCACCAGAAACCAGTCATTCCGGTGGGTGTTTTACCGACAAGATATGAAGACGCAGATCATGGAATTGACAGCGACATGGAGTGGCTAAAGATAAGGGACTGGTTAGACCTGCAAAATGAGAAGTCATTAGTGTATGTTGCACTTGGAACTGAAGCTACATTGACACAGAAAGAAGCTCATGAATTAGCCCTGGGTTTAGAGCAATGTGGATTACCTTTCTTTTGGGTATTAAACAGAAACTACCTCTTGGAGATGCTCCCAAATGGATTCTGTGAGAGAGTTCGAAACAGGGGAATGGTATACACAAAATGGGCACCACAGATCAACATACTCAGCCATCCAGCAGTTGGGGGATTCTTGACTCACTGTGGATGGAACTCGGCTACAGAGGCGCTCAGTTTTGGACGTGTTTTGATCTTGTTCCCTGTCATGAATGATCAGGGGCTGAATTCTAGGCTTTTGCAAGAGAAGAAAGTGGGAGTAGAAATACCTAGAGACGAGAAAGATGGGTCGTTCACAAGTGAATCAGTAGCTGAGACGGTGAGGATGGCAATGGTTGGGGAAGAGGGAAGAACTGTGAGAGACAATGCAAGGATGATGAAAGATTTGTTTGGGAGTAAGAGTAGAAACGACTCTTATATCGACAATTTACTTCACCACATGACAGAAACAAGAGGGACGTCATCATCACAATGATAGGCTGGAATACATCCCACTACAATCCACAGTATAACATCAACAGTTTCAAGGATTATTTAAATTTCAATATGATTGATTAAACATATCACAGATATACTATGTTTGGACAATAAAGTGGCAAAACATCTGGCATAAGACCACACGATTTGGTCTCTGTTTCCACAGGGATATCTAGGCTACTTCAATCTGATACCAATGTCATCATTTATCATGTCAATCCTCATTAGGACATAAACTGAAGTTCAAATCAAAGAAAGAACAAGGCAAAGTAAACCATTTCTATCAGCAAATAGTCGGGAAAGAAACTCCATGAAATAAGCATTTCGAAAATGTTCACAAGCCACCAGACCTATATACAAAGATCAACGCCTAAACAAGAGTTGCACACTGTAAGGTACATTTATTTCCTCAGTAGACTAGAGACTAGATATTCACAAGTCATCCAAGTTCTGAGCATCCACTTCAGCTCTTATGAGAACCTTCTTCAGCCTTCTGCTAAAAAAACAAATAAAGAAAAAAAAAAGATGGATTTGAAGCTATAGAATACTCAAAGATAAGTCACCAAAAGAGTGAATTGATATAACAAACAAATTCTACATCTATGTAGACATATACAACCGAAGAACCTTCAAGGATGATGCAGTTTGGCAAATCCCATTCATGTAAAACATTAAGGGCCATTTGGATAGATGGATTTGAGGAGAAATTTGAAATTTATGGTTGCAAATCCATCGGTAGTGTTTGGATGGATGCGGATTTGAAATTCATAGTTTTCATTTTGAGCTAATTTTGAAGTGATTTTGGTGGATCAACTTGGGAGGATTTAAAATCCACTAATTTAAAATCCTGAATTTCAAATTACTCTATCCAAATGGGGTCTAAGGTTATGTTCTTCAATACACTATGTGATCGAACCACCGTCCTTTTTGGCATCAATAGCAAGGAGGACAATCTTGAATAATTTATAGGAGACCAAAAGAAAAACATCAAAACTGCAACAAGTTTATCAATTTCCCTTCACTTCAGCCGTACAAATATTTTCTCCTGTGAAAACCTTAACCTCTAATCCTGAATATTATAAATTAACACAAAAACTCCTCGAATTTAAATGATTTTAGTTTCAGATCATCATCACAGGTTCAAATTACATTGCCATCAATTTTCAACTGATGATAATGTTAAAAAATTCTCAAAATCATTAATAAATTAGCGAAAACTAACCACAAGTTTTGCAGGAAAATAATTTAGAGAAATAAAATCAAACCAACAATTACATCGAACAGAACATTAAAATTTTAGTAACTCATTATAAACAAATTAATAAATCTTTAGAGAGAGAGACCTTGTCGGATTTCTCCTTTTCAGCTTTCTCTTTCTCTGCCTTCTTCTTCAGCTTCTCCATCCTTTCCCTTTCCATTTTCTTCACAAAAAATAATCCATTTTGTCACTGAAAAGTAACTAAAAAAGAGAAAATATAATTATAAAGAATGAAAACAAAATCACCTGAATGTAAACAGTCTCCTTAGCACGCTCTTCTTCACTGAGCACACGACCTTTGCTGTCGCTGAAATAACGAAGGCTCGAAGCCGACGAGGGCCAGTTGCCTTCCATTAAACGACGCAGTCCACCACGCAAAACGACAGATGATCGCATCGTCCTCATCTTCTTCAGGAGTCTTCCACCCAAATCTTTCTATATATAAAACGGCTAGCCAGAACCGGGTCGGTTCGGGTCGAGTCATGGTAGAGACTTCCAGATTCGGTGCTAAATTCGGGTCGGGTTGCAAAATAGTGCAAGTAATGCTACTCAATATTAATTAATCAGGATAAAATCACATTTGATCTCATAACTATAGTCTTTTTTATGATTGATCCCACAACTATTTACTTTTTTTAATTTAGCCTCGTAACTTGAATAATTACTCGATTTTGGTCTCAATGTCCCTGAAAATTTCAAATTTGACCGGAAAATTGTCACGTGACATCTATTTTGGAGGTTTCCGACGAAAAATAATTACGCATTTAATAAAGATGACATTTTTTTAGAATTTGTTTTAATGTTTGGACCAATACAATAATTATCACATCTCATGTCATGTCATTATTTTTCATTGGAAACCCCCAAATTGGATGTCATATGACTATTTTCTGGCCAAATTTGAATTTTTTGACGACATTGGGATCAAAATAGAGCAATTATTTAAATTATGAGACCAAATTAAAAAAATAAATAGTTGTGGGACTAATTGTGAAAAAGACGATAGTTATGGTTGCAAAATAGTGCAAGTAACGCTACTCAATATTAATTAATATATATATATATATATATATATAAGTTGTGGCATTCCGTACTATTGACACATCAGTGACATTTAAAGAAGAAAGAAGGTGCGCATAAATAAATGAGGGAGTCTTGTATGAGTTCGTATCACGGATTCTATTTCATGAGACGGGTCAACTCGACCCAGTTAAAAGTCAATGGTCAAAGTCAACGGTCAACGCCGGTGAACACTGGCCAACAACGTTGATCAAAAAGTATCACATGTCATATATAAAAGTATTACATTAACAACGTAATACTGTTATTCTACTCGTATAATATTTTATGTGTATCATGTGATACTTTTAATTAGTATTAGAAATTACATATAAAAATATTACATGATACATATAAAAATGTTACTTGTTGATTTCAATAGTGTTACATGTTGCATACTAAAGCATTAAATTATGAGAATATTACTTGTTGATTTCCATAGTATTACATGTTGTACATAAAAGTATTACATTTGTGTATTAGACAATTTTTTTTATATACCATCTAATACTTCATAGTATTACATAATACACATAAAGTATTATTTGTTGATTTCAATAGTATTACATGTTACATATAAAAATATTACATGATGTATATAAAAGTATTACTTGTTGATTTTAATAGTATTACACGTTGCACATAAAAGTATTACATGTTATTATGTTCTTATACTGTATATATCATTTAATACTTTATAATGTAATACTTTCATGTATGTTAGGTGATACTTTTCTATAGATCAGATAATATTTTTGTCATATATATACATATAATGTATAATATATTACAAAAGTATTAGATGATATATAAAAAAGTATTACTTACTACACATTTTTATTACATATTTTCATACATTCTAACCAAATATAAAATCATACTATTTTACAAAAGTATTACATAATATATTGAAAAGTAATACCTAAAACACACAAAAGTATTACATAATTTCTCAAAACTTTGTTACACATGATAGACATAAATATATTACATTATAAAAGTAAAAATACTAAATGTAATACTTTTATGTATATCGTGTACTATTTTTACATATAATATGTAATACTTTTGGTCAACGATGTTGACCGGTGTTGACTTTTGACCGGCCGGATTGACCCGTCTCACAGAATAGAATTCGTGAGACGGTCTCATATAAGAATTTACTAAATAAATTGCAAATGGAGGCAGGGTTTCATATTATAAAGTTCACATATATATCTTTTACAGTTTTACTGGTTGTTATTTTAAAATTAATTAAATATGAATTAATTATAAGAAAATTACAAGAAGATTGAAAATATTGTCCTATATTTTATGTAATCTGTATATACAATCAAAATTGTATTGTTTTGATAAGTAAGTTAATCACAATATTTTAGATTTCTAACACTAAATTAAATTTTCTGAATTAATACGTAAATTAAATAGTGTAAAAACATTTTCACATTTTAACTATACATGATCTAACACGTATTTGTATAAATTTTGAAATATTGTATTATTTCATATATTTTACGGTATTAAACAAATCAATCACTTATTTAGAAAATATGTGATATGTCGTAATTTATCATAATAAAATATTTAAAATTCATACAATATTTTCAAAATTTATGTAAGAAAGGAGTAGGTCTCCTATGCACTAGTGCACGGACCTGAGAGATTCGTGCACTCGGGCCAGATGTGGAGGTCTAGTCCATAGCGTTTCTTATTTTTTGCGTGTTTTGGTCCTGACCTTCATGTTATGTTAGTTGTACATTTACATTATGTTAGTCATACATTTAACTTATGTTAGTGATACATTCATTTCCAAATTTCATATCCTTAGTTCAAAACCAGCGTTTTTTGCTCGTGATCTTCATGTTATGTTAGTCATATCTTTACATTATATGAGTGATACCTTCATTTCCTGATTTCATAACATGAAGGTAGAAATACCTGGAACGAATTTTTGTGGGTTTGAGCATATCACCAGACGCATAAGAGAGTGTGAAAGTACATGAAAACACGCGTGGAAAACATGTGAGCCGGATTGATCTAAATATATTGATCTTAAATCCATGCACAAAGTGTATACAAGTTTTGGTGATAAGAAAGCGGTGAGTTAAAAAAATGGAAAAAGTTTTTATTCCTTTTATTTTAAAATATATAAATGCGGAATTGTAGGACCTTGTTTTTCAGTGGGCCAATTTCTGCACCAAAATCAAACATTCTTTCCCCATTTTCCACTCCCATTCCCTTGCCTAAATTCTTTCAAATCTCCATTTCAAACCCTAAATTTGATTCCATCGCTCTCTTCTTCCCTGGTTACTCGTCCCTAATCCGATCGATTGATTGTTTTCATTGTCTGAAAGATCATAAAATGGTTTCGGCAAACAGAGAAATGGTTGTGTACTGCTTCGATACAATAGTGGCGCACTACAACAACGAAGAAGCTCCTCCTCCTGCATTCGATGAGGGTCAGCAGTACGATATTCCCACTCCTTGATCTTTTTAGTTGTTTTTTGTTTTGTGTTTATAGTGTCTATGGATTGGTGAAGCGGTTTTCTTTAGATGGATAAAGCTTCTAACTTTCCCGTCCATTTGCATTTGTATTTGGAACAACTGCAGTTCTTTTGATTAACTTAGAATTACCATCTAAGTATTTTGATAGATCGCAGTTGTTGTTGTTTTTTTTTTTTTAAGAATTTGGATTTCTTTATAATTATAACATGGATGGGAAATGTGTTTGATTCCTACAGTTAAAAGAAAAAGAAATCTTGCATTTATGGAAAGCAGTGTTCAATTTTCCAATTTGGTAGTGTCCGATGATTGGGATATGTACTAATGATGCAATTGCTTTTTGGGATGAACTGTTTAACTGTGAAAATGTTCTTCGTTTCGAGATAAAAAGCTTTGGAATTCAGAAATGCATGATGCAAGTTTTAGATGTACCAATATCTTTCCTATATGTACCTGAAGAATTATTTATGAAAATCAAATTTCTTTTTGAATGAATGAATTATTATTTTTCAGGAATTTCTATTGACTTATAAAACCCAAATACTATTAAGCACTGCCCTCCCGTATCTGATTTTTTTCTAAAATTGTATGCACCTCATGCCAACGATGGTTCATTCCTTTTCCTTCCCTAATTGGGAACTGAATGGATTTATGACTGGAATGACTGACCTCTGGTTTCTAATAAATACAGTGCATGCTGACAACATGACATCTTTTGACATTTGGTTCATACCTTGTCCAAATTATACACTTTTGTTTCAGCCCATTGTTTGTGACTTGGAAGAAAGTGGTCAATGGGGCTGAGCCTAGATTACGTGGATGCATAGGGACCCTTGAAGCTCGCGGTATAGTCAATGGTTTCAGGGACTATGCTTTAACAAGGTAATTAGCTAATAGAGTACTCCAACTTTGTAGCTGATTCCTGTGTTTATTCTCACTAGTTTTGAGGCATTAGAGTTTGATATATTTTGGTGAATATTCACTGAATGAGATGATTCTATCATGCTTTATTATGGTAGTCTTAAATTCAGCTTGATTGGTGTTACATGCCATTTCTGTAATTTATAAAAGAATTGATGAAAATATTTGCTTCTTGTCTTACTTATTATTATTTTTTAAATTTGAATGATCCTTAGTAGAAATACTTATGCTTATAAGTTACAACCTTTCTAGGTAGGGTTGTCTCTGTTCTTTCTCATTTTTGGGTGTGTGTGTGTACATATAGGATGAAGCCTCAAGAGCAAGGATAATTAGTTAATGCAATTCATGTTCCATGTCTGGGCTAGATAAATACATACTTGTTAGAGGCGTGCCCGAGGCGCAAGGGGCGCCAAGGGCAGCGCCTCTGGAGAGGTGAGGCGGGCGCCTCCGTCCGCCTCTTGCGTCTCGAGGCGCACCTCTGTTACATGCTGTTTTATCTATTATTTACAGTATTAAATATATATTTTTATAGGCATATATATAAGATAGGTTTAATATTAGGGTTTAGAACACATAGCCTCCACTTCTATTCTCTTCCTCAACCTCAAACTTCAAACTGCCACTGCTGACAGCCGCCGACCGCCGACGCCGCCGCCTGCTGCCGGATTTTGCCTAGTTGATATGTGTTTTGTGACTTAGACTTGAATTATGAACTATGTTTTTTGTGGTTTATCATTTATTTTGAAGTTTGAACTTGGTGTGATGGATTTATTAGACTTAATTTAAGTGGTTTATATATTTTTAAATTTTTTTATTAATTTTGCGCCTCTGTTCAAGAGGCGCGCGCCTCGGGCACGCCTCTCGCCTCTTAAATCTATGGATAAATAAAAGGAGGGGAATATGTACTTTTTGCCACTGTCAATGGATTTTGTAGCCTCTGGCGCATTCTAGAATTTTATCAAAAACTAATGTAAGCATACATGAACAATGCTTGCCTGGTATTGAGGTCTTAATGGTGATTTTATGTTTGTTCTGTATAAAATTAAATAAATTAATTGCAATATTGCTTAGATCTTGAGTATGGTTAATGAAGTAGCTTCTGTGAAAAATACTTAAAAAGTTTGATGACTCAACCTGTCTAAATCTTGATCTGTCAAAATTTTATTATCTGAAGTCCACTAACATTTTTGCCTCATCTTGTTGACCTCTTCAAAAATGTGGGACACTTTCTAAGAGTAATTTTCGAACCTTAGTATGGAGAGATAATGTTTCGCTAGTCTGGAACTGGAAAATTTGGCTATTAGACATAAATACTTTCGGTGCATGTAGTCATATATTGTGCTTGGACCAACAAACAAGTTAATTAATGGGATGTCCATGGAATTTAAGACATTCAATACATGAAATGGGTATTATTGACAGGTTCCTATAAATTTAGAAGCTGGCAGATTGCCGTACAACTTGGGAGTTGGGATGTGCTCCATCGTTTTAAAGCTGGAGGGAAGCAGAATGTTTGTTTTAGGATGTCATTTTGCCTGGATCTTCTATGATCAGTGTGTGTGGTTGTGTGTATATATTGGGGTTTTCTAGTTTGTTATTTCCTTACATTCATGTGTATCAAACATTATTTGATTCTTTCTCTAGCAATGAGGTCCTTATTTCACATAGTTTAGTCAATTATATTTTGAGAGATATGGAACATCTGCAAATGTATTTATGTCATAATTATGATATTACTCTTTCATGAAGACATCTAATTGTGTTCCTTGAAATCTTGTTGCACTATCTAATGCAATTGGCTTTCTATTTCTCAGTGCACTCAGGGACCGAAGATTTCCCCCTATACAAGCTAAAGAATTGCCTTACTTGGAATGTACAGTTTCCATCCTGGCTAATTATGAAACAGCTCAGGACTACCTTGATTGGGAGGTGCGTGATCTCTTGAATCTTAACCGTTATCATTGGTATATGTAGTTTGGTATTCTATTAGATATCTGTAAATATTTTATTGTGTGCATGTGAACCAAATGAAGATATAACTTGCCGTATCATACATCCTTTATTTCTCAAATGTCTATTATCCTCTTACATTTTTATATTAAAAGACCGAATGACATCATATGTAGATTTAAATGTTTGTATAAATTCAAAGAAGAAAAGCACCTATACTTCAATCAAACATGAATAGCATGAATACTGACTGGTTTCTCCATTGAAGAGATTTGGCATGTATGTACACCACCATATGCTACTCATCATTTTAAAACCTGTAAAATTAATTGAATTCCCTGAATTTGCCTTACGTGTAGGTCGGGAAGCATGGAATTATTATTGAGTTTACCGATCCTACCTATAATACAAGCCGAAGTGCCACCTACTTGCCTGAGGTTGCTGCTCACGAAGGTACATTTTGTTATGATTTCTTTCCACTTCATGATTTTATTATTCTGTAACATGTTGTGAGCAAAATATCTCAGCTAATAGAGATACTATCATGTCAGGTTGGTCAACGAGTGAAGCAATCGACTCATTAGTACGAAAGGCAGGTTACAATGGTGCCATAACCGAAAACCTTCTAAATGGTATTAAGCTTACTCGATACCAGAGCACCCTCTTTACCATGACTTACAGCGATTATGTTGCCTATGTTAAGACAGCCAGAGGTGCTGCTCCAACTATTAACGGGGCAAAACTAGGCAACTATTGACAGCTTATTCTTCCCCTTTGAGCCAAAAATTATATATATTCAATATATTTGGCTGATAGGGAAGGTTATTCATTTGAACAAAATGCTGGATGGAACTAATTTATCTCTCAACGCGTTCAGCTAACTATTGTTGCCTTTTGTCCTTCAAAGTTATTTGACATTGAAGAGAACATTGGAAAAGAAAATGTAATAGTTGAACTTCTAATTGCATGTATTTGTCGTCCACAGCGTCGCGTAAAAAGAGAGCTGCAATGTTGTAACACTTGTATTGTTGTAATAACATATTAAACCTTTTATTTTGTTCTGTGTTAAGGCTTATTTCTGCATTTCTACTGTATCATTGTCTCTGATATAGTACATGGTTGCCTACTATGCTTCCAACCTAGTAACCAAATAGTCTGATTTGTTAAGAAATGGGGACAAGAATCTTCAAGCCAGTAATGCATATAGAGTGGGGGGAACTAAAATCTGGTAAGGACTAACAAAGATAATCAGCATAAAGCCCCGACTTGCTTATGACAATGTAGCTGGATGCCAGCATGATGTGAGAACAAAATTACAAAGTTGGAGGGTTCAATATTCAAAGAGAATGCATCTAATTCTCACCAACCAAGTTATGAAATAAATAAAACATCAAACAACAATGTAAATGAACCCTTAGTTAGATTGTGGAATCTTTAAGTCAGTAGTCCAGGTCCCTTGAACGCTGGGATGCTTCGTGACGTGCCTTGTCCTCAGCTTTATCACTTTTCTTCCTTGACAATTTCTGAGCTTGATAGCACACTCCAGTATGTCCTCTGGAGCCATATTCTTCACACACACAACGCGCTCATTTTTGTTTTCTGCATTATACATGAAAACAATTCCTGATCAAAACTGGCCCTTCTCATGGGGACATTGCAGACTTTAAACCCACATTAAGTTGTAATGGAACAAAATGAAGACTGTTAATATGGTGACAAACAAACAAATGAAAAATGTGAAAGCAGCAAAATACAAAAGATGACGAAGATAATATGACTTGATTTGGTTAGACAACCTAATCATATTCTTTTCTTCCATCCAGTAGGACATAAAGGTACTCTATTTGGAAAGTTATTTTCTTTTTCTTATCTAAGGAAAATGGTTACTAAACTTCCGGGGGACTGAAGTTCAAATGATCTGAAGAACCATGAGGATTATTTTCTACATCCTATGAGATTAGTGCTGCTACAGTTTTCCTCAATCCCCCCCTTAAGGCTCTTGGACTACCTCATTCTTGGACAATTGTCAACCCGAATATTTTCTTTAGTGTACCATGAGCTAAAAGCGTGCATGAGTAGGAGGATCTCATTTATATCTTTGTGGAACATGAATTCATAATTTTATTATAAATTAACCAATCCAAAATACCGATGAAAGAGGTAGGCTTCTCATAAAGCATTAAAGTCTAATGATGATGTGCAATGGATCCATGCAAATTACTTTTTTCAGCAAGTGCTTAATAAATATTAAAGAAATTTTGAAAGGCTTGCAGATGCAATTAACTATTAACAGAGATCAAATACGCCAAAAGCAACACAAGGAATGCTCACTACATGTCTCCAGCCAGCTTGCTGATAAATTATGGCACCGTGTGAAGTTACTCAAATACTATATCCTAACTACCTATTCGAAAATTCCATCACAACCTAAATGCATGGAGCAATATATTTGAATATGGAAAACGTAAGTGATGATAACAATGGCTACATCTGCAGTGTTTTTCAACCTCAATAGGGATGTACATTAAAAAGACACATCTGTCAAGGAGCAGACTACTTTCAGGTTTATTAGCCTTCTAGCCAAGATAGATTTATTGGTAGGGATATGACTGAAACATACTTTCTTAAGTAATTATTTCTTGACTGCAGAAAAATAAGAAATTAAATCAGTTGGATGCCTGCAGCCAGTACCTAGACTTCCATCAATTAAACTGAGTCACAACTCTTATTTTCATTAAGATGCCATAGAACACATCAAAAGTTTTAGTCTGAATGCACACATACTACTAGCAAGCACCAAATTATGGTACCAAGTCTAGGATACCCAAAACAGTAAGAGAGATAGGAGGATGAAGGAAAGGGATCTTACTATATAATCCCTTTAAAAATGGATGATAACCACGATTTAGTTCAGCAACCACCTCAAGCTGAGGGTTTTTCTCTTTAAAAGCTGGCAGTTCAGATTCCATAAATGCCCTATATCAAATACACAATAATTACTCCACTTTATAGAAAAATATTGCTACTATTGTCATACTTAAGACACTTAAAATGAAGCTGTTTTTTCAATCTTCAAATGAAAATAACTATTAATCATTCTTCTTAAACATTTTAATAAGCAACAATATATAATCATGAGAAAATAGAAGATTTCCATGATAGCAATGTATCCATACCTAAACTATGTCACTGCATCTATACTTTATTTCCCAAAAAAAAAAAAAAAACCCCAAAAAAACTAGACACACCCTTCAACCATAACTATACTTCTATAGGTGACAGGACTATAAGTCTCCAATGTTGTTTAGAACCTCAATCAAGATGAAACATGAGATTCTAATGAAGGGAATTAAAAGTCATCAGCCTGCTTATTTGATGTTTGATCGCAAATGTCCCACTAAACTGTAGGGAGCAGATATTTAAGAGAAACTAGTTGTAACATGGTAACATAGATACATATCTCCAGTAAACTTCATATTTCATGGTGTACGGTTTACTTCTTGACTAGAATGAAAAACTGTAGTCATTTTATGAAAAAAGAAGAGGCATCAAAACCAAGCCTATCAAGTTATATTTAGTGATGACCAGTATAATATCACATCATACGCTAGTGGGTTCTTGTTCTTGCTCCATCTACTATTTTAGTACCATAAACATAATCGAATCCCAGTAATGCTTAAACTTCAACCAGCAACAAGCTGTTTAAACACCTCCTACTAGTACTATAAGCATCACGTTAGTGTATGCCCATCTGTTTAGAACCATGAACTACTACTCATAAGAATGTGCAACAATTAATCTATATCAGCTAGAATCCTCAACATTGAAATCATAATTGGAGATGGGTCCTAGGATATCTTAATCCTAAAAATACCACAAAACTATTCCGCTTCTCTCCACTCCATTTTCCAATATTGTTTACCAATAATCTTACAATTCAAGAAACCTTAACCCTTATTTCTAAACTGAAGAAGTCGTAACAGAACCACCTTTATTTCTTCGTTACTCTGAATTCTTAATTCGACCAAAATCATTAATTAACTTCCAAAAAACAAAACCCCACCTTTAATTCTTAAAATCTACAGAAAACCCAAATGCCCATCAATAATTAAGCACGGAATATAAAATTTAAACTCCCATAAAATGAAATTGAAGGGAATAAAGATGAGAAAAAGATATTGATTCACCTGATGCCTCTGCTACTGCCACCCCAGTTACAATAACTCACGATTAGCTTTTGCAGTTGCCACACACCTTTCAATGCCATCTTTACAACGAAATGATCTTCGACGGCTACGAACTGGAATAAAAAAAGTAACCAATACCACTTTATGGACAGCAGTAGGCGGACCCGGACGGTGGAGGAACGGCGGACGGCGGCGGCGGCTGGCGGCGGAACAAGGGATGAAGAGGCGGCAGGGTGGTGAGGGGGGGATAAATTTGCTATAGGTTTTTAGATCAAAGGAAAAAAGAAAAGGCTAAATGGGCCAATTGATAAGGTGGGCCTTAACTGTGGGTTTCAAAGAAATATTTTCTTATTTATTTGGGCCTTAATTGTAGGTTTAAAAAAATTGTTCTTATTAATTGGGCTTTTATTTTATTGTAAGTTTAAAAGTTATCAAATAAAATTGTGTAGAATAACTTTGTATCAAAAAATAATTATGTAGAATAACATTAATGTATATTTAATATTTAAATTTTATTAGTGTAAACATTATAAACAATATATATTTCATGTTAGACTTATGCAGAAATGCAATATGTTATAAAAATTAATTATCAATTTTTATAAATTAAGTTGTGCGTTGCATGGGAGAAATCCTAGTTTTGGTAAATTATAAAATGATCTTGACGTTACAACAAAACTTCTTAACTATGAATTCTTTTTAAAAACTTAGATATTATTTTGATTGTACTCTGGTCAATTTGAATGAAAACTTGCTCATTTTTGTTATATCATACTTATGTTATTATATTTTAAGCTTGAGGGAGTTATATGCTTAAAATTTGATGATTGAAATGGTCCAATTGGATTTCGCAAATATCAACGTCAGTTTGGTAATTTGGTCAAACATT
This sequence comes from Scutellaria baicalensis, assembly GCA_005771605.1. Taxonomy (NCBI): domain Eukaryota; kingdom Viridiplantae; phylum Streptophyta; class Magnoliopsida; order Lamiales; family Lamiaceae; genus Scutellaria; species Scutellaria baicalensis. The sequence continues at coordinate 52,896,374 of CM016721.1, read as the reverse complement.
AATCGAGTGTAGTGGATGTCATTATGTAATGAAGCCTTTTTAACTTGAGTAGGTCTCTTGTGAATCAGGTGTATGGATCCAGGTCGGGGGATTGTTTTTTTTTTTTTTTTTTGGCACATGATTTTTGAAAAAAATCACATACCAATAGGTTATGTTAGACATACCTTTACGTTATGTTAGACATACCTTTAAGCTATGTTAAACATATCAGTTCTGCCCAAATTTCATGCTTTGTCTTTTTTTGGCTTGATTTTTGAATTTTGGCACATACCACTACGTTATGTTAGACATACCTTTATGTTGTGTTAGACATACCTTTATGTATACTTAAACATACCTTTGTATATGTTAGACATACCTTTGCATATAGTTAAACATACCTTTATATATGTTAGACATACCTTTGTATATAGTTAGACCTACCTACACATGGTTGGTCTAACTATACACAAAGGTTGGTTTAACTATACACAAAGGTTGGTCTATTTGAGCGAATTTTAGATGCGCTTCAACACAAGTGTTCAGCGCGTGAGAGCGCGTGCAGGCCCGTGGGAGGCGCATTTTGAGCGCGTGAACGGGTCGGGTCAGGTGCATGGATCTTAGATCCATGCACCTGACTCATAAAAGTTTTTGCCTTTTAACTTTGATAATGTATCGACTTGGGCAATAAGATAATTTGGGGGATAGACGATTGTGGATCGAATATTTTGTTGAGTAAGGTTAAACGAAATGCCCCTTTATGCAGGTCTTATATGAGACCGTCTCACAGATCTTGTTATATTAGACGAATCAACCGATAATTCACACTTAACAATTCATATAAGAATTTGTCGAAATAGATTCAATTCATGAGGAATAAAAATTCGTTTTACGGAAACTGTCATTGAGACTATTTCACGTGAACTTTTGTATTATGTTATTATATTGGATGTCCAGACCAAATATACTCTTTGAACTATTCAAATCCATCGATGAGATTCGACCTATTTAGCCACCTCTAGTGGGAGGTTTATGAAATAAGCCAATTGCATGCTAAAGTTTGGCAATGCTGACATGCATCTTCCTTAATTAATTCACAGTGCTAAATAATTTAATTTATTTAGACGTAGATATGATATTTTTCACAAAACAAAATGTATATTTTGTAGACTCATTTCAAGAAATTAAATATGTTAGACACTTTCACAAGAAACTTATCTAAAAATGGAATGGAGACCGAAATTAAAATGTGATATTCTTCAAAAAGAAAAGAAAAAGAAAGAAAGAAAGAAAGAAATTAAAAGGGAAAGATAAGAGCAGTATAGTAGTAAATGAAATTAGGTCAAGGTCTCTATCATGCTCACGTTACCACTTTATTGCATCAATTATATATAAGTAGATGAACCCAACTCCAACCAACTACAACTTTTGTTTTTCCTAAAACAATTACTCCATGGACATGGTCTCTCGTGGCAAACAACGAGATTCAACTATATCTTCTACAAGTATAAATATATATTTTTCAATTATAAATATGTGTTTAATTTATAACTATATATGCCTAAGAATTTTTCTGTTAAATTTTTTTCACCTTTAAGCTCAGGTCCTCTATCTTTTAAGTTCCTAAGTTTATGTATTATATTTATCAATTAGTACATGTTATATTCATATCATAGATCGAGTGTTACTTTGTATTATAAAATGAAAGTATTAGATTAAAATATAATACAAACAAAGAATCTTGTTCATTGCAATTAATTGGGTGGCTGCATTTGGAAATTTGTAGAGATAGTACTATTTATTTGTTTGTTTAAAATAAAATTGACAAAATTGATTGCATAAATAAAAATATAAGAATCGCAATAAAATAACACATGAGATGTCTCCATTCCCTTACCAACACCCTCCCACCTATCTCTCACATTGTAATCTACCACGTGCATTTGATTCTTTAAATTATATTTGAAATCTTATATTTCTACTAGTTTAATTGAAAGGATTTTAAAGTACTCAGTTTATATTAAAAAAAAAAAACCCAATTTTGAAATAAAGAATCTTGTGGGATTCATCTCATCTAGGCACAACTTCATATAATTTCATGATAAATTGACAAGTGTGTGTGTTTATATATATATTATACTAACAAATATTAAATAAAATTGCAAAGAATGAATGAATTGCACGATGGAAAAGACAAAAAGTAAGTTAAAACCCCACCCTATAGCTACTGATCTCCTAATATATACCCCTAAAACCCATGTCACAAATTCTTCACATTTCTTCCAAAACAAAACTCGCTCAAAAATGTCGAAGAAAATGAAAATCCCTTCACTTTTCAAGAACAAAGAAGCAAAGCAACCATGGCCATGGCCCTTATGTAATAAGCACAGCAAAACCCTTTCTTTCCGAGCACAAAACGACGACGTTTCCACGCGGATAGATAACTCGGTATTCCTCGACCTTGAATCACACCGTTCATTGATCATCAACTCCTCCAGATGGTCTAGTACTTTATCAACTGATGAGGTTTCAGAGCCAATGGAGATGGTGATGAGTGGGGTTAGATTGTCGGAGAGGCTGTTTTTCGAGCCAGACGAGACGAGTTCGATCATGAGATCGAATGAATCGAAGATGAGTGATCATGATGGTAATCATCCATTCAAGGATAGCATTGTGTTGGACTTGGAATCGGATGATCCTTACTTGGATTTCAAGAAATCAATGCAAGAAATGGTGGAGAGTGAAGGGTTGATGTTGAAAGATTGGGATTGTTTGGAGGAGTTGTTGGGGTGGTATTTGAGGATGAATGTGAAGATGAATCATGCTTTTATTGTTGGAGCTTTTGTCGATTTGATCCTAGGGTTTGCTACCAAGAACACGATGCAGATTACTCGTTTGGATTCCACTACTTCTTATTCCTCTGCATCTTCTTCTTTCTCTTGATCTCCTTCTTCACCCTAGGTAGCTGTAATAATATATGATTATAAGATCATTTTGTGGAATTTCAATATCTTATGTTTGTTTATGCCTGAAATAAAATTATAGTACTTAAAATACCAGTCATATTAGAATTGGTTAAAAATGTCGATGAATTAAGTTGAGTTAATTATTATGAAATATTGTTTGAATGATGATGAGTCCACGATGCATGTTTTATTTTATCGGACGAGTTTAAATCACATGTGGCCATGTAGGATAGGTCCAGGCCAAGATTGGCCCCATGGTTTCAGAAACAACCCCAAAAAGTTCAAGAACAATCCTGTCCGTTATCTTTTTGGATGGAAAACGTAAGGTCAGATTTTGGTGGGAAATTTTTTTTCCCCAATTCGATTTTCCCGCCTTTTCCTGTGACACAACAGTCACCAAACATCTCCTATTTATACCAGCCACACCAACATCTCAAGAAACAAGTCAAGATCAAATTCATCACATTAAAGTGAAAAAAAAAGACAGAAGCTTGGAACAAAAAGAGAGATATGTCAACATCTACTCAATCATACACTTCAGGCACAAAACATTGCAAGTGCGGAAAGTTTGCTAGAGTTCGAGTTTCCGGTCAACCTGATAGAGAAGGCTGCCGTTTTCAGAACTGCCCCGACTCATTGTCAGAGAAAGGGTGCAATTTCTTCGAGTGAATTGACGAACCAACTAAACCTACCATGCCTATAACTAATCTGGCTGTGAAAATGGCTCAATTGAAAAGAGATTTTGCTCAAGTAAAGGGTGAAACAATGCAACTGAAGGCTGAATTGCAAATGGCTACAATTAAGCAGAATAGAATGGAGGAGAGAATTTCAGCCTTGGAGAAGAAGAGAAATCTGACAATGGCACTGGTTTTAATGGCTTGTATCACTGTAATGCACAAATGGTTGGGTTTGAGTGCATCCTAAAGGACCACTATTATGTAATAGAAGCTGGTGGAGTATGACTGTTTTTTGTCTAAACCCACAAAGGCACACATAAGCCATTATATAAACAATTCACAGCTTTCTAAACCCACAAATTCATAAAAAATAGTAAAAAGCAGGACCACTAAACACTACATATTGCAATTACACATCATCATAGAGACAAAGAGTGGCCCACAACAAAATATTATTTAAAATGCTCACAACATGCTAAAAAACAGTTGTACATCCCTTTCCTGAATCATGTGCATTCAATATAAAAAAGGTTTGCATGCATGCTAATTTGCTCAAAGTATTAAGAAAAAGTCACAAACCTACAAACACTTAAAAACCCTAAACAAATACTCTTTCAAAACTCATATTGACAACCACTCGAAAGCACTCGAAGTTTGAAGACTTACCATTCTTTGCACCGGCTTCCTTCCAACTCGAAACCACGTGATTTTTACCATTTCACCCTTCACAGTTTCCTATGGCAGCAAAAATACGATCTTCAAGGTTTCGGCTTCTTTCCGACTCAGATATGAGTGCGACTTGGGAAATTTCAGTGAGAGATATGCGATTTGGGGTTAGGGATTCAGGGTGCGATTTGGGGTTAGAGATTTGGGGTGCGATTTGAGGTTAGGGATTTGGGGTGCGATTAGGGTTCCATTTCAGTTTGGGGGAAAAGTGTCCTCGATTTTGACCTAGTTCAATTATGTTTAGTTGACTTAACGGGCATGTGCTTCGCGCGTGGCAATTGCCGTTAGTTATTGACGGAAAAATTGAACGGGGTTAACATTGATTGACCTAGGGTCACATTTGGCCCAAGCCCTATCCTACTGGGGTCATATGTGATTTAAACCCTTTATCGGACAGTGCAATAGATGATGACAAAATTGTACAAGTTACTACTTTTGAAGACTTTTTCAGGTCAAATTGTTTTTATTTATTTATATATTTTCATAATTGTTGGGTTTATTTTAGAAAACCCAAACTTGAATTTTTAGAATCAATATTTGATAAAAGATTCCTTAAATCAAAAAATTATTTAAGGGTAATTTTTTTATTGAATATGATTATTTTAAGTTTGAGTTTTCTAAAATGAGCCTAAAATTATGAAATATCAAGAAAATAAACCATGTCCAATTTTTTTTTTAAATGTTGCAATTTGTACAATTCAAAAATAAAGTTTAGGTTGTAAAGTCAAAAGTGTAAAAATACGAAAAATACATGTTAATTTCAGTATTTAACCTTATTTAATATATACACACACACCATTCAGTTTGTATAAAATTAATTTATTCACAAATCGAGTTTAAATAGTCATCTATCTTCATAAAAGATTAATTAATTTAAGTGATAAACTGAACATTAAACGTTCATTGATCCTTGAAAGATTAGCGTAATCACCACAGTGGCTGTGTGGTTGAGTATATTCATTATTTATACAGTTGAATTACAATCAAGGATTACAAAGGGAGAAAATTAAGGAAACGTTACTACAAATCCCCTAAATATAATTTACATAAATATCTACAATGTATCTCTAATACCCCCCGTCAAGCGAGACATGGGTTGAGGACACACTCGAAGCTTGGAACGAAGAAACTTAAAAGCAGGCCGGGGAAGAGCCTTAATGAAGATGTCGGCAAACTGAAGGTTAGAAGGCACGAACTGAGTATATAGTTTGCCGGAGGACACAAGTTCACGAATAAAGTGACAATCAATATCAATGTGTTTGGCTCGTTTGTGGGCAATTGGATTTTGACTGAGAAAAATAGCGCTCTTGTTGTCACATAAAAAAAGAGGCCGAGGAAAGGGACTACAACACAATTCACGAAAAAGATTAACAAGCCACATGACCTCGGAGGCAACATTTGCTAAAGCTCGATACTCGGATTCACAACTGGAGGGAGACACGGTAGGCTGTTTCTTGGCACTCCAAGAGACAAGATTTCCCCCAAGGAAGACAACATAACCATAAGTGGAGCGGCGAGTCTCGATACACCAAGCCCAATTAGCATCCGAGTAAGTAGTAATAACAGGATCAGAAGGATGAGTGAAAGACAAGCCAAAATGAAGGGTGTCTTTGACATATCTCAATATAGGCTTGACCGTCAAAAAATGATCAGTAGTGGGAGCCTGCAAATATTGACTGACCATATTTACCGAATATGAGAGATCTGGCGAGTGATAGTGAGGTACTGGAGAGCACCAACCAGCGAACGATACATTGTGGGATTAGAGAGAGGCGTACCGGAGCTGGATAAGGGCTCACTCGAGGCAAGGGGAATGGAGACAAGTTTGGAGTCGAGGAGACCAGCGCGATCTAGAATATCATGGGCATACTTGGCTTGCCCAACAAAAAGACCGTTTAAAGTGTGAGAAATTTCCAAACCCAGAAAGTATGTAAGAGCACCGAGATCTTTGATAGCAAATTCACGATGCGTGCGGTCAATGAAGCGACGAAGCAAAGCAGAGTTGGAGCCTGTAACAATTATGTCATCAACATAAAGTAACAAAAATATGATAGATGTGCCTCGTTAAAAGAAAAACAAGGATGAGTCCGACTGACTGGCCCCGAAAACCAAGACCAAGAAGATATGAGCTGAAACGCTGGAACCAAGCAAGAGGGGCCTGACGAAGACCATATAAAGCCTTCTTAAGACGACAGACATGAGTCAGAAACCGAGCATCAATGAAACCAGAAGGTTGTGCCATATAGACGGGCTTAGTAAGAATTCTATTCAGGAAGACATTCTTGACGTCAAGCTAATGAAGAGGCCATTGAAACTGCACAGATAGAGCCAAAATAACACGAACAATAGATGATTGACAACCGGACTGAATGTGTGATGAAAATCAGAACCGGGAATCTGACTGAAGCCATGAGCAACAAGACGGGCTTTGTAACGGTCAACGGAGCCATCGGGTCGATACTTGGTATGGAAAACCCACTTCGAACCAACAACATTAGTATTAGGCGGGAGAGGAACAAGATCCCAAGTGCAATTTGAGGGAAGAGCATCAATTTCTTCTTACATGGCCGAAACCCAGTGGGGAGATTTAATAGCGGACTTAAAACCATGAGTTCGGACGAAGCAGTCAGAGCAGCTAATAGAGAGGTAGTAGCAAGAAGAACAGGGTATTTCGGTTTGAAGATACCTGATTTAGAACGAGTGACCATCGGATGAGTGGGCAACGAAACCGGGTGGGGAACTGAAGAACCCGGAGACGGAGGAACCGAAGCAAGTGGAACTGGGCTGACAGGTGCCGGTTCGGGGGAGGGAGGAGCATTTGGCTGAACCGAAGAATCGGGGATAAGACCAGGTGTAACAAGCGCTAGAGAGTTGGGCCCATGCACAGCAGGACAAGACAAATTGGGCCCATGTGATTGCAACGACGGAAACTAAGCAGGGCAGGCTGGCCCAATTTGGGAACAAGAGCCCAATGTGGATGATGGGCCAGGAGGCAGTAGCAGAGGGCTTGTGGAAGGATGGCCCAGCAGGTTTGTGTGGATCTGATGGAGGTGGGCCAATGGATGGCTCCTAGTAAGAAATAAATTCCAAATTGAGTGAATTTCCAGAATCTTGAGTAGAAGTAGTGAATGGAAATTGGAGCTCGTCGAACTGGGCATGCCTTGTAACAAAATTGCGTGTCGTGGTCGGATCATAACATCGAAACCCTTTATAAACGCTGCTAAAACCTAAGAAAATACACGATCGACTCTGAGGAGCCAATCTATCAGTAGCATAATCTCTCAAGTAAGGGAAAAACTGGCATCCAAATGGGCGAAAAATGGAATAATTCGGAATAGCGCCAAACAACATTTCAAATGGCGTTTTATCATGCAATATAGATGAAGACAAATGGTTTATAGTATATACTGCTGTTGCAAACACATCAAACCAGAAAGATGCAGGGGCATGAGCAAGAAAAAACATAGATAAACCCGACTCAGAGATATGACGGTGTTTGTGTTCGGCTCGACCATTTTGTTGGGGCGTATAGGGGCATGAAAACCAATGCAGAATACCATTCATAGTAGTAAATTCATGAACACGAGAATTAACAAATTCCGAGCCACCATCACTTTGAAAGACTTTCAAAGTAGTGGAAAATTGGGTGCACACAAACTTATGAAATCGCACAAATACATCAAAGAAATCAGATTTGGCACGAAGTGGATAAATCTAGGTGAAACAAGAGAAATCATCAATGAATGCAACATAATAACGATATCCATCTGATGTCAAAATCGGCGCAGGGCTCCACAAATCACAGTGTACCAAATCAAACACATGAGCAACTCGTTTATCATTCAAAGGAAAAGAAAGACGCTTACTTTTTGCTAATTGACACGAAGAGCAAATGCTGGGGGTGGGTAATAAAGACGTGACAGTTATATGGCCAAGCTTATTTAATAAACTAATCACAGAGATTGGAACATGCCCCAAACGATTGTGCCATAAACTAAAACTAGCTTTTAAAGACTTGTTTAACAAAGCAGCAACCAACGCAGAATTACCCATTCAAGAACGTATAATCCTCGATCACATCTGCCTTGAGCTAGAACCATCTTTGTTGCTCGATTCTGAATAGTAAAACAATTTGCAGAAAAGACCACATCAACAGGATAGTCATTCGTTAATTTGCTTATAAACAATAAATTCTTGGTCAAATGAGGGACAACCAAAACATCGAGTAGACGAATATCAGGAGATAACAAATGATGACCAATACGAGTAATAGGTAAAGAGACGTCATTGCCAACAATAACAGAATGATTACCCGTATACGGAGCAGAGGAATCCAATGCAGACGAGTGAGCTGTCATATGAGAAGAGACGCTGGAGTCCACATACCAGTCCGGTGTAGTATCAGAAACATTGAAACTCACGTTGAAAGTCTGAGCAAGGTTAGCAGATGAGTCGGAGGCGCGACCATTGAGGAACTGAGGGCACTTATCAGCATAATGTTCACCACGACAGATTTGACAACGGGGAATGTGAGGCTTACATCCACCTTTGCCAGAAGATGAACCTTGACCACCTTTAGAGAAGTCACGACCGACGGATGACGGGGCAGATAGCCGAGAGGCATTGGAAGAGCCTCTGCTGTTAGCAAAGAAGACAGGCCGTGGTTGGCCCGAGCCCTCCATCGAACGATGGAGAAGATCATATTGCTTGGCCTGGTTCAAAAGATCCATGAATGAAGGAACGGGTGTCATAGACATTCTTGTGTTGGAAAAGCTCAGAAATTGAGGACTGAGGCCACGGAGGAACCAGTGACTTTTGTCTAATTCATCTACGGGCCGACCAATAGAAGATAACTAATCACATAAGTTTTTGAACTTACGACCGAATTCATTGACAGTCAAATTTCCTCGACGAAGAAACAACAACTCTTCTTGAAGTTGTAAGGCTCGGGATGTTGAGACATGGGAAAAAGTAGACTCAAGGGCGAGCCAGGCCGCGTGGGATGTTGTACAATCAACAACCTCGACCATGGCTTCTTTGGAAAGCGTAGAGAAGATGACTCCGAGGAGTTTCTGATCGGTCATGTGCCACGCCAAATAAGCGGGATTGGGGACAAATTGAGGGACGGTGGCCTGATCTGCGGCGGGAGCAGCGGGAATGGTGGCAGGGGGTGGAGAAACCGAGCCATGGACGTACCCAAGCAGGTCAAAACACGTGAGCATTGTCATAATCTGCCTCTTCCACAACAGATAGCGAGACGAATTAAGTTTGACTGGTACCATATGGATCATGGTAGCGATTGGAAGGGATTCGTGAGGAGCAGCCATGGATGAGAAACGGCAAAGAGAAGGGATAGACGGAGGGAGGCTGAAAGTGGGGTGAGGCCGGAGAGGAAGATAAGATAAATTTTAGGGTTTGCAATGTTTCAGGCGGGATACCATGAAAGATTAGTGTAATCACCACAGTGGCTGTGTGGTTGAATATATTAATTATTTATACAGTTGAATTACAATCAAGGATTACAAAGGGAGAAAATTAAGGAAACGTTACTACAAATCTCCTAAATATAATTTACATAAATATCTACAATTTATCTCTAATAATCCTAACCTTTTTCACCTCACTAAATTTTTTGTTTTATTTATAAGGATAAGGATATAGGTACGTAAGAGATTTTTGCGCTCCCTCTAGTCTCTCTCTAGATGCCATATTTCAAGACAAAAACTTTTATGTACTTAGATTAATACATCCGATCTTAATCTAGTCAACACTCTTAAAATCGTGCTTTTCTCTTGCCCCACGCTCTTTGGTGGATGCACTCAAATCCACCCAAATTCGCTCTAGGTGCCATACCCTTACGTTATGCTGACATACCTTTATGTAATGTTAGTCATACCTTTGTGTCATAATTTTAAACCCTTAGAATTTTCAACTATACATTCATATCTTTTAGTAATGTTAGACATATCTTTAGTATATTAGTAATACTTTTAGCTATGTTATTCATACCTTTATATATTATATAAGGTACGTTTAATATAATATAAAAGTATGACTAACATAACATAAGGTATGACTAATACTACGTAAGTGTACATGTACAAAATGTGGCGAAGTTAAGTTTTTTATTTTGAAGTTAAATGTATGAAATCTAGACATAAAGGTATGTCTAACATAACATGAAAATATGTTAAATATAACATAAATGTCATGACCAAAAATGAAAAAATTAAGCATGAAAAAAATAAAAAAGAAAAGAAAAACGAACCGGGCGGCCGAAATCTGATAATTGCTACCTGAATTGTTGCATTTTTTTTTTTCAAGTAGTGTATAAACTCAAAAAAAAAACACAATACTAGAAATATTATTCAATCAAAATTCCTCAAGAAACTTGAAAATGCAATTTATCTCCAAATATTAATAGCAAAAAATGCATGATTCATTTGCCAAAATGACCCTTATAGCCTTATTTAAAGATAAGATTTATAACCCCAAACCGATTTCACGATTCCTATTAGATTCGCTCACAAATCGATCAAAATCGTTCTAAGTTTGACCATTGTTGTTTGATTCAAGTGTAAATCAAACGAAAATTGTTAAATTAACTTGAAGTTATATATAATCTGACATCAAAAGAGGGTCATTATGAATCATGCTTTTCTAACTGATATTTGGAGGTGAATTACATTTTCGAGTTCTTCGACATATTTGGCCAGAAAATATGTATTAGGGTAGCAATCAATTTTTTTTGAAATGAACGACTAGTGATCGAAAAACTTTTTAAATTTTGGAATTAATTATTATTTTTTTCCTATTAACTTTTTGGTTCTGGCAATTTCACCCATTATCTTTTCGAATTGGCGATTTTATCTTTTATCTTTTGAAAAGTTGGAAATTTGACCCAAATTCAGTCCAAACAGTCAAATCGAGTTCAATTCATATGTGATTAGCACGTGACACCCTATAAGAACAGACAAATCGAAAAGTTAATGGACAAAATTTCCAACCAAATAAGTTAAGAGGTAAAATTACTAACATATAGGTTACTGGGTAAAAATATAGTGTGACAACTAGAGTGCATGTGCTAGTTACATGCTAATTTGGCCCGATTAGGCTATTCAGATTGAATTTGGGTTAATTTCCAAATTTTCAGAAGATGAGGGTAAAATCGCCAACTAGAAAAGATAATGTCCGTAATGGGTAAAAGCGCTAGAATCGAAAGTTTAATGGGTTAAATGAGTAATTACCTCTAAATTTTGATATTCAGATGCAATAGTTAAAACAGTAAATTGAAATTAGTCATATTTGAGAATTCTGTTGATGAAAGAAAAGACATACCTATTCCCTGTTTTAAACATTAAGCATGAAACATGCCTGGTTTTCAAATGCAAAAAGTACCTTAATTTGCTTTGTCGTCTTTGTTATGGATTTTTGGACATCTTGTACGGATTGTAATTTGTACATTAGGGATACTAATTGAATGTATTATATTTAAGCTTTTCTTAGTAATAATATAACTCAGGATCTGTTTTATTCTTAATCATTATGTGATATATTTGGATTTTCAGGAATATGTGTAAACTTGAAAATTAATCACCCTTTATTGCCTATATTCAAAATCAAGTTATTTGTAAGTTTTATAATGCTCATGTTGCTGGTTTGATGTTGTTTTTTCAAGTTGTAAAATACTACTTTGAGAGTGAAAAATATACGGGTCAAGGTCCTTAATCCTCACATCCTGTATTTTTTTTTAAAGAAAGATTAATTCAAGATAATTCACCTTTTTGAAACCCCACCATAACTTATAACAATGTATAAAATATACCATCAATTCTATATATATATATATATAAGAGTGTGTATAAACTATATAAATTTATAGTAATATTGACAATTGAATTTAGGGGAAATTGCAAATTTAGAATAACAACTTCATCACTTTCATCATTGAGTTACTCTCCTGTGCACCAGTTGAGATCCGTGCAATTGGGCTACGTGCGGGCTGGGCTAGCCCGCCCAACCCGCGCCTCTTTAATTTTTTCGCGTGTTTTGGTCATTACCTTCACGTTATGTTAGTGTTACCTTCGTGTTATGTTAGGGTTACCTTCGCGTTATGTTAATGTGACTCCATCTCCAGATTTCATACCCTTAGTTTAAAACCACTGAACTAAAATAATACGAAGGTAACACTAATATAACTTGAAGATAAAACTAACATAACATGAAGGTAAAAAACAATGTTATACCTTCATGTTATGTTAGAGTGACCCTCATGTTATGTTAGAGTTACATTCATGTTATGTTGGTGTTACCCTCATGATGTTATCCCTAACATAACATGAGGGTATGACTGCTTGGAGCGAATCTTGGTGGGTTTGAGCGCACCCACCAGACGTGTGGGGGCGCGTGAGAGCGTGTTGGGGAGAGCGAAAACGCGCGTCAGAGGCACTTGGGGCGGGTCGACCCGGGTGCATGGATTCTAGATCCATGCACCAGTTGCACAAAATATTTTGCCTTCATCATTTAGGTGCATTATCTTTTCGACTTTTGAAATTGAGACCGTATCTTTCAAAAAATGAACGAATATAGGACAAATTAGCTCGAATAGATAAATTTTGAGCTAATTGGCATGAGAAAGTCAGAAATTCATCGATTCGGGCTGATTAGTCATGAATTCATCCATTTTTTGAAGATATAGTCTCAATTTTGAAGCCCAAAAAGATTATACCCCTAAATAATGAATGAACCAAAGTTATTGTAATTTATGAGTAATGTGTAATTGTGTAAATAACTTTAACTTCAAGGGACCACTATATAATATACAACTCATATTTTATCATTTTATGATGGGAATAATGTGTGTATATATAAATTTCTTGGAGTTAGCTATAATGTGTAAGCTATAGAAATGGGGAGGCAAGAGTCATTTTAGAAGAGCAGTGATGTTTGGTGGTCCAAAAACTTATTAAAGACAGAGCTTATAATGTGATGGATGTAGGAATATCAGTTGAAGAAGTAATGTATGCTGCTCTAACACAACACTCTGCAATCACAATATTAAGTAGCCACTTCCTCCATATAGACATAACACAGATTTTGATCCATTAGATACTTGAGGTCTGCAATATTTATTAATATAAATTGGGTTAATTGTCGGAAAAATCACTAGCTTCCTTTATTAAGATTATTATTGTAATCAAACTTTTTCTGATTGAGTATAATTTTATTAAAATGATTGTTGATGGGTCTAACTGTCCTAATATATTATCTACCAAATACGATAATTATAGAGTTCCACTTCAAGAACCCAATAATTTGATTTGATTTGATTTTTTTTTTTTTTTAATGTTGGATGCGCAATTCATTTTTTCAAAACTCAAAGAGGTTAAAAAATCTTATCATGTATATAAGATTGTGTTACTTTGATGAAAAATGAAAATTTTGGTTAAAATGACAATTCGAATAAATGTTGTGATTTTTCAAATAATTATTCTTATATATAATATTATAATGAAATGTTAAAAAAGAAAAAAGAAAAAGAGAAGTAAGAAATCTAAGCTTGTTTCTAAATATCATACCTTTAATTTTCTAAAAATGGTTCTGAGATTTGTCTATATAATTGTGATTTGATCTCTTGTCAGAAGATCGTCTCACGTGCGACGAGATATGAGTATGTCTTTTATATGTATAAGTATATGCACTTATAAGTATGTTTTTTTTACATATATTTGAAGTATGTCATTTTCAACTATAAGTATGTTTTTGTTTTCTACAATAAATGCAACAGTCGTATAGTACAACTAAAGACGTTCAAACGGTTCCGAAAACCGAAACCGGGGCGGTTCGAACCGTCGGTCAACGGTTCCAGGAACCGTTGACCCGGTTTCGGTTCCGAACCGGAACCGCGAACAGCCGGGGGGCGGTTCGGTTCCGGTTCCAATTTTTGCAAACCGGCGAACCGGCGGTTTTTACAATTTTTATTTTATTTTTGAATTTTTTTGAATTTTTTAATTTTTTTAAATTTTTTTAATTTTTTTTAAATTTTTTAAAATTTTTTTTATGACATTAGGACACAAAAACGATCTAGAGGTAACCCTACCCAAGAGTTAGACTCTTATTTAAGTGCTACTTATGAATCTATTGCTTTTGAGACTTCAAGTAATTTGTTGAAGTAAGGACTACCATGTATCCTATTCTAACCATTATTGCTAAGGAATAATGGTTTTGATTCCTTAATTTGATTAGAATTAAGGATACGTAGGCAATTTCATTATAAGTTTGGAATTGAATTGAATTTCCAAACTTAGAATGAAACTTAAGCTCTTTCAATTTTTTTCCCCTTCTCTTTAATCTTTAGATAAACTTTTGTAATTGTAATAGATATATTTAGTTTGTAATAGTCTAATAGATTAGAATTAAGATTATAAATTCATTAGAATTGCAATCATTAGGTTAGAAACTTAGAAATTGTATAACTTGTTATAATTTTGCAATTTATAATGAAAACATTTGTGCCGGTTCGATTTTGTGTACTCTATTAGTCTATTTCAATCATGAATTATATCGAAACAAACATTAATAAACAAATTCGGAGTTGCAAAATCAAAATGAACAAGAAAAATGCAAAAAAAAAAAAAAAAGAGGAACCGGCCGGTTCGAACCGGCCAAACCGCCCGGTTTCGGTTCAACCGGCGGTTCGGAACCGAAACCGGAACCGGCCACCTACCGGTTCGGTTTCGGTTCCACCAATTCGGAACCGCCAAACCGGCGGTTCGAACCGAAACCGGAACCGCCGAACCGTTTGAACATCCTTAAGTACAACGGTTGCACATAAGTTTTTATGACTATAAAATAACCTGCAAAATGGCACATGGGAAATTATATTCTAGTTAGGTGTACTGTTATAGCTTAATGTTATAGCTTATATATAACCACTGGAAATTTAGAATATAAATTTCAGGAAACAAAAGTTAGAGTTACTTACTTTTTTAATCCATTAACTTTTCGATTCTAACACTTTTACCTATTATCTTTTGGAGCTGACGATTTTACCATTTATCTTCTGAAAGTTTGGAAATTTAACTCAAATTCAGCCTGAATAGTTGAATCGGACTAAATTCACACGTGATTAACACGTGCATTCTGGTTTTTAAACTATTAATTTTGTCCAATAACTTATTTGTTCTGAAAATTTTACTCATTAACTTATTTGTTATGACAATTTTGTCCGTCAAACTTTTCGAGTTTTTTGTCCTTGTAGAGGGTCACGTACTAATCACATGTCAGTTAAGCCCAACATGACAGTCCAGGGCCTCGGGCTGAATGTGGGTCAAATTTTTGATTTTCAAAAAAATAAAGGATAAAATCGACTACCTGAAATAATAATGGGTAAATTTATCAAAACCAAACAATTAATGGGTAAAAAAAATATTAATTCCAAGAGTTATAGGGTTTTTTCAGAATACAACAATCTTAAATATTTGGACACACGTAAATCACGAGCTAAAATCCAGTGAAACAGAAAGTTAGTTTGGTAGTTTAAATATCAAATTCGTATAGTTTATCTATATAGGTGTAAAAAAAAAAATAATAAAAGATAGTTTAGTAGTTAATTTACAAAATCAATGATATAAAATGCGGTAGTTAATGTACAAAATCAGTGATAGTAATTTGATGAGATTGCTGCAATTAATCCTAGAATGAAAGAAGATTTAATTTGATAACCAGTCTATGTTTAACTACTGTGTGGTATTTGGGATGAGTTTTTCGAGATTTAAATATCAATTTGTTATTTGAGTTATGATATTTGTTTTCAGTTGATATTTAAATGTAGAAATATGTTTGATCACTACTCATATTTTACTGAAATGTTTCGATTGCCATTCAAAATCAAAATTTAACGTTTTTTTTTGATACAATCATTTGTTTGTTAGCGCTTGATCGGATCTGAAATAGTTAACTCTTGAATCTTGTGCATGAGGGTGGTTAATTAACCACACCCTTTTATTGTTGTGGAATATTTTTTTCTTCGTTCGTTTATTATTATTTTAGTTGTCTTACTAAAACGTACAATTGTTTCCTTGAAATTGAAAAAAAAAAAAAACGAAAATCCAAAACTCTTGAGCAACATATACAATTTGCCCATAATGGTAAGATTATAGTTGTTTGAAAATAACAAATTTGTGTGTTTTAGTTTTTTACTAGTGTTCTACTTGATTCTCGTTTTTATTTTTATTTTGAGTTTATTATCTAATAAATTAAGAGATTTGATAATTTGGAATTTTAAATCTTTAGAGCATCTCCAACCCAACACCACATTTCACACTACCTATACATGTAGTGTGAAATGTGGCTCCAACCATGCACCACATTTCCCCTCTACATTATAGATTTGAATAGTGCACCACCACATGTAGTGGGCACTATTGCACCACACTACATTATTTTATTTTTTTTTGATTTTTTTTAATACAATTTTAATTTCACAATTTATTTTTAATAGAATTTGCATTTCATCATTTCATGAAGCAATATTATTGTTTATGAAAAAATTATTATTTACTATATGTGTATAATATAAAAGTATTTTTTAGGCTAATGAAAGTTCACATAATACATTAAATCACAAAGTACATTAAATTAAAATACATAAATCACAAAATACATCAAGGCAATTAGGCTAAAATGCATAAATTAAAATAAACATAAAACATCTAGAGAACGATTAGGCTAAAAAAAGTACGATACGAGAATTTAAACGTCCTAATTAATAATCTCCGAGATTACTTCCCGACCCTCCGAGATCTGGAAAATATCCATTATACATATCAAAAGTATTATTTGTTGGTGGTTGTTGTGAAAGTTCTTCATTTTAGCATTGTATTGTGGAATTTAATTTAATGTTGTTCTATAATTTTTGCCTTTTATATTCACATTTTTTTTAAATAACTAATAAAAATAATTATATTCAATAATCAATATAAAACAAAAATAAAAATATTATGCAATTATTAAGTTTAAATTTGTATAAATTTTAAATCAATAAAAAAATAAGAATAGTAAATGTAGTGCAGAATGTAGCGTTGACGATTGGAGATAAATTTAATGTAGTGTGAATTTTACTGTAGTGTAGTGTGAATTTTGCTGTAGTGTGGTGTAAACCACTGGAAATGCTCTAAGTTGTCAATTTAAAACTTTGAGTATCGAAAATTTTGTCAAATTTCAGCCAGGATTGCTCAAGTGGGCCAAATTTGCACATAAATCCTTGATCTTGAACGTTTCAGGCCCAATATATCGATTTGACTTTTAAACTTTTAATTATTTACTTTTGAATAAAAAAAAGGGTTAATTACATAAAAAAACATGAACTTAGGGTCCAGTTTCAATTACAACATGAACTTTTAATTGTAACACCAAAAACACTCAATTTAACGTTTGTGTCAATTTAAAACATGTTTGATTTTTTTCCGGCTCCAATCACTGATATCGAGTTCAAATTGTATAAATTAATTATTGACATATATATTTACATGTGGATGATGATTGATTTGCGACATGTTTGAGTGTTTCAGGCTCTAATTGCTGATGTGAAGTTCAAATTGTATAAGTTAATTATTGACGTAAAAATATACATTTGGATGATGACTATACTTAAATATACATGTTGGCAATTAACATATATAATTTGAGCTCCATATCAGCAATTGGAGCCCAAAAAAACCTGAACATGTCCCAAATTGAAACAAGTGTTAAGTTGAGTGTTTTTTATGTTACAATTAAAAATTCATGTTGTAATTGAAACTAGATCCTAAGTTTATGTTTTTTTATGTAGTTAACCCTAAAAAAAATAATTTTCTTAGAAGCTTCCACCGCTGTCGACAACCCATAGCTCCGACCATTGGCCATTACAACTATCCTCTATTCGAATCCATTTAATACCTTCAAATCAATTTTAAAATTCATATATGAATTTATAATAAGAATATCAGATTTTCGTGCCTATTCGAGATGGAATGTGATGAGGATAAAGGAAAGGGTCTTCACATATAATAAAATTAGAGAATAATAAAGATAATTAAATAAATACCCCATAAAGGGGATTCAACAGAGCATGTAGTTTTAGCAGAACAAGTGCAGAAGAAGTTCTAGAAGAGCACATGCAGAAGAAGCCCTAGCAGAACACGTGCAGAAGAGGTTCCAGCAGAGCATTCCCAAAGCAAAATCAGCAGAACATGTGCAGAACATATGCAGAACAGAACTCAGCAGAACAGACTCAAGGAATAATGGACAGACGAATGGATGCAGACGAACAGGTGCAGACGAACGGAAGCAACTGAATAAATCTGGTACACTCGAAGCAGGGGATAACAATCCGAAAAGCAATGATGAAAAGCATGCCCTAGGAACCTACTGATGTGGACAAAAGGAATAACAGAAAAAGGAATATTCTAGAGAAGAAGTGGTGTACATAGAGCTATGGAGGAAGTACCTAGTGAATAAAAACAAGAGAAATGGTTTAAGGAGAGGAGAAAATGGCAGAAATGCCCTCTCTCTACCTTTTTTAGGAACTAGTATAAATAGAGGAAATATGTATTCAAAAAGGACTTTTTACATTTTCATCTTCAATATAAGGGACATCCTTTCAATTCTTAAGAAACAAGTTATCATTTACTATTCCATTAGTATTCATTCTTAGTGTCATTCATTTTGATCATCCATGTTTGTATTTATTTTTGTTGACCTCTCAACAGAATGAAAATCAAGTTGAAAAGAGAATCGATTTGACAAACTTCGACATCCATCTTTCCATTAATTACTGGAAATTTATACACGCTAGAGGATAACCCACTTCTAACAATACTATCTAAAATTAAGAAACAACTCAAAATGACTACATAGAAGTTAATCTTTATATATATAAAAACACAAACATTTCCTGAAATAGTAATGTGAAAATTTTCCCGCCAAAAACACAATTCGAAAATTGGAAATGATTTTTAAAAAAATGATAAATGATATTTATTTTCTATTAATAGATAAATAGATACTATATATAAAAATGAATGTGAATAAAAATGGGATATTGTTTGATAATGTATACATATAAGGAAGTGATATGAAAATAAACATTCATACATATTAATCTATATGGTAAGTCAACTTTAATTATTAAATTTCAATTGATATAATTAATATATTTTATGTAATGTTAATTGGTAAAATCAATAAAAACAATATAAAAATATTTAATTTATTCACTATTAGCCAATGTTTGAATAATATATATGATAAAATTTACGTCACTATGCAATGATAAAATATATGATTTAACATGGATATAAATAATATATATTTATATGATTCACTCCATATAAAATGATATAATATTTTTATCTTTATATAAATAAAACCAAAAATGTTTCCTAAAATAATTTTCCCGGCCAACCCCCTCCCCCACTAAATTTGGAAAACAATACTAGCATGATATTATATATATGGAAAGATAATATATTATGGTAACACATATATTATATGTTTTAGTTGATTGACGTTTATTTCACATTTATCCCATTCTGAATATAGAAAATTAAAGTCTTAGTTAATTTATAATATAAATATAGTATGAGATTTTATGTTAATTTAAATCTTATACTAAAATATTACATACACTATCGTAAAAACAATTGTATTTATATTAAAGATCATAAAATTAAACATATTCATAAATATGGAATGCAAATAAGTTGCAATAGTCAAGTCCATTAATTTGGTCATCAATTATGTGAATTTTGCATGATTAATAATTAATAGACTTTCCAACAATACTTAAATTTGTGTGTTTTTTAATTTGAAATTGGGTGACATTACACATTTCTTGAAAACAAAAAAAGTATAGTAGCATTACACATCTCTCATTTGGAAAAATTAGACTTACATATTTTTTGAAAAACAAAAAAGAAAACAAAAAATTCAATTTCATTCCTTGATTTTTGGCATAAATATACAATTTAATTCATTGATTTTTTTTTTAATTATCCTTTATTCATCTCAAAGAATTTAACAAATCTCATGACCGAAAAATAGTAAAAATGATAAGACCAATAAAATACTAAAAAGATTAATCAATATAATTATTAAGAAAATTCTTACATTTCTAGAATTATCTTATTCAAACATCATAAATGTCATTATATATGGAAGACTATTAATTTATGAGAATCAATTTATTATGTCATATTTTGGATGTGGAATGTTTATTAATTTTTAAGATGATATAATATTGTATTCAGTCGAATAAATGTATATTTTTTTAACTTATATAAAAGATCTAAAATTTGATATTTTTCAAAAGGCAACCTAAAATTATGTAATCACAATATCAATCAATTATGATCATATCATAAATAATGCACTAATTCCATATTTAATAAGCATATCATCCACTATAAATATGAGAGAATAAGCTTGGAATCCACTCACACCTTTTCCATTCAAAAATTCTCAAATTCTGCATTCCAAACATTATGTTTTCTTGGATTAGTGCATTGTTTCTTCTTCTTTATGTATATTTATTTGGTTACAAATTGATTTCTGAGATATTTGTAGTTTGAATCAATATTTGGTTACAAATTTATTTGGTTATTCTTATAATACTGGTTATTCTTATTGCTATGTAATATATTATATTATTTCGCCAATTCAAATTATTTTGTGTAGAAATTTGGGTCGAGATTCTCTAAGTTTGGATTAGAGATTTTATAGATTTAAAATTAATACACTACAAGATAAATTTCATTTTTCTTTTTGTTTTTTAAGACCATTGTCAAAAATACTGATTTTATATTTCAAACACTGTCAAGAATAAATTTCATTATTCTTGGAAATAGATTTTTGAAATAAGGTGCTAAAAAGGTTATACATAGATTGCATCAAATCCATTGTTTAATTCCACTAAAATGCTTAGTATCAAAATATATACAACATTTATATATATTTATTGTTAATTGAATACTTTGAATTGTGAAGAACACGATTCAAGAAATTTGTTTTACATAGTAAAATTGACTTTGATGTTTCACAATATTTTGTATTTTTTTTCCATCATTATTTTATATTGTTATGGTTGCTCTATAATTTATGAAAATCATTTTCCATAATAAAATTATTTTACCAAATTTACAAGTTTTTTTAATAGTGGCATATTGTAAAAATTATTTTGTAAAATTCAAATATATATATATATATGTGTGTGTGTGTAAAATATATAAATATATCACTTAAATTTATTCTATTAAATTTATATATTATTATTTTAAATTACCAATATTTATACTTATATTTTAAAATAGCTTAATTTTGTGCATCGCACGGGCACAAAATTAGTTAAAATAAAGGAAACAACCAACTAAGGGCATCCATGTAAAAAAATAAAAAAAAATGATGCAACTTTAACTTGCATCTGAAATTCACATTCATCTCAAAAAATATACATTATTCTTCACATTAAAAGAAAAGAGAGTATTCCATAAAAACAAAAGAAAATATTCTAATACAATCCAAAGCATGTTTGAGGGTCGAGAGAAGTTAACACTATCAACCTCCACATTTTTAGAACAGATCAACATAAATTCTGTTGCGTGTGCTTTTCTCTAGCTTTCTCCTTACGCTACTTTCTTTGTTTGTGGAAAAAGGGCTTTTTGATCCTTTTGTGGGCCTTCTTGCACCTTGGGCTTGCTCCTTGCTCTCCTCCCCTGCCAACTCAGCTCCCTTTAAGGGTACGTCAGCTCTGACGTGTCCACCTTCATCCGACGTGTCCAACTTTGACTTGCCATGTCACCTCTAGTTTAGTCATTTCTCCCTTTCTCTTTTCTTGACGGTACCCCTATATATTCCCTTTTACTCCTCCATTTTCCACATCGAATTCTAACTCCAACCACACTGGTTTTGGTCTTGTTTCTCTTGGGCCTATTTAGTGGACTTTGAAGCATGCATGTTCATATGGGCCTGTTTCCTTTTAAAGTAAGTTTTTATATGCATATGCGTATTTCATAGACCAAGTACATATATAATGCATGCATATATTTGTGTGTGCGTATTTATGTGTGTTTATAAAAAAGATATTTTATATTTGTGTCATGTATATATTATATACATATATATCTACCAATATGTATCGTTCTATTTTATTTTTTTATAGTAAAAAATATGATTTTAACTACCTTGGAAGATGATATTGCTTTTGATATATGCTTTGAAATGCATGCAAATTGAACAAACCAAAGATAAAATAAAACAAGTTGTTTACAGAAATTCTACTTTCCTTTTGCTCAAGTGGTCCCGAGATGCATATACAATGTATAAATATATATACTTTTAGGACATTATGCCTTGAATGCAACATTTATTAATTCTCATATAATTACAAATGAATAAATATATATACTTTTAGTACATTATGCCTTGACTGCAACATTTATTAATTCTCATATAATTGCTCTTAATGGATAACAGATATCATTAAATTAAACTGTGTTGAAGTCCAAATTAGATGGCCGTGGATGCTAGCTGTGATTATGACCATATTTAATTATGCTAATATTGAAACTCTTACTTGCACCGACATACTAATTTTCAATTGTCGGATTTTAAATTTGTCGCATTGTTCAAATTTCAACATCACTATGTTTTACTATTTAATCAAACTCGTAATATTTCTGGAGTAAGTTTTGTGCGAGACCGTCTCACGGATTTCATTCCGTGAGATAGATCAACCCGACCTGATCAAAAATTAACGGTTAAAGTCAAAAGTCAACTGTCAACGCTGTTGACCAAAGAATATTACATGCCATACATGAAAGTTTAACATGTCATACATAAAAATATTACATTCATAATTAATATTTTTATTCTCATAACATAATACTCCCTCCGTCCCATGAAAATTAGCCTACTTGCCATTTTCGTTTGTCCCACTTAAATCTGCCAGCCCCAAAATGGCAAAGAAAATTTTACTCTCTTACCCCTCAATTTCTTTCATTTTACAACTTTTGCACTTAAAAAGTTGGTTTAAATTACAAAATTGCCACTAAAAAATATTAAAATAACACATCCAATCAAAGTCAACAGCTTTTTCTTAATATTTGTGCCGATCAAAGTAGGCTAATTTTCATGGGACGGAGGGAGTACTTCTATATGTATTGTGTCATACTTTTACTTGGTATTACGTAATATATATAAAAGTATTATATGATACATATAAAAATATTACTTATTGATTTCAATAGTTTTACATGTTGTACACAAAAATATTACATTATGAGAGTATTACTTGTCGATTTCAATCGTATTATATGTTGTACATAAAAATAATATATGATATTGTATTTAGTAATATTTTTCTATGTATCATCTAATATTTTATAATATAATACTTATGTGCAGTATATGTATATAATATAATATTGATTTCAATGTTATTACATGTTGCACACAAAAGTATTACTTGTTGACTACATAAAAGTATTGCATAATGTTTTACTCCCATAATGTAATACTTTTCAATATATCATCTAATAATTCATAATGTAATATTTTTATGTGTATTAGGTAATATTTTTCTATATATCATGTAATACTTTTGTAATATATTATGCAATATATGTATATACTAATAAAGTATTATTTGATCTACTATAACGTATTATCAAATACACATTAAAATATTACATATTTTCATATACTCTGACCAAATCTAAAATCATCATATTTTACAAAAGTATTATCTAATATATTGGAAAATAATACCTACAACATAAAAAAGTATTACATAATTTCTCAAAACTTTGTCACACATAATACAAATAAAAGTATTACATTCTAAAAGTAAAAGTACTACATTTATAATGTAATACTTTTATGTATGTCTTTAGTACTTTTATGTATAATATGTAATACTTTTAGGTAAACAACCGTTGACCGCATTGACCGACCGTTGAACGGAGTTGACCATTATCCGTTGACTAGCGTTGACCATTGATGTTTGACTTTTACTTTAATCGTTGATTTTTAATCGAGTCGATCGGATTAACCCATCTCATAGAATGAGATTCATGAGACGGTCTCACCCAAAACTTTGCCATATTCTATCGATGAAACCATCTTCTTATTAAAATATGGTAAAAATGGAAAGATTTGATCCGATTTTTCTTGACTATTTCAAGACAAAATACATAAGTGGTTTCTATTCTTAATTTCCATTCTTTTTATATCCTTTTGCATAGGCGTGAACTGATGTCATCATGGATTACAGTTTGATTCTATAATTTAAAAATATTTTTGAATTTTTTTAGAACTTTCAGGATATTGCAGGTTTGGTCGGATTGGGGTTGGATTTTGCAATATTGGATTTCGAATTTGGCTGAATTATGAAAATCTTGTGTTTAATTATAATTTTATGAGGTATAATTATGGTTCGGATGTTATTGAGAATTGTAAACAAAAGAAAAAAAGATAGTGTTGTATTGTTTTATTTAAAGAGTAAGTCTCTTGTGCATCAGGTGCATGGATCTTAGATCCATGCACCCGGGTCGGATCCGGGTAATCCGACCCGCTTCTTTTTTTTTTTTTTTCGCGCTTGTTTTTTTTTTCAATTTTAGTCATGACTTTTAGTTATGCGTAAGAATACCTTTATGTAATGCGTAAGAATACCTTTAGATTACCTTAATGATACCATTATGCCCAGATTTCATAGCTTTACGTTAAGTTAGACATACCTTTAGGTTATGTTAAGAATACCTTTAGGTAATGTATAGAGATACCTTTAGGTTATGTTAAGGATACCTTTGTGCCCAAATTTCATACATTTAATTTAGGTCAGACATACATTTATGTTATGTTAAGGATACTTTTATGTTATGTTAGAGATACCTTATCCATAAGGTAGTTGTGTTACACATTTTGTACACAAAGGTATCTCTAACATAACATAAAAATATTCTTAACATAACCTAAAGGTATCCTTAATATAACATAAATGTATGTGACCTGGAGCGAATTCTAAGGGTATCAAATCAGGATTTCAAAGGAACCTAGAATCACGATTTCAAAGGTATCTTTAACATCACCTAAAGGTATTCTTAATATAACCTAAAAGTATGTTTAATATAATCAAAAGGTATTCTTAACATAGCTAAAGGTATCCTTACCATAACTTAAAGGTATCCTTAACATAACTGAAATGTATCCCTGAAAGGTATCCTTACCTTAACTTAAAGGTATCCTTAACATAACTGAAAGGTATCCTTAACGTAACCTAAAGGTGCGCATCCGCCCAGGCGCGTGGGAGCGCGTGAGGGCGCGTCAGACGCGCGTGGAAGCGCGTACACGCGCGGGTCGGGTCGGGTGCATGGATCTAGGATCCATGCACCTGATGCATAAAAGTTTTTGTGTTATTTAAAAAAACATATAAACTTGTTTTGGATGATCTCACGGATAGTTTTCGCCAGACAAATCCTTTTAATTTAATTTACTAGGTTTGAACTCATGCGTTGCACGAGTTTTATTTAATACTTATCTCATTTTTTATTTTATAATTAGTGTTTATTGTTATATGATAGTAAATTTTTACATAAGTGTGATATTTTTTCTTTATTCTTAAAATAATATTTCTTAGGGTCCATTTGAATATGTGGATTTGAGAAGAGATTTGAAATCATTGGTAGCAAATACACTAATAGTGTTGGGTTGGATGTGAATTTAAAATCCATAGTTTTCATTTTTGAGCTAATTTTAGAGTCATTTTGGTGGATTTCAAATCCATCCAAACTGAAAATTTTTGAAATCCACTCATTTCTAATTCTGGATTTGAAATCATTCTATCCAAACGGAGCCCTATTGTTTTCTTTAATAATTTTTTTCATTTATTCTTTTACACAAAATTGTTAATATATAGTTCTTAATGGGTGTTTTAATTATTGCATTAGGTATTTTCGGGATAAAATCACATTTGGTCCCATAACTATAGTCTTTTCCATAATTGGTCCCACAACTATTTATTTTTTTAATTTAGTCCCGTAACTTGAATAATTGCTCGATTTTGGTCCCAATGTCCCTGAAAATTTCAAATTTGACCGGAAAATTGTCACGTGACATCCATTTTGGAGGTTTCCGGTGAAAAATAATTACGCATTTAATAAAGATGACATTTTTTTAGAATTTTTTTTAATGTTTGGACCAATACAATAATCATCACATCTCATGTCATGTCATTATTTTTCATTGGAAATCCCCAAATTGGATGTCATATGACTATTTTCTGGCCAAATTTGAAAATTTTGACGATATTGGGATCAAAATAGAGCAATTATTTAAATTATGGGACCAAATTAAAAAAATAAATAGTTGTGGGACTAATTGTAAAAAAGACAATAGTTATGGGACCAAATGTGATTTTATCTCAGTATTTTCATATATTTATGTAAAAAGTATATAATATATATCAATTTTATCGCTCGAAAACATCTGTATTGTTCAATGTTTGTCCTAAGTGCACTCATTATTAGCTTTATGTATTGGTTTATTTTGTAATTGTGTTCTTTTTGTGATCTTTTTATTAGCCTTAACAAATTGTTACATATTTTAAGTTTTAATACAATTTCTCGATTGTTTAAGGAGGTGGTTGGACTGAATGTGCACATTTGGATTTTGGATTACCAATATCCGAATCATGTTATTTGTTTGCAGAATCTTATAACTTTTTTTTTTGTCTACTTCATCCACTTTTTACAATTTGAACTGATAATATTAGCTCTTTTTTTAAAGATAAAATAACAGTACATCATCTATTTTTCTTGTAATTCCCTATATGATGACATATTAATTGTAATACTACTTTTTAAAATCTCTAAACAAACATAAAATTATCAAATTTCATCCTTTTTATAACTCACTTTCATACTTGCCAAATTTACATATGTTTTAACTTAAACATATCCTAAAAAAATTTTAAGCACCTATTTTTCGCTAATGTCATTAATAATAGACAAAAACTTTTATGCATCAGGTGCATGGATCCACCCGACCCGACCCCTGCGTGTACGCGCTTCCACGCGCGTCTGACGTGCCCTCACGCGCTCCCACGCGCCTAGGCGAATGCGCTAAAATTCGCTCGTTAAAGATACCTTTTAGTTATGTTAAGAATACCTTTCAGTTATGTTAAGGATACCTTTTAGTTATGTTAAGGATACCTTTGAAATCCTGATTCCATGTTACATACCACGTTATGTTAAGAATACCTTTTAGTTATGTTAAGCATACCTTTAGGTTATGTTAAAGATACCTTTAGCTATGTTAAGAATACCTTTTGATTATATTAAGCATACCTTTAGGTGATGTTAAGGATACCTTTGAAATCCTGATTCCAGGTTACATACCATGTTATGTTAAAAATACCTTTTAGTTATGTTAAGCATACCTTTAGGTTATGTTAAGGATACCTTTAGTTATGTTAAGAATACCTTTTGATTATATTAAACATACTTTTAGGTTATATTAAGAATACCTTTAGGTGATGTTAAAGATACCTTTGAAATCGTGATTCTAGGTTCCTTTGAAATCCTGATTTGATACCCTTAGAATTCACTCAAGGTCACATACATTTATGTTATATTAAGGATACCTTTAGGTTATGTTAAGAATACTTTTATGTTATGTTAGAGATACCTTTGTGTACAAAATGTGTAATACAACTACCTTATGGATAAGGTATCTCTAACATAACATAAAAGTATCCTTAACATAACCTAAAGGTATGCCTGATGTAAATTAAATGTATGAAATTTGGGCATAAAGGTATCCTTAACATAACCTAAAGGTATCCCTATACATTACCTAAAGGTATTCTTGACATAACCTTAAGGTATATCTAACTTAACGTAAATGTATGTTATGTTAGAGATACTTTTAGTTATGTTAAGGATACCTTTGAAATCCTGATTCCAGGTTACATACCACGTTATGTTAAGAATACCTTTTAGTTATGTTAAGCATACCTTTAGGTTATGTTAAAGATACCTTTAGCTATGTTAAGAATACCTTTTGATTATATTAAGCATACCTTTAGGTTATGTTAAGAATACCTTTAGGTGATGTTAAGGATACCTTTGAAATCCTGATTCCAGGTTACATACCATGTTATGTTAAAAATACCTTTTAGTTATGTTAAGCATACCTTTAGGTTATGTTAAGGATACCTTTAGTTATGTTAAGAATACCTTTTGATTATATTAAACATACTTTTAGGTTATATTAAGAATACCTTTAGGTGATGTTAAAGATACCTTTGAAATCGTGATTCTAGGTTCCTTTGAAATCCTGATTTGATACCCTTAGAATTCACTCAAGGTCACATACATTTATGTTATATTAAGGATACCTTTAGGTTATGTTAAGAATACTTTTATGTTATGTTAGAGATACCTTTGTGTACAAAATGTGTAACACAACTACCTTATGGATAAGCTATCTCTAACATAACATAAAAATATCCTTAACATAACCTAAAGGTATGCCTGATGTAAATTAAATGTATGAAATTTGAGCATAAATGTATCCTTAACATAACCTAAAGGTATCCCTATACATTACCTAAAGGTATTCTTAACATAACCTAAAGGTATATCTAACTTAATGTAAATGTATGAAATCTGGGCATAAAGGTATCCTTAACGTAACCTAAAGGTATTCTTATACATTACATAAAGGTATTCTTAACATAACTAAAAGTCATGACTAAAATTGAAAAAAAAGTTAGATAATAATTTACCTTTACAATAATAAAGCAGGTCAGATTACCCGGATCCGACCTGGTTGCATGGATCTGAGATCCATGCACCTGATGCATAAGAGACTTACTCTTAATAATATTGTTTCAGAGTTTAAACGCAATTTCAAAGTACATGACATTACCGAACTACTTGAATGTTCTTTTGTAAAATATTATTAGCACCTTCAAATATCTTTTATTTATTTGTTTTAATTCCTTAAAAAGTAGTAGGAGAATTACTCTTCAAATTTTGTTTTATTTTTTTGAAATTGAAATGTTGGACAGAAACAAATATTCAAGTTTGACACCAAAGATTTCATGTAAAACAAAAAAGAAAAAAAACAGTACAACATTAACAAACATTTGTAACTTACATATTTAATTTTTCCAAGCACTTTATTATTGTAGGGTAGTGGGGTGTGTATTTAATTGATATTAATATTTTGATATTTTATAAATAAAATAATTTGTAAGGAAGGACACTTGGCAACATTGTAAAGTGTCACTTGTCAAACACTTGAAGGTGACACTTGACAACATTGTAAAGTGCCACTTGTCAAACACTTGAGGGTGCAAACCACACTTATATATATATATATATATATAATTTTATAAACAAAATAATTTTTAAGGAATGACACTTGACAACATTGTAAAGTGTCACTTGTCAAACACTTGAAGGTGACACTTGACAATATTGTAAAGTGCTACTTGTCAAACACTTGAGAGTGCAAACCACACTTTTATATATATAATTCACTTATCATACTCATTTTCACAAATTTATATATAAATTGTGAAGTATGGTTTGAAGATTGATTCGTCTCACATAAAATGATGTGTGAGACATTCTTACATAAGACTTGCTCATTAAAAAATCAAATGTTAATCACGTAAAAAAAACAAGAATTTAGAGTACTTGTTTCAATTAAAACATGAACTTTTGACTATAACATATAAGCCACTCAACTTAGTACTTGTTTCAATTTAGAATATGTTTGAAATTTTTGAACTCCAATTGCTTAAATTAATATTCAATTCATTATTTACTAAATTTGAATTATTTTTTAATCAACTCATCTTCATTTTACTTTTTATTTTTAATATTATATTTTTGTCATTAAAACATCTATATATAAAGCATAACATATGGTATCCAATAAGTTAAGCTAAAATTCTTAAATTATTTAGTAATATTTATTATAAACATTACATTAATATCATTAATTAGCCATATTAATGACTATTGCATTTCAAATTACATTTACTAAAGATTATATTTTAGAAAATTATTATGTTGAGAAAATTTAGGAATTAGACCTGGGACATAAATGGTCTTCCATTTATATATAGATATATAGAACTTTTAATAAATGGCAATATTGTTCAAATTAAATATCCCTTAATTATGTGGGCTTCTAGACAACCTGCAAACTTTACTTGGATACTCTCTGACTCAATTTTTGTGTAGTTGTTATAATATGCTAGTGGACGGCAAGATGTGTGGCTAAATAAGTTTTTTAAGTAAGGAATATAAAAAATATAAATTTAAATAATTGTATTTTACATATTATATATATATATATTGTAATATTAAAAAATATCGAACGTTTATAATTATTTACTTTTATAGAAAATTACTTCTTGCATTATACATTACGAAATACATACTTCTACTATAAAATACTTTTGAATTAACTTCTAACTTTATATATAAAACTGTAAATATTTATATTATCATAAAATTTTATTAATTAAGTACATGAATTTCATAACGTAGTAATCTTCTTCTATTGAATATTTTATCATAAAATTTATATTAAAATAAAAAAGACGTTTAAAAAAAAAGACACATGAGTATGTGAATATGAAAGTAAATTTTCTATAAAATTATATTATGTAGATTCATGTACTTTAGAAACTTTTAACTTAAATCTTATATAATTTATAATTATTTAAATAAAAATTTAATAGTATATATAATATGCATATATAAAAAAAATATTTTAATTCTCTCTCTCTTTTATTATAAAGTATCATTGATCAAGAATCATATGTTTTTTCTTTAACTTTTTATTATAATATTTGATAGATTATTAAGAAATTAATGTAAGTTTAAATTATTAAATTAATTTAGAAAATGAAAAATGAAATCTTGAAAAAATAAAATAAAAAAATTTATTTACATGTCATGTCATCAAATTTAAAATTAACGACAAAATCCTTATTTTGCTGCTGAAATTAGTGGTGAAATTCTTGTTTTGCTACTAAAGTCAATTAACGCCAGACTTGTAGCAATGACATTAGAGGTAAACTTTTTACTACTAAATTGTCTAAACAACGAATTTACATAGTGGCGAAAATTATAGCTGCTAATTCCCTTTTTGATAACTAGAAAAACTGAACACCACAACATTAAGAATGGTCAGTAATGGTCTAATTTGGACGTGGTCAGCAAAATGTTGGTCACATCACCACCATCTTCAATGGAAGTTCTTCATGAGTTATATTTATATTATAATCAATTGGTAGGAAATAATAAAACATGTATCTATTCAATGAAGAATCATAACAAATCTTTTTACAACATTGATTTTTAATGTTTAATATGGATGATGTGTGACATATATATTAATTATAAGGAGGACTAACTTCTTCAGTTTACATTTTGAAAATGAAGTTACAACCATTTGTGGCACTAACTAAGCATTTAATTTGTTAGACCAAAAATTATTCGTGGAATCGGATAATTAGTTATAATTTAGTTTGATTGATTCATCCGAAAATCAATTAATGAATGTTCCACAATTGTAACAAGGAAACGAACTGAAAATCGGGTTGAACTACAAAATTCTAACCAAATTGATCTAACACGATTTTTGCTACCTAAATCCGGAAAAAAAATCAGAAATTTTGCATTCTTCTAAAAAATAAAAAAAAGAGTAAAAACAAAATGCGAAATTGTTATCTAAAACATTTTTTTAGAGTTATTCTCATGTGCAACTGGTGCACATATAATTCGGGTTCGGTCCGGGTCTATCCGGATCCGCACACTTTTTATTTTTCGCTTCAAACTGTTATCTTATGTTATATGAGTTTAACATTTATGTTATATAAGTGTGACTTTTATGTATAAATGTAATGACTTTTATATACTCCAACTTGGAAAAAAAAAGAATTTTAGAAAAATTAGTACATATTTACCTTTATATAATATTAGCTGCACCTATTTAAATCCTCAAAATGAGCTGAATTTTGAAAACTTCCATTTTTTTTTCAAAGTTATGGATCATAATATTTATACATAAAGGACGTCACAAGAATTGTACATAAAGGTCACAACAATACAACATAAATGTCTAAATTTGAAGTGAAAAGACCTAAAAACCTTCATTTTTTCTAAGTTACTCAATATAAAGGTCATAACATTTATATATAAAGGTCACATTCTTACAACATAAATGTAACAACCTGAAACGAAAAAAAAAGGGGGAAAACCCAGGTGCGCGGATCCGGGTCGAGTTGCCCCAGTTGCACCAATCCAAATCCGTGCACCTGGTGCACAAGAGCATTTGCGTTTTTTTTTTTAATTTAGAAAAGAAAGTTTTTTGTGTAATCAAAACATATTTATCATCATTTAATATATTATACAAGAGATAATACATTATACATAATAATGCTAAAAATAGAACAGTAATATGAAGAAAAAAAACATATATAAATTCTCTTTTTCTAATTGCCCGATTTTCACAAACACAATGTTGTCAAATAAAAGAGAAAAGATGAATCAAGTAATAGGACATCTCCAACAGCACGCTTAATTTTTATACATTTAAGATTTGCTTACTCTAATAGTGCTTTAGAAGTCGAGTAAGTCTTATGTGAGACCGCCACCGAGATCAATTTATGCGAAACAGGTCAAGACATAACCCACAATTTATAATTCATAGATAAATTAATGGGTTTGGATAATGGGTAAAAATGATCTGTTTTACGAAATCTATTTGTGAGGCCGTTTAACAAAGTTTTTGTATTAGGGGTCCAATATAAATTATCTAAACCGTCAATCTTGAGTTGAATTCAAGACAAGATTAATCTTGAGTTATAATAATTTGTTCTATTTTTCTCAAATATTCTCTTTTACAGTGAATAATAATGCAAAGGAGACTAATATCAATTTCCTGTATTAAAATAATGAAAATAATGCTGCATTTTTTTAGTACTGCTAATCAAGGGGTAAAATATTTTGTGCAACTGGTACATGGATCTAGGATCCATGCACTCGGGTCGACCCATCCCACGCGCTCCAATGCGCTCCCACGCGCCTGGTGGGTGCGTTCAAACCCACCAAAATTTGCTCCAGGTAGTCATACCTTCATGTTATGTTAATGTCATGAAGGTAACACTAACGTAACATGAAGATCAGTCTAACATAACATCAAGGTATGATTAACATTGTTTTTTACCTTCATGTTATGTTAGTGTTACCTTCATGTTATTTTAGTATTACCTTCATTTTATATAGTGTTACCTTCGTGTCATTTTAGTTCAATGATTCTAAACTAAGGGTATACAATCTGGAAATGAGACCACGTTAACATAACATGAAGGTAACACTAACATAACATGAAAGTCACGACCAAAATATATACGCGAAAAAGTAAAGTGGCGTGGGCTGGGCTGACGCGCGTCATCCAGCGTGCGGCCCGATTACTCGAATCTCAAATCCGTGCACCTGATGCACAAGAGAGTTTGAAGGGTTATATAATTGTATATTCTTGGATCAATGACAAGAATCTCTCTCTAAGCCTTTATGTATACTTTAATATGGATTCCTATTTTGGCCATAAAACAGTCCACGTACGATGGTGAGATCATATGATTATGTCTTAATAATATGATTAAAAATATCTGAAAATAATAAAATTTAAACATTGTTAAAAATTTAAAGATTTGAAAATTATTCTATAATTTTAATATATAAATGTGAAAAGTAGGTTTAAGAGCTAAATTTCATTTTACGAAGGGCTGTAAAATATTTAAAAGTCTAAAAGCTATCATAAAATTATAAAAACAATAATTAAATTTAAAAGTAAAACTAATAATAATTTAATAATGTTGTGAGGTTAATCTAAGAAAAATCCACAAATAACATTTAAAAATAAATTCAAACATATTTGCAATACTAATAGTGTGAGGTATAAGAATCAATGAACAGAATAAATATTTCAATAAAAATAGTAAATACTTGGTAATTATTCAAAAAAAAAAAGATAAATAGATATAATTATTTTTTTAAAAAGCAATAATATATTCTAAATTTTTTAAATATAAACTATGTTTTTAAATAAATACAGTGTTTTCAAAATAAATCCATCTAAAAAGATGTAGAATATAATTTACTATTAGTTATGATAGTAATACAAGATCTTCAGAGTCTGTTGTAACTCCGAGGAGAGCAAGTTCGTCCACCACTCCTTTGATTTCGAGCATAAAATATGCGATGGATTGATGCCATTCGATAGGATTGTGGATTTTATTTTTCAATGCAAGAATGTGGCCTCGGGTAGGTTTGTCGTATATCGTTGCCAAGATTTCCTAAGCAAAGGGGGGAGTTTGAGCAGAGGTGATGAATGGTATCAAGGACAATAATACAAACTATATATGTTAGAGAAACCGATGCAGGACAGATACAAAAGAATAATATGTACACTACATCTAATAATGTTTAGGTTTCTGTTAATTTTTTCAAGTTGTAAATTAATACTGCTTTGAGAGTGAAAAATACAGGTTGAGAGTCTCCTTAAGCCATCACACATGCATTTTTTTTTAAAGAAAGATTAATAATTCAAGATAATTCACCTCTCTGAATCGCTAGCATAACTTACCATGTATAATATATATCATCAATTCTATGTATACCTACATAAGAGTATGTACTATATTTATATGTTTGTAATATATTTTGACCATTGATTGTACATATAATCATATAAAAGTACTTGTAATTTTGTAAATAAACTTAAAGATGTATATAAAACTTTAAGGGACCCTACATAACATATACAACTCATATTTAATTTCATCATTTTTTGTTGGAAATAGTGTATGTATATGTGTGTTTATATTTAAACTTCTTGGAGTTATTGTGCAGGCTATAGCATTAGGGGGGCAAGAGTCATTTTAGAAGGGGCAGTAATGTTTGGTGGTCCAAAAACATATTAAAAACATAGAGTTTATAATGTGATGTAGGAATATCAGTTGGAGAAGTAATGTATGTTGCTCTAACAGAACACTCTAGAATCACAGTATTAAGAGGCCATTTCCTATAGACATAACACTAATTTTGACCTATTAGATACTTGGGGTTAATTTGCCAATGTTTATTAATATAAAAAGGACTTAATTGTTGGGAATACTAGTTACTTTATTATGATTGTTATACTGGTCAAACATTTTATTATTGGTTAAAATAATATAAGTTTACAAAAATATTGTCGATGTGTACAGTTGCTCTAACACGTCAGTACCTCTCAAATACGATCATTATATAGAATTCCACTTCATAAACCCAATAAAATAGTCAAAATATTAGTTTGTGTGAAGAAATTAGCCCACATCCGTTTTTGCTAAGTAAAGGAAGAATCACATTTTAACTAATAAAAGTGTGTCTTGGGAAGCGTGATTTCTCGGCCGGTTTTTCGGTTGGATTAGTTTTAATCGCAGTCATTGATTCTTTTAAGCCCGATCATGCGGGTGGCATTCTTTTGTGCATGCGTTTTGGTGGATTGAGGATGAGATCTCTCTGTTGTGATTTCTCACCCGTTTTGATCCGTTTTGCGTGATTCTTGTTTGTATGTATTCATCACATTGCTGTCTATATATACATATAGGGTTCTTCAGGTTTAGAGTTAGTTTTCTCTGAAAGTAGCTTACGCAAATCAGGGTTTTTTTGAGTTAGTGTTATGAGTGTTTTTTGTAATTCAGAGTTTGATTGCTATCAATAAAGTTTCCCCTCCCCTTTTACCCGTGGATGTAGGCATATTCAAGCCGAACCACGTAATTGTTGAGTGTTCATATGTTTTAGATTGATTTCTTGATCTTTGTTTTGAATCAATCAAAAATTGATTGATTTGTGAGCTTGTGAATTCAAGTTTTGAGTTCGGTTGAAGTTTTCTGTGGATTCAGAATAAGTTTTGGAGCTGAATAACCTGACAAGCGTGGCGCCGCCTGTGGGAAGCCAAATTCAATGGTAATGGAGACTTTGGACTTTGGAGGATCAAGATCAAAGCCCTTCTTGTCCAACAGGGTCTCTCCTTGGCTCTACAGGGGATTGAAGCTTTTCCAGAAGATATGCCAATGGCTGAGAAGGGAGTTCTACTAGAAAAAGCTCACAACACATTGATATTGTGCCTAGGAGACAAAGTCCTCAGAAAAGTATGCAAGGAGGACAATGCTCAAGGTGTATGGAACAAACTGGAAAGTCTTTATATGGTCAAGACTTTGGCAAATCGACTATATATGAAGAAGAGGCTTTATGCTTACAAAATGAATGAAGTAAAACCAGTCACTGAGCAGCTTGGAGAGTTTCAGAAATTACTGGATGACCTGGAAATCATAGGAGTAGAATTGGTTGAAGAAGATAAGGCTCTAATGCTACTGAGTGCACTGCTAATTTCCTTTGAGCACTTTACAAACACTATTCTATATACAAGACATAATTCAATCACCCTTGATGAAGTTATTGTAGCACTCAAATCTAAAGAACTCTCAAGGAAAGGAGGATCTAAATCTGAACCAACTGCAGAAGGGCTAGCTATCAAAGGTAACAATCAGAAGAAAAAACAGCATAAGAAGAATCAAAGTCAACCACAAAAGAAACCAGATGGAAAACCTCAGGTAGAATCTCATAATGATGTTGACAATAACACTTGTTTTCATTGTCACAAACCAGGTCACCACAAGAAGGACTGCATAAAGTATAAACAATTTCTGAAGTCAAAGGAAAAGACACCTCAGACACAAGCTAATCCCACTGTGCAGAATGAAGATCACAAACTGGCTATGAGTCAGCTGAGGTACTTGCTATCACTTCTAACTCTATTAGATCTGATTGGATTTTAGACTCAGGTTGCACTTTCCATATGACTCCTAGATTAGAGTGGTGCATTGAGATAGAAAAGAAAAGGATAGGTTCAGTGCTTCTTGGGAATGATCATATGTGTTATGTTGAAGACATAGGCTCTATATGTTTAATTATGCATGATGGAGTCAAAAAGATCTTACCCCAAGTCAAATATGTACCTGAATTAAAGAGAAACCTGATTTCCTTACGCATGCTAGACTCACAGGGATATAAATTCACCTCTGAAGGTGGAGTTATGAATATATCAAGGGGCGCTAAACTGGTTATGTAGGGATATAAGAAACATGATCTCTACTACCTAAATGGGAACACTTCTGCCAAGGAAGAGTGCAACAGTACAAAAGGAGATAACTCAGATATATGGCATAAGAGATTAGGCCATATAAGTGCAAAAGGACTGATAGAACTACACAAGCAAGGTGTGTTTGGAAAAGATAAGATCTCTGAGTTAGAATCTGTGAAAATTGTGTCCTAGGTAAAAGCAAATAAACAAAGTTTCCACAATTCAAAACACACTACAAAGGAGCCACTGGAATATGTACACTCAGACTTGTGGGGACCTGCCAAGACTCAGACAAGAAATGGTGGAAAGTATTTCCTGTCCATCATAAATGACTTCTCCAGGAAAGTCTGGATATACATTCTCAAAACTAAGGATGAAACCTTTCAGAGGTTTAAGGAATGGCTTACAGAAACAGAAAACATCACTGGAAGTTAAAGCATATAAGGACCGATAATAGTTTGGAGTTTGTCTCTGATGAATTCAATCAATACTGTAAGGATAAAGGGATTGTCAGGCATAGATTAGTACCATCCACACCACAACAAAATGGTTTGTCTAAAAGAATGAATCAAACAATACTCAACAAGGTAAAATGCATGATCATTAGCTCTGGACTCACCAAGAATTTTTGGGAAGAAGCTGTCACCACTGCAGTTTATTTAATCAATAGAAGCCCTTCATCAGCTATTGGAATGAAAACTCCAGAGGAAATGTGGAATGGAAAACCAGCTGATTACTCAGGCTTAAGGGTGTTTGGATCATTAGCCTATGCTCATGTGAAACATGATAAACTAGCTCCAAGGGCACTGAAATGTGTTATTCTAGGATATCCTAAAGGAGTAAAGGGTTATAGGCTTTGGTGTTTTGAGCAAGATAATCAGAAGTGCATAGTTTGCAGATGTGACCTTTGATGAATCTAAAATGCCCTTCAAGGAAATCACTCAAGCTGTGAATGAGAATCAAGAAGGAAATAATACTAAAGGTTCTCAGTTTAAGTTGGAGCATGACAGAAATCATCAGATACAAGGTGGTCCAGGTGAATCTGATACAGATAATGATCGAGATGGTGATCAAAGTTCAGATGAAGAAGAGGGTCAACCAAGTCTGGATAATTACCAATTAATGAGAGATAGAACCAAAAGAATTATCAAGCCTCCAACTAGATTTGCTCATTCAAATACTACTGCCTTTGTGCTTCTAGCTACTGAATAAATAGAAAGCTCAGAACCAAAGGACTACAAGGAAGCTATAGCTTGTAAAGAAAAAGAAAAGTGGTTAATTGCCATTCAAGAAGAACTTAACTCACTAGAAAAGAACTGTGCATGGGAAATAGTGAGTAAACTAAGCAGGAAGAAACTGGTAGGTTGCAAACAGATCTTCAGGAAGAAAATAGAAGCATCAAAAGGAGGAGCTATAAGATATAAAACTAGACTTATAGCTAAGGGATTCACACAGAAAGAGGGTGTTGATTACAATGAGATCTTCTCACCTGTAGTTAAACATTGTTCTATAAGAATTTTACTTGCTCTTGTCTCACATTTTAACTTACAGCTTCACCAAATGGATGTAACTACAACCTTCTTACATGGAGAGCTAAATGAGAGGATATATATGAAGATACCAGATGGCTTACATATCACAGACAAAGATAACAAAGCATGCTTCCTAAGAAGATCACTCTATGGTCTCAAACAAAGTCCAAGGCAATGGTATTTGAGGTTTGATAAATTCATGCTCAAGTCAAAATTTAAGAAAAACAAGTATGATAGTTGTGTTTACTATAATCATGCTTCTGAGTAGTACTTCTTATTCTTACTTCTTTATGTTGATGATATGCTTATAGCTAGCAATTCCTTAGATGGTATTAATTCAGCTAAGAACCTTTTAAGGACTGAGTTTGAAATGAAAGATTTAGGAATAGCTAGAAGAATGCTTGGCATGGATATTCTAAGAAGCAAAGATCAAAGTGAAGTTTATTTGCATCAATCTGATTATCTTAAAAAGGTGCTTGTTAGATTTCAGATGAACCAATCAAAATGTGTTAGCTTGCCTATAAGAGTTGGTACTAAACTCTCTTTGAATGATTGTCCAAAATCACAGCAAGATAGAATTGCTATGTCTAAAGTTCCATATGCTAGTGCTGTAGGTAGTGATATGTATTCTATGGTTTGCTGCAGACCTGATCTTGCCTATCCTATGCATATTATAGCAGATATATGGCTGATCAAGGGCATGAACATTGGGAGACAGTGAAGTATCTACTAAGATACATACATGGCACTGTGGACATAGGGTTGAAGTTCAAGAAAAGGACAGATGATCAAGATCCTATTCTTGGTTATGTTGATGCAGATTATGCTTCTAACCTTGATAATAGAAAGTCTTTGCCAGGTTATGTATTTACACTCTATGGTAAAACTGTTAGTTGGAGAACTTGTTAACAATCAGTGGTGGCCTTGTCAACCACTGAAGCTGAATACATTGCTCTTACAGAAGCAGTGAAAGAAGCAATATGGTTAAAATGAATTTTTCATACCATGATCGCACCAAGCATATTGATGTAAGGCTGCAATTCATAAGGGATAGAGTGGAGAAAGAAGTAGTGAAAGTCTGTAAAATTCCCACTAAAATTAACCCTGCAGATGCATTCACAAAAGCACTTCCCATCACAAAGTTCAAGATTTGCATGGAGTTGGTTGGTTTGGTGATGAAAGCTGCTGTTGATATTATTTAAAGCCATATTGATGAACATGTGTACTTAGCAATGAAAATGATGAAGGCTAAGGTGGAGTTTTGTGAAGAAATTAGCCCACATCCGTTTTTGCTAAGTAAAGGAAGAATCACATTTTAACTAATAAAAGCATGTTTTGGGAAGCGCGATTTCTCGACCGGTTTTTCGATTGGATCAATTTTAATCACAGTCATTGATTCTTTTAAGCCCGATCGTGCGGTTGGCATTCTTTTGTGCATGTGTTTTGGTGGATTGAGGATGAGATCTTTCTGTTATGATTTCTCACCCGTTTTTGATCCGTTTGCGTGATTCTTGTTTGTATGTATTCATCACATTGCTGTCTATATATACATATAAGGTTCTTCAGGTTACAAAAGAAAAAAGGGAACCAGGCCCAAATTAATACATTTGTTTAAATGTGGGCCCAAAATACCACACTATTTTAGGGTTTGACCAAAATAACACATTTGTTATAATTTTTGCCCAAAATACTACATTTGACTATTCAAAAAGACGGTTCTCTGTCAAAAGTAAATTCAAAAAAGTGAAAAAGTTGGTTAGTGTCAGTCATTATTGGGCATTCATTGGCGCAGTAAATGAACTTTATTGGGGCAGTAAAAAGGTGATAAACTAATACGAAAATCCAGTAAATTCATAAACATACTTACGAAAAGGCAGTAAAAAATCTCACAAAAAGGCAGAAAAAAACCCACGAAAAGTAAATAAAATCCCAGATTTTCGTCGGATTGGTTTGGAGTCGACATTTCGTGGCTATTCATCATATTCAATCGGCTGTGCAAATTTCAGACAGAGAAATGGAGGTTAGTAAACCGCCCCCCTCTCCATTTTCGTTGAACATGTGAATGAAATTTATTTTTCTCTGTTTTTTGGGTTGAATGTATGTGATTTAAAACTGTTAAGTAGACATGAAATGCTTAGATTATATGTTATTCGATATATATGTGCTTAGACTTGTGGATATAGTTCCTGAGATTAGGTTGAGAAAATTGTGTTTCTGCGTTCATGTATACACGAAAATTCTTCCACCCACGAAAATACATGTATGCCACAAAAATCTCACGAAAATGCCACGTTTATGCCACGATTATGCCACGAAAATGCATGTATGCCACGAAAATCTCACGAAAATGCCACGTTTATGCCACGAAAATGCCACGTTTATGGCACGATTATGCCACGAAAATGCATGTACGTCACGAAAATGCCACGAAAATGCCACGTTTATATCACGATTATGCCACTACTATGCCACGAAAATGCCACGAAAATGCATGTATGCCACGAAAATCTCACGAAAATGCCACGTTTATGCCACGATTATGCCATGAAAATGCATGTATGTCACGAAAATGCCACGTTTATGCCACGATTATGCTACTAGTATGCCACGAAAATGTCACGAATATGCCAAGAAAATGCCACGAAAATGCATGTATGCCACGAAAATCTCACGAAAATGCCACGTTTATGCCACGATTATGCTACGTTTATGCCACGATTATGCCACGAAAATGCATGTATGTCACGAAAATGCCACGTTTATCTCACGACATAAGCCACGAGTATGCCACGAAAATGCATGTATGCCACGAAAATGTCACGAAAATGTCACGACAATATCCAATTTATGC
The DNA here is from genome assembly GCA_005771605.1 of Scutellaria baicalensis. Taxonomy (NCBI): domain Eukaryota; kingdom Viridiplantae; phylum Streptophyta; class Magnoliopsida; order Lamiales; family Lamiaceae; genus Scutellaria; species Scutellaria baicalensis. Next base: position 52,854,394 of record CM016721.1, on the reverse strand, counting down.
CACGAAAATGTCAAAATGCCACGATTATGCCACGAAAATTTCACGAAAATGCCACGAAAATCCCACGAAATTTGAAACTGTGTATGTCACAATAATGCATGTCACTCACAATAAATGTGTAAATTTCATGCTTCTCTACAATGTCACGACAATACCAAATTCTTTACCTGGCATATATTTTCATTCAATATAGGGCGAGTGGGAGTGGGTCCGACCGGGTTGTCAGCGGCAGTTCGTGTATATCAATGGATATACGTGACTTCCTATTATTCGTGAGATAGAGAGGGAGCTATCGGTGGCAGTTCATGTTTTGGTCACTTCTTATGGTGGCAAACGGATACAGAGACGTGTAAGGCGTTTCTACATTATTTGATGAGTCGGCAGGTGCGACGGACAGATGCATCGGAAGGCGACTGCTGGTTTCTTATTGGACCAGATAGGTTTTGTAGGTTTGGTAGACAAGAATTTTTTCTTGTTACGGGGTTGAGGTTTGGAGACTCCCACTTCAACCCATCTGGGGTTCATGATTTATCTCCAGACGGGTTGTACTTTCGAGTAGTGCGATCTGGTGTTGGGAGTATCACCATTTCAGAGCTACGAGCTAGATTTTTGAGTGGGGAGTTCTGTGGCAGCCGTGTAGACAGCATGAATGTAGCCAAGATTCTCATTCTATATTGTATCGTGCTTGGAGTGGACATACTGAAGACGAGTGTCCCATCCTGGGTATGGAGCCTCATCGACCAGTCTGAGGCTTAGGAGAGCTTCCCATGGGGGAAATTCTCGTACCTGAACCTGCTGCGTACTATGGGTAATTTACATGTGGCTATTCCACAGCAAAGACGGAGCAAGATTTACACCTATCACTTCTACGGATTTTCCGTTGCCTTATTAGTGAGTTAAAAATAGATATCTATTTGTGAATATATATTTTTCTTGTAACTCTCTAATTATGATATCACGTGTGTACCAAATGCAGATATGGGCGTATGAGGCGATACCTTGTACGGGGACGTTTGTTGGTCGTCGCCTGGATACTGGGCACCAGTTTCCTCAATGCCTTAGATGGTCCACCATGAAGTCCACAACAGACTGTTTCAGAACACTAGCGGCTCAAGTGAGTCTTTGATGAACACATTTGATTGTGATGAATAATTTATAGTATGATGAATAATTTATAGACTATATTTGTTTATTAATATTTCAAATGCGTGGTAGATACCTTGTTTGGAGACGCTCGAGCGGACTCCTTCTGAGATGACCCATCCATTTTGGGCGTACGTGGGTCATGACCTCTTCGAGGGTGTGCAGCCAGTTGGGGAAACTCGTGGACGGAAGACTTGGGGTGTTTCTGTTGGACCTTCGAGGCGTCCAGCTGATCGTCAGGCCCAAGCTCCTGTTGACCCCGTCCCTACTAGACACACAAGGAGGTCTACTGCAGCTCCTGTTCCAGTTGTTCCATCCCCTGCCCATGATCCCGTTGTGCCTCCTTCGAGGCCACGTAGACGAGCCCGTGTTGTTCCTTCATCATCATCGGATGAGGCATCGAGAGCAGAGGCACAGCATACAGGTGCACCCATGCCCGAGGAGCATTTTCAGCCAAGGGGTTTCTTTGGAGATGGCCCACGTCCACAGTATGAGCACGAATCAGGCCGGCAGTGGGAGGGTTGGACCGCAGATGCGCCTTCAGAGCAGCCTACCGCAGGTGGTTTTGACTCCATGCCCCTTGTGCCATACGCTCCATATACGCATGACTATCAGGACACGTCAAGCCGCGGCTTCCACACACCGGACATTTGTAATGCCGGTACCAGTTACATCGTTGAGGAGCCCGTGTCTCCGTCTCCACATGCTCCACCTGCTCCACCTCCATAGCCTCATTCTGATCATGATATTCGGGATATGGCCAAGGGAGGCCGGCATGTCCGGAGGAGGGAGCCTTCCCAGTATCGTAAGAGTCCGTACAGGAGTGGAGGTAGGACAAAGCGTCGGGATCTGTGTGGCTGGGATGACTTCGAATTGTGGATGCAGCTCGGACAACATGCTGATAAGTAAGTTTCTTTTGTGTGTTATTTTACATCATTTCTCCATTTGGGATAGCTGTATGATTGGACTTAATTATTGATTCTCAATTTGTATGTAGGCGTAACGTGAGGATCGGGTATGCAGTCGGCCCCGAGTTATTCGAACCTCTGATTGACCCCCATGGATGGTTGGATATCATGGTATGTGTCTTCATCCAGTCTATCTATTTGAACTTGTTCGTGATAATTTATTTTAGCCTCATCAAATGTGACATTTGGTTTTAGGCAATCGAGGCCCTACCTTGGAATCGTACAATCCGTACCACGCTTCCTAGGACTTGAGATCACAGAGCAGGTGTTCAGATTCGGCCAAGTATTGTCAGTACAATTCAATGTAAGTTTGGTGTTATAGAAAATATTGTTCTTTGTTTACGGCGATTGAATATATCTAATTATAATTTTCGGTATATGATCAGGAGATATGCAAGGACATTTGGAAGAAGAAGCATATCGCCGATCCACCGAACACCTTTTATCCAGGGGATGATCGTGAGGACTTCGATCCCCTTGAACTCGATCGTTTGATGCCGTACGTGCATGGTATTGCAAACAAGTGGACGAAAGCAGAAGCCGTGGAATCTCCTTCATCAGGTTTGTCAATGTCATTTTAAATGTCATAGCGTATATATACTAGCCATACTCACTAGGATATTTGTTTTAAAATCGTGCAGTTGTTCACCATGCTTAATCTGGATGAACACTGGGTGGCTGCCATTATTGACTTGAACGACATATCAGTTACACTCATGGACAGCGTTAGACACACTTGGAACGAGGATGTCGTGGCGCTTCGAGTCCGGCAGACACTGCCCATTCGTCAGATTTTACCTCGACTTCTGGACCACTCAGGCTGGCACGAAGCGATAGATCGGGCTTCGTATAGTCCACCGGAGTTTCGGTGTCAGAGTATCCCGACATACCTGTGTTACGTGCAGGACGATCCGACGAGTTGTGACATCTTCGCACTGAAGTCGATTGAGAGCTTGATGACGGAGGTGTTCCTAGGCCAGAGATGTCTGAAGGCGTTTTGCTGTTAGAGGATTGGTGGCAGTTCAGATTTATAGATTTTCTTTGGATGAGAACACCATACAAGACGATGATTTGTCATAAACATTTGTGTGTATTTCAAATTTAGTTGAACATCTACTGTTACATGTCCCGACATTTGAAAATACACATTTCATTTTATGAACACAATGTTACACATCCCAAATTTACATGAGTTACTCCTTGTCTTCAAGAAAGCATTGACCTTCGATGTATATCGAGCACTTTCTCTTCGTGCGACTTTCTGAGCCACAAATAGAGCATCTCTTCTTTTCCTTTGTCTTAGTCCACCGGTCTGAGTATTTTCAGTGTTTTGGTCGGTTGGACAACCGGACGGGATAGAACCGTGTCTGGATCTAGAAGTCTCGACAAAAGAAGGAATCCATTTTCCCTTTAGCCGTCCAGCTTGCTTTGGTTTATCAGGAGGTAGACAGACAAATGCCCGTGTCTCGTCGGAGATAACCCAATCGGCTGGGTCAGGCACAGGGAGTACCTTACCCTCCACATACCTCTCAATGAATGGGTCCAGTAAAGCTTATGCACGTATCTGGTGACGGCTCTTTCGTATAGCTGCATTAGAAAACAATAATGAAGTGTAAGTGTACAAATACATGCGAAAGGTCGTATCTCCATTAATTTATTTGGAATCCAAAATTTACCTGATCGCTGCACATGTATGCGAGCATGGAATCAAGTCAAGCTGGAAAACCTGGCAAGTGCATGAACGGTCTGACAGATCGACTGTGAAATTCTTATTATCAGTGGTGATCTTGAGCTTGAGCCGTCCAAGCTTATTGACCTGCATAGAACGCCCTTCTTTCATTGCATCCTGCAATCTCTCATGGACGGCCTTCGTCAGTGTGTTATCTCGCTCGTTTGCGGTGGTTCGTCGTTCATAGAACCACTTTTCTGTAATGCGTCTAGCACACTCCAGAAACGAACAGACGGGTAGCTTTCTGGCCCAAACTAACCTCCCATTCCACGACTCAGCAGCATTAGACGTCATGAAGTTAAACCTACGAACAGGACACTTGACACGAGACCATCTGTATTCACCATCACCTTTTAAAGCATCAAGAGCACCAGTAATTTGGGATTTCACCAGTGTGTTCATATACCTAAACATTATAAAAGATTCATCATGAGAATATTAAAATCAGACCATAATAAACACATTTGAGGAATCTCATGGTATTAATAAGTGACGTACTTATCGAACTCACTAGGATGATAACAATATGCGGCCCTATTGAAGAGGCCAACCAAATGCTTCCCATACTTGGCCAAATTTTTCTGTAAATGGTAACAGCATAAACCGTGTGATGTCTTAGGGAACACTTGTGCAATGGCATTTGAGATGCTCACATGTTGATCTGATACGATAAGAAGTTGGGCAGAGGCTCCAAATGCTTCTCTCACATTAATCAAGAACCAGCTCCAGGATGCATCATTCTCAATATTACCTATACCAATTGCCAAAGGAAAAATCTGATCATTCTCATCTTTCGTCACAGCCACAAACCCAATACCTTTATACTGCCCCTTCAAATGACAACCATTTACAACTATGACAGGTCTTGAATAACCTCGAAATCCCTGTATAGAGGCACCTAATGCATAGAAAACATATTTGAATTTCCCATCATCGTGTGTCTCTAACGATATGTATGTCCCCGGATTAGCAGCCTTCAAAACCTCCAAGTAAGATGGAAGCATAGAAAACGACAATGTTGGATCCCCATAAGCCCTAATCATGACATGTCATCTTGCCTTCAAAGCCAATTTGTAAGAAACCTGTAAACCATGACGAACATTCATTTCCTGAATGATGTCGCGAGGATTGAGTTTGCAATTCTCTTTCCGTAGTGCATCGACAAAGCACTCACCGATCACAGTAGAAGAAGGGCGACGTGGGTCATCACTGTTCAACTCCGATGAACATTGATGTGGGATAACAATTTTGGATATGCGCAAAATCCCATATTTTTCAGAAGCATTCATCACGAAGGGACAATTTTTCTGGACGCACTTCAAAAACCAACGATGTTTATCAGAATGGTCCACACGGTATGCAACCTGATTTTCAATATGGTACATACCAACTGCTTTCTTCAACTCCAGTTTGGAGCCGAAAGTAGATCCTTTTTGAAGAGCTTCTGTCGTAATCTCGCGAGTACCAGCTTCTGAATAAACAGATGAATCCACAGAGGGAATCTCAGGGATAAACCAATCCGGAGCATAACTCGGTGCAGAGGCCGAACCAGGAACAGTATGCGGAACCCCGAGGGAATCTCAGGGATAAACTAATCTGGAGCATAACTCGGTGCAGAGGCCGAACCAGGAACAGTATGCGGAACCCCATCACTGCCTCCTGCTTGAAAGTGTGTATCAAAGGTGTCGTCAACATTATCGTGTGTCCGCATCCCAATGTAAGTCATAAATGACTCATGCTCCTAGACTTGCTCTTGCTCCAACAACGATGCATCCTCAGTATCTAGCTCCAAATCATTATCCGCAGCTTCATCGGCATCCCCTACACCAACTTGCTCGTTGTTCAAATCTGCACAAGTAATTCCACATTAATTAAAATGCTGAATCTGAATCAGAAATATTCAATAGATGCATTGCATTCCTAAATATAATACTATTATGCGTACCATCATGAAATCCACTATGACAATATGCATGTTCATGAAAATCCTGTTTCTGTGGCACTTCCTCTTGGACACAATCTATAGGAGACGTATTTAAGTCAAGGCCATCCATTCCCCAATCCTATACTGTATAATCAACCCTACCACTAGATGATGCCCAAGACAAGCAAATTCTCATTAGGTTGTCTCACAAATTGTCCCCACGGATCATTTTGGTTCGGTATATTCTATTTTGCTTCAAATGCTTGATCGTTTTGTAGCCCACTTGGAATATTTGAATAATCTCTACATACTTGTTCTTTGTACGATGATCCAACATTAAATGAAGGACCACCTGCCTCGCTGCTCTGACCAAAGCCTCCCACATTTCTACTTTTCAATGTAACATAAACAACAAGAACATCATCAATCATAGACAATACGCTAGTAAGATCTGAATCGTTCCTCATTTTAATTCTTTTCACCCTACCCTCATCCTCCACAACGGAATGGATGACATATCCCCACCACTCATCAGCACGCACAACTTCGTCAATTGATTCAAATAAATCTTGATAACATACTCTTCGAAGTTGAATCACCTGTCTTGAACCACTTTTGTACTCTAACCCTTCCCAATATCCACCAAACCAAACCACAACGGAGAACAAACTCATCTTTCAACTGTAAAAAAAATGAAACAGGAATTACTTCATGCAACTAAGAATTTGCCAAATTTTCGTGGATGAGCAATAATTTTCATGTGGTGCCTTACAATTTTCGTGACATTTTCGTGGAAGAAAGAACATCCAGAATTTTGAAGATCATAATTTTCGTGGAGTGCATTACAATTTTCGTGAGAATTTTCGTGGCAGCAGTAAAATTTTCGTGGAAGAAAGAACATCCAGAATTCTAAGATAGATCATAATTTTCGTGTAGTGCCCAATAATTTTCTTGAGAATTTTCGTGGCACTAGAAAAATTGTCGTGGATACTGATTTTTCATGACTTTTGCGTGGACAAATATGATACACACTTTTTCTTTACTTTAGGATGAAAAATTCATGTTTTTTCCACGTAAAAAATAATTCGAATGGACTTACCTCTCAGTTTTTTTACGTAAATCTTCTTTAATTTGTTACTGAGGGTGATAAAACTTTCCAGCAAAATTTTTTAGTAGAAGGGAGAATTTTTAGGAGAATTTTTAGTAGAAGTTTTTAGTAGAAGGGAGAAATTACCGACTTGTGAAATGTGTATCTACCAAAATGGAAAGTGTATTTGAATGAAAGGTAAATAGTAAGTCAAAGGAAAACAAAATCCACTTTATTATACACGACAAAAAATAAAAGGTAAATAGTAACTCACAAGAGAGTTATTACACACGACAAATAAAATTTATTTCCACTTTAGGTACAAATGAAAGTACTGTCTTCAGTCACTATCATGTCAGTGTTGTCTTTAGACTAAAAGTCAATTTGTGGTATTTTGGTCACAAATTATAAGGAATGTGGTAGATTGGTCAACTCTTATAATTTTGTGCTATTCTAGACAAATATTTAACAAAATATGTTAAAGTGGGACATTTTCTCAAAGAAAAAATAAGTTTGGTAGTTTATTTACAAAATCAGTGATAATTTGATGAGATTGCTGCAATAATTAAACCTAAAGTGAATGAAGATTCACTACAAGAAAATAAGAACATAGCAATGAAATTTTAGCGACAAATTAGAGTTTTTGTGGCTAGGGTTACCATTTGTGGCCAAAGATAAACTTTCATTGCTAACTTTTGCGATGAAACAAGATATTTTATCGCTAAAACATTAGTGACCACTCTTGCGACGTAATAGGCAAAATTAATTGCTTAATTTTGCTATCATATATAATAATTTGTAGCCAATTCAAATAATTTAAATATTATATATATATTAAATATTATATTTTAAAATAATAAAATAATGATCACTATTAGCTACGAATAGACAAAATTCATCGCTACCTTTGCATATTTCGTAGCCAATATTCAAATATTTTTTTAAATATAATTATTTATAAAATACTATTTTTGAAAGAAAAAATAATGATTATTTTAGCAACGAAATAGATGATACTCATTGCTAAATTCGTTGCTAAACTCTGCTACGATATATAGTATTTAGTAGACAATTGGAATGTTTTTTTTTTTGGATATACTTATTTGTTGAATACTATTTTGCAAAAAATTATAAATTTGTAGCTAAGGTGTAATTTTGTGATGAAATTAAACAATTTGTTGCTAATTTTGCCATGAAAATTCTGAAAATGTGTGGCTAAAGAGTAAATTAGCGACAAAACAAAAAAATTCATCACTAATTTTGCAACGAAAATATAAAAATTTGTCACAAAATTGTGATTTAAAATGTGATGCTAGGTTGGCTATGAAAATTTCCAAAATTCATTTCTAATTAAGTTCTAGTTTTGTAACGAAGTTTAACTATATATCGCCAATTTTTTCTATGAAAATGTTGTAAATTTGTGGCTAAAGAGTATATTAGTGCTAGGTTTGTTATGAAATTTCATGAATTCATCGTACATGATGTTGCAGTTTTGCAATGAAATCAAGTAATTTGCCGCTAATTTTACGATGAAATTATACACTTTCACAGCTAAGTTGGCTACAAAAATGAGAAAATTTCACCACAAATACTTTTATGATATTTATTTAGAAAAATTGCATATTTAGAATTTGCGACGATTTTCTTAATTGAAATCAGCTAAATTTTTTCCGTCGCTAACTTTGCGACACTGGGCAAACTAGGTTTGCCATGCCCATATAGCTATGAAGTTAGCAACAAAAAAAAATAAAAAAATCATCGCTAAGTTGGTTTTACGATGAAAATTTAAATTTTTGCGATTAAAATTTTCGTCGCTATATTTTTTTTTCTTGTAGTGATTTAATATGATAACCAATCTGTTTTTAACTATTGTGTGGTGTTTGGGATGATTCTTTTGAGATTTAAATATCAATTTACTACCTGAATTATTATATTTATGGTATTTATTTTTAATTGATATTTAAATGTAGAAATATTTCTGATCACGAGTCATATTTTACTGAACACAAAAACTTACGTGAGATAGTCTCACGAGATGTTTTCGTGAGAAAGAACCTTTGAACTCATGAGTCGAACCAATTTTCACTAATTTATATATGAATTGTGAATTGATTGTGGGTTGACTCTCATGATACATGTTGAGTGAAACAGTTTTATATAAAACTCGTTTGATAAAGATATGTTCCTATTGCCGTTCAAACACAAAATTTAATGATTTTTTTTTTTTTTTTTTTGCATAAGAGTGGTTCATTAACCCTTTTAGTGTCGTGGAATAATATTTGTTCATTTGTTTATAATTATTTTAGTTGTCTTAGTGTTGGAAACATTTGAAATAAGTTTGAATGATACAAAACCTTAAGTAACTCTAACAAGCATAACCAATCTTAGGATAAGTTACTGCAACACAGTTACTACAGAAGATTAGAAGAACAGAGAAAGTGTCAAAGGAAGGATACTGAAGAGAATGGTTGAAAAGAATCTGGTGAACTAATAAGGATACTGATGACTACAGGAAGCTATTGGAAGAGACCTCGCCAAAGCAGAATGCAGCGAGACAGGAAGCTACCTGAGAGACCATGCCGAAAGAATACTGCAGGAGCAGCATGCTACAGAAATCTCAAGCCACCTGAAGGAGCAAGCAAGAGAAGGAAGCTCCAGAGTGAAGCAAGAGGAGGAAGCTACAAAGCAGACATGGGAAGAAAGTCAAAAGTTACCGGTAGACACAAGAAGTTACCGGTAGAGAGAAGAGAAGAGGAGCCAGTCAGAAGAAGACACATGGAAAGCGAAAAACTGGAATGTGTCAGGAGTGCAGTGCATTTATAGATTAGGAAACCTACTTACCTTCAACAGACAGATTTTCTAATCTATAAATAAGAAGAAGACTGACGAAAAGAAAGGGGGAAGAGTATGCAAAAAGAGAGAAGATAGCGAGCACAACAGAATATACAAGCTCGCAGAGAAAAACGCAAAAGAAGAGAGAAAAGCTCAACAGAGAGAAGACTCATAAGAAGAAAGCGCTGAATAGAGGGGGAAAACAAATAGAAAAGAAGAGTGTTCTGAAGAGCAGAAGAAGAAAAGCTCAAACACTCCACACCCTAAAAGACGCATACTCAGTCTGTCAGTCCGGCAGCAAGCTTCAGCAGATCAATCTACAAATGATGGTTAAGCTTGCTGCATCCAATTAAAGAAGAAGAAGACAAACTCCTTCTAAAAGGATTGTCTTGGAGTACTCAGTACGAGGAGTAGAGTCCTGCTGAGTTTTCCACTTTTTAGGAGATAAAGTGAGGACCCTGAGTGGGTAGAATAGGATCCTAGTGTGGGTCAGTGGGAAAGTAGGCAAACAATTGTGTGAAGGCTTACTACTACTTGTTAAGTGAGAGTTGTAATAGATAGGTCTATGTAAATCAACTAGCTTAACAAAGGTTCTCTCCTGAGAAGAGACAGAGAGGACGTAGAAGGATTATTCCACTAGGGATGGCAGTGAGGCGGGGATTCCCTATCCCGCGGGGACCCGACCCGATTGGGGTGGGGATTCCCCGAAATATATCCCCCGTGGGGACGGGGACGAGGAGAATTCTATGCCCGACTGGCGGGGCGTGGTGGGGACGGGGATGGTATTACCCACCCCGTTCCCCGTGGGGACCGACAAAAAACATATATATTTATATATATTTAGTAATATATATGTATATATATTAATATATAATATAAAATGTTATTTGCTTTTTCTTTCCTTAGTTCTGGTCTGGAATCGCGCAGCACCCGCACACCGAGTTGCCCTAGTCAGTCTCCCTCACAAATCTGCTGCCGCCGCCGACCTGCTGCCGCCCACCTCGTGAATTGATTTGCATACTTACTGATTTGTTTTGTATGCGTCAGATCTATTCAATCTGCATTTAAGTTTTTTGTAATTACGCGTGTTCTTAAAGTTGATGAATTGTTGATTGTTTGTGTGGAAAGTTCTGCTTTTATGCATATTTGATTTTATCTATGAACTTCAATTGATTGATCGGTGATGAAGGTTTGAATGTTGTTGGTGTTCGTGTTGTTTGATTGATTTTGTTTGGGATTAATGGTTAAGGTGATGAAGGTTGTGTATGATGTGCAAGGACATAGTTTTGTGCTCGTTTCTGTGTATTTCGGTTCTTCTTCACCTGTAATTGCTTTAAGTTTCAGAGGAATGTGCACCGAATTAGCTGCTGATAGTAAAATTTTGAATCAAATTAAGGATCACCCTGGTAATTCTTGTACTGTTAAAATTGCCTAGACAATGTTATCCTTGAAGATGAGCTACATGAACTTAAGAGTGTGCCACGGTCCTATGTAGTGGACATGATGAGGATGCCACATATAGATTTGTATCACCTACCTTCAATATCTTTATGGTTAGTTAGTAAGTGTAAGGGAAATAAAAGTCTGATATACAAAGTTGAAATTCAGATTAAAAAAGAACAAAAACTTCTACTACTATAAATAACTTCTTTTACATAAACTTAAAATTCAGATTAATGTTTGCTTCTCATTTTGCATTTTCACTTATCTTATTATAAGATTCTTGATTTATGCTAATAGGTAAAATATGGCATCCTTCGGCCCTTCAACTCAAGACTCTATATTTCATCCTTCACCAATGAATAGCTCTCCACCAAGTGATCACACTATTCTGGAGATGATTTGAATCCAATACCAACAAATACAAATGAAGTACAATACATATATGAAAGTGAGAAGTTCTAACATTGGGCAGTAAAAGGGGCTTAAAATCAGAAGTGTGGAATCATTATAAGAGGCAAAAGATAGAAGACAAATGGAAAGCAGAATGTGTGTATTGTAAGAAAAAACTTGGAGGGGATACGAAGAATGGGATGAGACACTTACATGATCACTTTAAAAATGTCCATTGAGAAAGACAAGAGATATAAAACAAACATTTTTGATGTCAAAAAACAATGTAGATGGGAAAGTTGCTATCGAGGCCTTCTCATTTGATCAAGAAATTGCTAGAAAAGAAATTGCTACTATGATCATATTGCATGAGTCCATTGAGTATGGTGGAACATATTGGATTTCGAAGATTTGTAAATTCTTTTCAACCACTTTTTAACGTGGTTAGTCGTAATACTTCAAAGGGAGATATTTTGAAGATTTATGAATATGAGAGGTCAAAGACAATCAAGCTTCTTGATAAAAATACGAGCAAAGTCGCCATGACAACATACATGTGGACATCAAGCAATCAAAAAAAAGGATTTATAACGATCATTATTGATGGATGTTGGAAGCTTCAAAGTCGCATCATCAGGTATTTGTTCTTTTTCAAATTTGAAAAGATTAAATTTGCTAGTATGACATATATAAATTACAATTTCATTTCTTCCTTATTATTTAATTTAGGTTTATATATGTGCCATGTCCCTACACATCTGAAGTGCTTGGGAATGTTCTTGTTGATTCTTTGATGGATTGGAATCTTGATCAAAAGTTGTCTACATTAACCTTAGATAATTGTACGACTAATGATGCAATGATTGATATTGTCTTGAACAAATTGGATACACGTTTACTTTGGCTAGATGGTTCATTGTTGCATATGCGATGTTGTGCTCATATTTTGAACTTGATTGTCAAAGATGGTTTGGATGTTATTGGTGATGGTGTTGAGCAGATTCTTACTAGTGTTTCTTTTTGAGTAGCCACTCCGAAAAGATATGAAAGGTTTGAAGAGACAGCTCGTCAATTGAAAATTCAAATTACTAAGGTGGAATTCTACATATTCAATGCTTAGTGTTGCCATTTGCTATAAAGATGTCTTCTATCGTTTAAAACTACGAGATCCACTTTATAAAATTGCCCCTGCTGAGGAAGATTGGGAAACGAGCCAAAGAAATTTGTGATAAACTGAAATTGTTTAATAGTGTGATTGAGATCTTTTCAGGGACCAAGTACCCCACAGCCAATCTATATTTTCCAAAAATTTGTGAAATTAAAATGGCTTTGAGAAGATGGCTTTGTTGTGGGAATTTTAACATTGAAGCTATGACAGCTAAAATGTTAGAAAAGTTTGAGAAGTATTGGTCCCAAATTCATGGCATTATGGGTGTGGCTACTGTTTTGGATCCTAGATACAAGCTCAAGTTATTGGATTACTATTTTTCTCTTCTTTACGGTGAAGAAGGTGCAAAGAGGGAAATTTAGAGAATTCAAGAGCTTTGTTCTAACTTGGTTACTGAATACTCATCCAAATTGAAAATGAGTGCATATGGTGGTTTCTCTTGTCAATCTTCTTCGAGCTTTTCGAATGCTCATTCCCATTCACCGAATTATGAGGAGGCGGATCCAATGAGTGATTATGATAAATTTGTTGCCTCAGATTGTAAGAATGACAATGCTAAGTCCGAGTTTGATCTTTATTTGGAGGAGCGTGTGCTACTAAGAAAAGTTGATTTTGATATCTTAAGTTGGTGGAAGAATGCACATAAGTATCCTACTCTTCAATTGATTGCTAGAGATGTTTTGTTGATTCCTATTTCGACTGTGGCTTCAGAGTCCGGTTTTAGTACAAGTGGAAGGTTTGTTAGCCCACATCGCAGTAGACTTCATCATGATACGTTAGAAGCTTTGATGTGTGCTCAAGATTGGTTATGGGCTGAAATTCATGGTAATATCATTTAATAATTTACATATAATTACATTATACTTTCACCTTTAAATTAAATTATGTTTTATTTGCAGATACTTGTGCGCCTACCCATTCCGGATGTTGTACATTTTATGAGGACATTGATGAAGATGAAAATGTAAGTACTTCATGTATTTGTAAAATATTGAATTTTGATGTATTTATTTCTAGATACAAGAAATAATAATATCATATTTTTACATATTTATAACTTTGCAAAGTATTCACTTTATTGAACGTTTTGTATGATTTTTAAGGATGATATTACTTGCATGGACAAATCGCATGAGGATTGAAGATGTGGGGTGGATTGAAGATTTGAAATGTCAAAGAATGATGTGGAGTGGATTGAAGTGTCGAAGAATGTAATAAGATAATTAATTTTTACCTAGTTGAACAAAATTATGTTTTCATCTTTTATTTGAATTATGAATTATATTTCATGTTTTTATTGATATTTGATTTTATGGACAATTGATGTGCATTATTTTGTGAAAAAAATAGGTGGGGTGGGGATCCCCGCAGGACGGGGACGGGGACATTTTTTCCCCGTTTCACGGGGTGGGGCCAGGGACGGGGACAGGGAATCCTCGTAAATGTGAGGACGGGATGGGGATTGCTCCCCCGATCCCGCCCCACCCCGTTGCCATTCCTATACTCCACCTTCGAACCTCTATATATCCATACGTCTTCATATGCTTACTGCTTTATCTGCATGTTTCATGATAAACTGCACATCTTCTACTTGGCTCTGAAATAAGACTTCCGCAACCACTCCGATCAGTAACCTCCCAAAAGGTTACTTATTCTAAAACTAAGCTCTTAGAAGAAAAGAAAATTTTGAAAATATAGTAGGCTTATTCATCCCCCTCTAAGCATACTACCAGCCTTTTGGGACCAACAAGTGGTATCAGAGCAGGTGGATTATTCATCCAAGCTCACCGGTCAATCTGATACCAACAAGTGGTATCAGAGAAGGTCGATCCCCGTTTAGCAGGCGAACATTCGATCAAAGTGGCCATAATAGTTGGATTTATTTTATTCCATATTTATTGCCTATCTATATGTTTGTTGTTTTATCAAGCATGCTTTTATATGTTACATGCTATTCCATGCTAAATTCCCTCTTTTAAATAACTAAGTGGGAGAGGGATTTATTTTGAATAAATCCATGGTCTCTATTACTGGCTTGTAAGTGATGCATTTAAACTTGCGCGTTGGCTTTAAGTGCCTTCCTCCATATCGGATGAGTTTGATTGCGGATCACTAGATCAAACTTTCTTTATGGATAATTATAGGAAATTATTTAGGAGCGTGTAATCTTCTCCATCTGAAGAGACACAAACCTAGATGATTGACTTGGTATTAAGTAATGGTATACACTTAGGTGCATATGATAGTATCCTCCCCATCGGAGTAAGTGCTGTTATTTGCATGGCTAAAGATAAACCAACTATTAATTTTATTTTGTTTGTCAAGATAATGAAATTAATGGGTAAAACCTCCTCTAACGAATGTTTGAATTAGTATACGACCACACTATCGTGGCATACGAAATTCACGGTGTATTGAGGTGTTGGTGAATTTAATTATATTGTTTGAGGGAACGATATAGGCTTTAAATTCTATATGTTATGACCTATGTATTTATTTATTTATTTATTTATATGATTCTCAGGATTTCATTATGTCTTTCAACCCACTTGTTGTTATACTCAAAGAAAACAAATTTACTGGTCCTAATTATATTGACTGGAAAAGAAACCTGGATAGTGTCCTAACTGCTGAAGAGTACAAGTTTGTACTCCATGAGCACTGTCCTGACATGCGTGATGAAAACTCTAGTGAAGAGGAGAAAGTGCATTATAGGAAGTGGGTTAAGGCAGATGAGATGGCGCGGTGTTACATTTTGGCTTCCATGTCAAATGTACTGCAACATCAGCATCAGGCCATGCCCACTGCCTATGATATGATGCTCAATCTCAAAGAACTCTTCGGACACCAGAGTCGGGCTGCCAGACAGGAGGCAATGAGAAACTTAATGACGACCACCATGTCTGAGGGGACACCTGTGAGTGATCACGTCCTTAAGATGATGGCTCATTTAAATGAGATGGAAGTCCTTGGAGCTGAAATCGATGGGGAAACCCAGGTCGATATCGTGCTCCAAACACTGCCCGAGAGTTTTGAGCAGTTCCGCCTTAATTATAATATGAACAAAAGGATGTACTCCTTGGCGGAACTTCTGACAGAACTCAAATCGGCAGAAGGACTATTTCGTCAAAGTGCTCAAGCTTACGTTGTTGAAAATGTTTCTACTTCTAAGCCGAAAGATGGAAAGAAGAAGAAGAAACAGAATCCTTCGGCGAAGAAAGCGAATGGACCTCAAAAGGCTGGACCACAAGGTGGTGTGAAAAAGCCGAAGGGCAAGTGCTTCACATGCAAGCAGCCTGGACATTGGAAGGTGGATTGTCCTCGTAAAAAGGAGAACAAAGAAGGTACATCTTATTCACTAATTGTTGAAACATGTTTAGCGGTGTTATCTACCGGCACCTGGTGTGTAGATACAGGAGCCACTGATCATGTCTGCAATTCTTTGCAGGGGTTCCAGGAAACCAGGCGACTTAGTGAGGGCGAGATTACCATCTACATGGGCAACGCTGCGAAAGTGGCGGCTGTTGCAGTGGGAGATGTTTATTTATCTTTTGATAGGAACAAGACTTTGGTTTTAAGGAATTGTCTTTACGTACCTTGTTTTAGAAAGAATTTGATTTCAGTTTCTAAGTTGTTTTTGGATGGATATTCTGTTTCTTTTGATGGCAAAGTGGTTGTCAAGAAAAATAGGGTTATTATCTGTTCTGGTACGTTGGTTGGCAATTTATATACTCTTAATCCAAAAAATCCTACGATGCAACAAATGGAAATTAATAATACATCTTCTAACTCAAATAAGAGAAAAGAACCTTCAAAAATGAACCAAACATATCTTTGGCATCTAAGATTAGGTCACATTAACTTGAGTAGGATTCAAAGGTTGATAGCCGATGGACCTTTTGAGTTTATTGGAAGTGGAAAACTATCCGACCTGCGAGTCCTGCTTGGAAGGAAAAATGACCAAGAGGCCTTTTAAAGCCAAGGGGTATGAGCCAAAGAAGTGTTGGAATTGGTTCATTCTGATTTGTGTGGTCCTATGTCTATCCAAGCAAGAGGTGGTTTCGAATATTTTGTCTCTTTTATAGATGATTTTTCGAGATATGGATACATTTATTTGATGCGCCGCAAGTCTGAGTGTTTTGATAAGTTCAAAGAGTACAAGGCTGATGTGGAGAAGCGTCATGGTAAATGTATCAAAACACTACGATCTGATCATGGTGGCGAGTACCTCTTAGGATAGTTTAGGAATTACTTATCAGAGGCTGGGATTCAATCCCAATTGTCTGCACCTGGTACACCCCAACAGAATGGTGTGGCGGAACGAAGGAATAAGACTCTCATGGAAATGGTTAGATCAATGATGAGTTATTCGGAATTACCGAATTCGTTTTGGGGGTATGCCCTGGAAACGACGGCGTACATTCTGAACTTGGTACCTTCTAAGACAGTACCCTCTACTCCCACAGAATTGTGGAATGGGCGTAAGCCTAGTCTGAAACACATTCGGATTTGGGGTAGTTCAGCACATGTGCTAAATGAAGATGCTGATAAGTTAGAATCTCGTACGGAAGTTCAGCTGTTTGTGGGCTATCCTAGAGGAACGAAAGGTGGTTTGTTTTATAGTCCTAAAGATCAGAGGGTAATTGTTAGCACAAATGCCCGATTCTTAGAAGAGGACTATGTAATGAATCACAAGCCCATGAGTAAAATTGTTCTAGAAGAAATAAGAGGGGAAACTCCTACCATAGTACCAACGGTACAAGATGAGATACCACAGGGGTCCGCACCATCTGTCATTAATGATACACCATTACCACAAGTGCCTCGTCGTAGTGGGAGGGTTGTTAGACAACCTGATAGATTCATGTTTTTGGGAGAGTCTTCGGACTTAGTACCTGGTGAACATGAATCTGATCCTTGGACCTATGACGAAGCACTCCAAGATAAAGATGCAGAATCTTGGCAAAAAGCTATGAATTCTGAATTAGAATCTATGGATTCTAATCAAGTCTGGGAGCTAGTAGAACCACCAAATGGTGTAAAAGCCATTGGATGTAAGTGGGTCTACAAAAGAAAAAGAGGATTAGATGGGAAAGTAGAAACTTTCAAAGCAAGGCTTGTTGCGAAGGGGTATACTCAAAAAGAAGGCATCGATTATGAGAAAACCTTTTCGCCGGTAGCCATGCTTAAGTCTATCCGGATTCTTTTGTCTATTGCTGCTCATATGAATTATGAGGTTTGGCAAATGGATGTCAAGACAGCTTTCCTTAACGGTAGTCTTGAAGAAAACATCTATATGAAGCAACCAGAAGGATTCATTGCAAAGGGCAAAGAGCATCTTGTGTGTAAGCTTAATCGGTCCATTTATGGACTGAAACAAGCTTCGAGATCTTGGAACATCCGTTATGATGAAATAATCCAGTCTTATGGATTCATTCAATGTCTGGATGAGTCTTGTGTATACAAGAAGAGTGACGGAAACGTGGTGGTATTTCTTGTACTATACGTAGATGACATCTTGCTCATTGGCAACAATGTCAAAGTGTTGTCAGACGTAAAGGTATGGCTATCCAAGCAGTTTGATATGAAGGACTTGGGAGAAGTTGGACATATTCTTGGGATCAAAGTTATAAGGGATCGCAAGAAAAGGATGTTATGCTTATCTCAAGCTTCGTACATTGATACTATCTTAGCTCGTTTTAGCATGCAAAACTCCAAGAAAGGCTTTCTACCTTTTCGACATGGAGTTACTTTATCTAAGGAGATGTGTCCTAAGACACCAAAGGAGATAAAGGATATGAAGGCAGTTCCTTATGCTTCGGCCGTAGGAAGCCTAATGTATGCAATGCTATGTACGAGGCCAGATATCTGCTTTGCCATGGGCATGGTTAGCAGATATCAAAGTAACCCAGGACAAGGACATTGGACTGCGGTAAAGCATATTTTAAAGTACCTGAAAAGGACTAGAAATTATATGCTGGTTTACCAAGCAGATGATTTGCTTCCTGTGGGTTACACGGATTCTGATTTCCAGTCGGATAGGGACAATAGTAAATCTACCTCGGGTTATGTGTTTACCTTGGGAGGTGGAGCCATAGTATGGAGGAGTGTTAAGCAGAAATGTGTTTCGGACTCAACCATGGAAGCTGAGTATGTGGCAGCCTCTGAGGCAGCCAAAGAAGCTGTATGGCTCAGAAACTTCATGATGGACTTAGAAGTGATTCCTAGTTTGCCTAAAGCTATCACAATTTATTGTGATAATAGTGGTGCAGTAGCAAACTCGAAGGAACCACGAGCCCATAAAGCAAGCAAGCACATTGAGCGCAAGTACCACCTGATACGAGACATCGTAAAACGAGGGGAAGTTGTTGTCGCCAAGATTGCATCAGCCGATAACCTAGCAGATCCTTTCACAAAGGCCCTTCCGGCGAAAGCCTTCGATGAGCATGTTGAAGGAATGGGAATCAGATGTATGGTAGTGTAGATGACAGCATAGTCTTTTAGTATAAGTGGGAGATTGTTAGGATGTATACTATAAGCCTAGCTTTTGTATGAACATCTTTTATGCAATGAGAATCAATCACTTTGGTCACATGTTTGCATTTTATATTTGTTATATATGTTTATGCAATGTCCAATTAATTTATATTATAGATAACTTGGTGTGTGGTGCCACACAGAAGATCTTGTTATCAGTTTCTTATAAATTATAAATAGTAGCTCACAACCAAGATGAATTTGGACAAATCATCGGAATGGTTGTAGTGTAGTTTGGTATTAGTCTGTCTTGACTATAAAACTACACTAGTATACTTTGTGTGTATTGAGCAGGACCATTTGAGGTTGTTCGTTTTATACTGACTATATAATAGAACAAGACCTCTGTTATTATGGATGTGCGTTCTCTTAATCCCTATATAATAACAGCCACGTATACACAATATTTGTTTCTTTAATTTGCCAATGAGTGAGATTTATTTATTAAATCAATAAACTCGGTGAATTGGGAAACAATATTGTCTATATGGTGTACTGTTGATTATAGAAGGAATCTGTGTCCTAATTATTTAGGATGATGATGTCCCCTTGAAGAGCTCATAAGGATTATCATGTAAACCCTGCAGGTGGATTTAATCCGACATGATAATAAAGTTGAGTGGTACTACTCTTGGAATTAGATGTTAATTAATTAAGTTGTCAGTAACTTATTTAATTAACGGACATTCGATATCTTAAACACAGGGAGATAAACGTGCACATAATAAGAAGGAGCCCATATTATATATGAGATTGGGACGGTAGTTCAATAATAATTCTTTTGTGGACTGAATTATTATTGATGGGTTTAATTTATGTGTTAGGGCCGAACACAGGATACTTAAGCCCATCAGGAGGCCCAACTCAATTCCTCCTCTAGGTCCCTGGTGTAGCCTATTTATAGCCTTTTTTCATCAGCGCCTAAGATACACAGATCACAGAAAACACGTGATAGTGAGAGAGAGAGCAGAACTGAGATTTCTCGAAGGATTGTTGGCCACGCAACGTTCGAGAAAGGCTGTAGGAATACATCAGAAGATCAAAGAGGTCTAGGGTTACGAAAGATCAATTTTGGCTCGTTTTCTTCTAGATTGATCAAAAGGTATAACTCTTTTATTCCGCTGCGTTTCTTATACCTAGCATGGAACCCGATTAATTAATTGTATAGAGCCGGCGATCCGTCGGTTCCAACAGAAAGTAGGCAAACATCTGTGTGAAGGCTTGCTACTTACTTGTTAAGGGTGAGTTGTAATAAATATGTCTATATAAATCAACCAACTTAACAAAGGTTCCCTCCTGAGAGGAGGAAGAGAGGACGTTGAAGGATTACTCCACCTTCGAACCTCTATACATGTCTGCGTCTTTATCTGCTTAGTGCATTACATGTATTCTCTCTGATAAGCTGCACATCTTCTACTCGGCTCAGAAATAGACTTTCGCACCCACTCTGATCAGTAACCTCCCAAAAGATTACTGATATTAGAAATGAGCCGATAGAAGAAAGAGAAAAATCTGAAGATAAGATAGGATTATTCACCCCCCTCTAAGCCTACCTACCGCAGTTTTGGGACTAACATACTAGATTACTGGCCATCTGAGGTTGTCATCAAATCATTAGAAAAAGTGGAAAGAACTCGTTGATATTAATGAACAAGATAAAGTTCTGAGAATAGAACGTTAGACACCAGGACATTGGACACTAGATCACTGGATAGCAGGGCGCTGGACATCAGGATGCTAGATACCAGGCTGACTAGAAATTAGGTCGTTGGATGACAGGACGCTAGATAGCAGGATGCTAGATACCAGGTTGCTGGACACTCGATCGCTTAACACTAGGTCGTTGGGCACCAGTACGCTAAACACCAAGATGGTGGATACTAGATCGCTGAACACCAGGTCTCTGTATATCAGGATGCTAGGCACCAATATACTGGATACTAAGTTTCTAGACATCAGAACTTATCATCAAGTCACTGGACAAAGGGATCACTTGGAGGTTACAAATAGAGTAGTTACTAAAGATTGTCTCGGTAACGTGCGTGCATAAAAAATGGATCACCTTTCCAGAAATAGACTACCTTTTCAGAACCCTAAAAGGATCTCAGCCATACGATCAGAAGAATCCAAGGGTGGAGAACCAGCTGTTGACCACACACTCAAGCAAATCAACTCATGCAGAGGAGAAAAGAAATAAAGATGTGGAAACTGTCAACACCTTTATTGAAAAATGGTGAAACAGTTAATGAGATCTTGGAAGATCTAATTGCAACAGGCAGTATCTCAAACTCTATAAATACATGCACTATTTTTCTTCATTAAGCATATCGATATCCTCTCTCTCACTCTTATCCTTGATACATCATGGAACCCGATTGTTGGAAACTATTTTCTCTGTTCCTTCCTAATTGCACTTTCTCTGTAAATAATCAACCAAGCACACCTCAAATCATTAAACGTCACCTCTCACGCTTGACACTTGCTAAGCAAGTCTTTCTCAAAAGACTTGATCTTCTAGCGTTCCTTTCTTACCTCAAATCCAAGGGTGCCTGAGGACTTGCCCCAAAGATCCCTCTTAAAGTTTGGACGATGAGTTGGAGGAATCCCTCTCCAGTGACCTCTGAGCTTTAGCTCATTTTTTATGTCAAAAAGGGGGAAGAACTGTGAAGGATTCAGGAAGATCAAAAGTCCTCCAAAGGTGAAGAACGGAAGATGCAATCCCTTCCATTGGGTGAGCTTTCTTCCGTGTCTAAGAAGAAAGAGGAAGAGGGGACAGACATAGGAGTTGGAGAAAATAGTACGAGAAGAAAGGTTGCAGCAAGCTACTACACCCGGACTTTTCTACTTTTTCACCTACTCTTGTGTAAAAACCTCAGTTCATTCTTCTAGCGACTTCCTCACCTTTACTCCAATTCTCCTCCACGATCAAAAGAGGAAAATCAATTAGGAGCAAGCCCCGCACAATAGAGGAAGAAACGAGAAAGAAGCTCGCAAGAAGCTAAGGGGTAAAGAAAGAAATGAAAGAGCAAAAAGAATAAAAGAACAAGTCTAGATAGGATGTTTATTGTACTTTACTTAACTGTGTTGCACTGTAAATGATTTGTCTAAATAAAATTCTTCTGTTATTTAAAAAACTCATTCCTTGTGCACTTTCTTTTAGACTTACATGTGATTTAAATGAAAACAATATGTTCAATATTGTTACATCATACAACTGTTTTCTGTGCTTGAGAGATTATGTTCTTTTGATCTTCTGCAAAGGTTTTGTCATCATCAAAAGGGGGAAATTGTTGGAAACATTTGAAGTATTTTTTGATGAGACAAAACCTTGAGTAACTCTAACAAGCATAACCAATCTTAGGATAGGTTACTGCAACAGAGTTACTACAGAAGATTAAAAGAACAGAGAAAATGTCAAATAAAGGATACTGAAGAGAATGGTTGAAAAGAATCTGGTGAACTAATAAGGATACTGATGACTACAGGAAGCTACTGGAAGAGACCTCGCCAAAGCAGAATGCAGCGAGACAGGAAGCTACCTTAGAGATCATACCGAAAGCATACTGCAGGAGCAGCATGTTACAGAAGCCTCAAGACACCTGAACGAGCAAGCAAGAGAAGGGAGCTCCAGAGTGAAGCAGAGGAGGAAGCTACAAAGCTTCAAAAGTTACCTGTAGAGACAAGAAGTTACCGGTAGAGAGAAGAGAAGAGGAGTCAGTCAGAAGAAGACACGTGAAAAGTGAAAAGTTGGAATGTGTTAGGAGTGCAGTGCATTTATAGATTAAGAAACCTACCTACCTTCAACGGGCAGATTTCCTAATCTATAAATAAGAAGAAGACTGACGAAAAGAAAGGGGGAAGAGTATGCATAAAGAGAGAAGATAGCGAGCACAACAGAATATACAAGCTCGCAGAGAAAGGTGCAAAAGAAGAGAGAAGAGCTCAACAAAGAGAAGGCTCATAAGAAGAAAGCGCTGAATAGAGGGGGAAAACAAATAGAAGAGAAGAGTGTTCTGAAGAGCAGAAAAAAAGAAGAAAAGCTCAAACACTCCACACCCCAAAAGATGCATACTCAGTCAGTTAGTCCGGCAGCAAGCTTCAGCAGATCAATCTACAAATGAAGGCCAAGCTTGCTGCATCCAATTGAAGAAGAAGAAGACAAACTCCTTCTAAAAGGACTGTCTTGGAGTACTCAGTACGAGTAGTAGAGTCCTGCTGAGTTTTCCACTTTCTAGAAGAGAAAGTGGGGACCTTGGGTTGGTAGAATAGGATCCTGTGTGGGTCAGTGGGAAAGTAGGCAAACAGTTGTGTGAAGGTCTGCTACTTACTTGTTAAGTGAAAGTTGTAATAGATAGGTCTATGTAAATCAACTAGCTTAACAAAGGTTCTCTCTTGAGAAGAGGCAGAGAGGACGTAGAAGGATTACTCCACCTTCGACCCTCTATATATTCACGCGTCTTCATATGCTTACTGTTTTATCTGCATGTTTCATGATAAACTGCACATCTTCTACTTGACTCTGAAATAAGACTTTCGCAACCACTCTGATCAATAACCTCCCAAAAGGTTACTGATTCTAGAATCGAGCCGTTAGAAGAAAAGAAAAGTTTGAAAATATAGTAGGCTTATTCATCCACCCCTCTAAGCCTACTACCAGCCTTTTGAGACCAACACTTACTAAAACGTGCAACTTGTTTCCTTGAATTTGCAATTGAAAGAAAAGCTTTCATTCTGCCAAACAAATAGAGAAAAAAAAAAAACAAATCTCTTGAGCAACATGTACAATTTGTACATAATGGTAAGATTATAGTTGTTTGAATATTACAAATTTGTATGTGTTTTGGTTTTTTATTAGGGGAAAAATTCATTTTTCATCTATTTAAAAAGCTACTGTCAAATTTACATTCCCTTAATTTTGAATTTTTAATATTAGTCCAATTAAATTAAAAAACGTCACTGTTTGGTTCATTGTCTGCCGGAATCCGATGATTGCATTTCAATCGCCTTTAATTCCATTTTTCTGACCAAGTCATGCTGATATGGAATTTGATAATACTATGCTTTAATTTGATGTGGAGCCACCTGTTTTGCATATATCTGATACTCTTGATCTTGAATATGATAATACTATGCTTAATGAGTATATGGATGTTAATATTGATGGAAATAATCTTGAAAACTATCAACTTGCTAGGGATAGGCCTAGGAGGAATATTAGACAACCTACTAGGTTTAATGATTTTCACATTGATTCTCATGCTTTTAACACCTTTGAATCTTTGGATGGATGTGAACCTAAGACTTACAAAGAAGAATTCTAAAAATTCAAAGGAATGGTTAAATAAAATGAATGAAGAAATGAACTCTTTGCATGTTAATAAAACTTGGAGTCTTGTGCCTAAGCTTGATCACTGTTCTGTTGTGGATTGTAAGTGGTTGTATAAGGTTAAAGATGAGGGTAAAAAAGTTAGGTTTAAAGCCAGACTCGTAGCTAAAGGGTTTACACAAAAGGAAGGTATTGATTACTCTAAAATTTTTGCTCCTATTGTAAAATTTGTCACTGTGAGAATCATGCTTGCTTTAGTTGCTCATTTTGATTGGGAATTGAAGCAATTGGATGTAAAAACTTTTTTTTTTTACATGATGATATTGATAAGGAAATTTACATGAGGCAACTTGATGGTTTTGTTGACTCTAATAAACCTAATCATATTTGCTTGTTTAAAAAATCCTTGTATGGATTAAAACAATCACCAAGGCAATGGAATAAGAAATTTGATGAGTGTATGCAATCTTTGGATTTTAATAGAAGTGCTTATGATCATTGTTTGTATTTCAAGGTTGATAAGTTTGTTCCTATTTTCTTATTGATCTATGTTGATGATATGCTTCTGGTAAGTCCATGTTTGAAGTCTAGTGAACATGTTCAAAAATGTCTTAGTGATAACTTTGATATGAAGTATCTGGGTGATGTTAAAAGAATCTTAGGGATGAAGATTGCTAGGGATAGAATGAACAAAACTTTACTCTTAAATCAATACTTCTATGTGGAAAAGATTCTAAGTAAATTTTTTATGTCTGCCTCTAAACCTGCTTTTGTGCCTCTTGCTGCCCATTTTGTATTAAGCAAGGATCTGTCCCCAAAGACAGATTCTGAAATTGCTGAAATGACAAAGGTGCCATACTCCAATGCTATTGGATCTGTTATGTATCTCATGATTAGCACCAGACCTGACATTGCATATGTTGTCAGTTGCTTAAGCAGGTGTATGGCTAATCCTAGTTTTCCTTATTGGGAAGCTTTGAAATGGTTGCTTAGATATCTTAAATCTTCTCAGAATATGAGCTTGAATTTTTCATACTCTGCTCAAGGTGTTAATTTAATTGGCTATGTTGATTCAAATTATGCAAATGATAGGGATAATAGGAAATCAACCATATCTTATGTGTTTACATTGTGTGGTTCTTGCATTAGTTGGAAATCCCAACTTCAACACATTGTTGCTCTTTCAACTACTGAATCTAAGTACATTGCTATAACTGAAGATTTAAAGGAAGCTATTTGGTTAAAAGGGCTACTTTTTGAAATTGGATATTTGAATGGTGATATAGTTGTTTACTCTGATAGCCAATCTATATTCAGTTGTGCAAAAATCTTGTCTTTCATGATAGAACTAAGCACATAGATGTTATGTTCCATTTCATTAGGGATATTGTTGAAAAAGGGGTTGTTCATTTGGAGAAAATTGTTTTTCAGTTTAATCCTGCTGACATGGGTACAAAGTGTTTATCTTTGGCGAAATTCCTGTCATGCTTAAAAACTTTGAATTTTGACCTGCCGTTTAAAAAAAAAATTGTTATACCTGTGTGTTATTGCTATACTGGTTGACTTTGTGTCATGTGACTTTGTGCTTGTCTGCTTGTCTTAGTGACAATTCTTGTTTTGTGATTAATCGTGTCCTGCTCTAACTTTGTGTTTGTGTGTGCAAGTGTATGACAATGATGATTCCTCTATTCCGTTGAATTTCCCATATAATCATCCCAAAACTATATGCATTACTCATCCATGACTCTGTCACATTTTCTGGATCACCAGAAATGATCAGTTTCAAGTAAGAAAAGTTTAAGTGTGACAGTCTTGTTCAAATTGTATTTACATAAAAGAAGCAGAATTACTTTTTAGGAAAGATCCTAAAGAAAGTCGAGAAGTTTGAGAAATTCGCAGTATGCATCATTAGTCATCATAATGAACAATTGTTAAAAGATAATTGAAATCACTCAAACATCTGCCACCCAACTCCATTCTATCCAGAAAGGTGTTCAATTCTTTAATATATGATGATTAGTTCAGCTATAGAATTAACAATATTAGGTTGTTAATTCATAGACTCACACTAGAAGCACCTGGCTACATACATAGACTTCGAAAAGCTTATTCTATGCATACTGATTACACATATGATTTCCCTACCACATTTTTTACCATATTATAATGATTGGTTAGATATGATAGAAAATTTCATAATGTCATTACAATTTACAAGACATGACAATTTAAAAGTAGCTTAACAAATTTACAGTGCTTACTCATCTGGCTAGATCACTTAACATATTATCAGAGATTTTATTTAATGTCCTTTAATATTCAAGAATCATGTTATTTTTCGCCCAACGCACGGTCGTGTTCCAAAACATGGTCGTGCATGAGGAAAAAAATCACATATAGCAAAAAAAACGTATATTTATAATTGAAAATGATATACTTATACACCGTGTCCTGAAATACGACCGTAATTGTCGCTCATTGTCGACCATGTCCTTTAACACAGCCGTGCCTGAATTCGTCGATATGAAACGATATCACATGAATTTTTACGTAAATATAATAAGTTGTTAAAAGAAATTCTACATCCCATTTGCTCAAGTGGTCCTGAGATGCATATACAATGAATAAATAAATATATATATATATATACACACACTTTTAGTACATTATGCTTTGGCTGGAAAATTTATTAATTCTCACATAATTGCTCTTAATGGATTTCAAATATCACTAATTAAACTTTGTTGAAGTCCAATTTAGATGGCCGTGGAAGCTAGCTGTGATTATCACCATTTTAAATTATGCTAATTTTGAAACTCATATTTGCACCGACATACTATTCAATTGTTTGGGTTTTAGATTTGTCACGTTATTCAAAATTCAACATATATATATATATATATATGTTTTACTATTAATCCAACATGCAATGTTTCTATCAATGAAACCATCTTCTTATTAAAATATGGTAAAAGTAGAAAGATTTGATCCCTATTTTTATTGACCAAAAGTTTCTATTCTTAATTTCCATTCTTCCTAAATCTTTTTGCATATGCGTGACTGATGTCATCATGCGGTCAGTTTGGTCCTATATTTTTAAAAATAAAATAATGTTATTATTTTATTATAAAAATCAAATATTTTTATCAGAAATCGTAGATAAACAAATAAAGTAAGGAATTTGCAAATCTCATAAACATGAGTCACCAAATTCGGATGAGCACGTCTTAATCCAAACACACCCTTAATTTTGTGAGTATTTAATTATTGGTTTTATCTTTTATGTTCCAATTCAATATCCTCCATAAACCAAACTGACAATTTACTATGTTTTGGGACCTAAATTGACAAAGTAAATATTTCGTTTTTAATTACTGCGATATACTCTAATTAAATATATTTATCTTGTTTTCCTATGAATCCAACTAGTTCATTTCTTATTACACCAAATTACTCTCAATATATCACATTCTTTATATATTTTTTTTTTGACACAAATGTTTCTATGCACCAAGTGCATGGATCTGGATTGGTGCAATTGGGGCGATCTATCACATCTCGATTTTCTAAAACTTTTGGAATGTGAAAATTGACAATAGCATAAAGATTTTAATTAAGCAACGGAAAAATGGAATAAAATTTTCTTTTAAAATCTAAGTCAAATCTTGATTAATAGAATTTCATGAGAGTGCAGCGGAAAATTATATATTAAATATTTGACAATTTTATGAAAATATGCAGCGGAAGACTCAATTTAAGAAAACAATTAGTTTAACTTAGTCAAAAGGAAGAGCATTGATATAAAAACTAGTTTTAATAAACATGAGTAAAATGTATTTCATAAACCTCAAGAGAATTAAATTAAATAAACTTCTTGACTTCAGCCACTGCGCATCCACCCCGCTCCACGTCATGCATTTTATTCTGAAATGTTAGTTTATATGGGGTGAGCAAAACACGAGCTCAGTGGGGACATGCTTGTTTACATTAAAGGCAACATGTAAAAGTAAGACAAATATCACAACATGCATAAAAACATTTTCCTCGTCTTGGGTTTGGCCAATTAACTCTTAGCACGGGCAATACCCGAGGACCTACTTTTGATCCTTGGACCTCTCGCGTCCCTGGCTAATCCTCATGCATAGATCATAGATCACAGCAAGTATTTTCATAAATAATTTTCCTCAAACACATTGCATCAATTTATCAATCACTTCACATAAAGCATTTAATAGAGACAAACACGTAAAAGAAATCTCCACCTTAACAGTTGAAAAAAAACCTTGAATGCTATGAGAATGAATGCAAACTTATTTCTCGTGGTTCACACCTTCTTCGTCACCTAGTCACCCAAAATAAAAGGGAAAACACACTTAATATTTATTCTATATTTTAATAGCCAGTACTATTTATTTTAGATAAGGCTTTTAAGGGTCTTAAATTAAATCTGGATTATTGTGAAAATTAAGCTAAAGTCTTAGGGGTAAATCTGGAAATTCAAAAATATCATTAATTTGATTTGGGGTCAAAACAGATATACAATTATATGTGTTGCATCACCTAACATCTATATCCTCTCTGGTGGACCCCACACCCTCTCTCCTCTCTCTCCCGTACACTACTCTCTCTCCCCATCTCTCGGTCCCCACACTTTCTCTCTCTCTCTCTCTTCCCTCTCTCTCCTCCCCTCGGCCATCTCTCTTTCTCTCTCCCTATCTCTCTTTCTCTTCTCTCTTGATTTCATTCTTCTTCTCCTTCTTCATATATCACATCTAAACATTAACATGTATAATCTATTATTTTACAACATAGTGAAAATCTATACCCCAATAATTGAATTACTGCAGAATTTAAATATGAAGGAATTATCATTTTAGTCTACTTGATTCTACTCCTAATCAATTATATCATACATCCCTAATTAATTAGCTAGAGATTAACCTATATTGATCCAAATACTACTTTTAAAGATTTGAAGAAAAGAAACTGGGAGAGAAAGAAAAGCACGTACCTTTCTGCCGTTTTTTTGAAAACTGAGAGACCCTAAAATCATATTCCTAATTATTTATAGATTACTTTTACGGGCCTTCAATCCTTGTTTGGCCATACTTAATAATTATTTACTTATGGGCTTGCCACCAACACAACCCATCTTATTTTTATTATCTTAATTAATTTAATTTGCTATAAGAGACCAATAATTTATTAATTATTATACTAGAATGCTATTAAAATTTGGGTTGCTACATTGATTAGGCTTAGGAAACTTATATATGTATTCTATTTTGTAATGAGCCTCAACAACTTAATGAGCTTATATCAACATATAAAATATATTATATCATAAGATTCAAATTAATTTATAATGCTCTCTTATTAATATTATATTTTAATTATTTATTAAATTTTATATCTTAAAATTTGGGGATATTACACGACCCGACCCGATTCCGTGCACTTGGGTCACCTGGGTTTTTTTTTTTTTTTCTCTTCAGCCAGTTACATTTATGTTGTAAGGATGTGACCTTTATGTTATATAAGTGTGACATTTATATATAAATGTTATGACCTTTATGTTCAGTAACTTAGGAAAAAATGAAATTTTTAGGTTTTTTTGGCTTCAGATTGAGACTTTTATGTACAAATATTATGACCTTCATAGTGTAAAATTCTTCATTTTTTTCTAAGTTAGAGTATATAAAGGTCATTACATTTATACATAAAGGTCACACCTGTATAACATAAAGGTCGCACCCATACAACATAAAGGTAACAGTTTGAAGCGAAAAAATAAAATTTAAAAAAAATTTAAAAAAAAAGTGCACGGATCCGGGTCGATCCAAATCCGACCCGAATTGTATGTGCACCAGTTGCACAGGAGACGAACTCTTTTTTTTTGGAAAGTAGAAGGTAGTTGACGGGTTGAAGCGAAGGTAATGATCCATGTCATCATTACGTGGATTTGCTCCATATTAACATTTTTGATATTATACCAGTAGAAAGGATTTGTAGATGGTTCAAAATGGTGATTTTGGGATAATTATATTTTCACCCCTCATTTATATTATTATCATAACTTTAATCCTTAATTTGTGTTAAGAATTTGAAGGACATCCAGGTCCCACAACCTTAAAATGTGGAAAACATCAAAGGTGATGTTTGAATAGAAACCTTCTTATGATGATGTTAACCAAGACATTGACTTAAGTAA
This sequence comes from Scutellaria baicalensis, assembly GCA_005771605.1. Lineage (NCBI taxonomy): Eukaryota > Viridiplantae > Streptophyta > Magnoliopsida > Lamiales > Lamiaceae > Scutellaria > Scutellaria baicalensis. Next base: position 52,823,636 of record CM016721.1, on the reverse strand, counting down.
AATCTAGCATTAGAATGATACTTTTGAATAGAGAGATATGAAAAACTCCCCGTACCGTTGGCTCCTTAATTGAATGGGACGTAAATTGAGGGATTTGCGTAAGTGGCAAATAAATGTAGAAGAGAGTTAACATGATACAAATCTCAAGACAGACCGTACAATATTTCAGTGAAAATCTTGTTCCAACTCAAGGGATGTGCAAAAGTGACAGACAACTGTGGGAGAGAGTCAATAGGATACAAATATCAGGATAGACCTCACCCATAATATTTCAAGGGAAAATCTTATCCTAAATCGAGGGATGTGCCTAAATGACAGACAATTGTGGGAGAGAACCAATAGGATACAAACCCCCACCCACATATTTCAGTGAAAATCCTGTCCCAAATCGAGGGATGTGCCAAGTGACAGACAATTATGAAAGAAAATCAATAAGATACAAACCTAGTGAAAATTTTGTCCCACACAATCAAGGATATGTCCAAGTAGCAGACAATTATGGGAGAGAGACATCCTAAATCAAGGGAGGTGCCCAAGTGAAAATTCTATGGGAACAAGATACAAATCTCAGGACAAACCCCACCCACAATATTTCAGTGAAACTTCTGTGAGAACATGATACAAACCTCAGGAGATCTCACCCACAATATTTCAACGAAAATCCTATTTCACATTGAACGTGCGTTGACAGAGGATTTCTCCGCGTATTACCTCAACTTTTACCATTGGCTATGTCTATGAGCACATTAGAATGATACTTGAAGTAACTTAGTGTGAATATTATTGGAGTGGAAACATCAATACATTTGCGATAAATCCCTGCCTCGATTCCCTGTAATGAAGATAAATGGTTAAGTCTTTGAATAAACTTATACGATTCTTTAAGAGTATTTTGTAAATAATTTGATAACTGAGTCTTAATTATTTCATTCTAAAGTAAATTGTTTGCACCTTATATAAACTCATTTTTAAGGAGACCCCATCTTATTTTTTATTAATTCTTTTAAATGTGATCATTTAAATCACACAATTAAAATTACTAATATCTAATTATAACAACTTATTTTTAAATAAGACAAAAAACATTGTATAAGATTCATAAAATTCGTATAGGATATTTGTAATATATATGATTCAAATAAGTTTAACCAAACATCCTCAACAGCTTATTAAAATATTATAAAATATTATAAAGTTTAAGTCGAATGATAAACCATTGTATCAACATATAATGGTAGCCCTTGATTGTAATACTTTAATATATATATATATATATATATATATATACACACTAGTGGTGCACCCGCGCTCTAAACAATTTTTTTAAGGTAAAAAATGAATATATATAATATTTGATTATTAAAATTAAAGATATGAATTTAAATAATTATATTTTACATATTTTTTATGTATATTGTAATATTAAAAGACATCGAACACTTATATTTATTTACTTTTATAAAAAAATTCTTCTTGTATTACACATTATGAAGTACATATTTCTAATATAAAATACTTTTGAATTAACTTCTAACTTTATACCCCTTTAAATATATATATTAACTTTAACATTTATATTTAAGTACATGAATTAATTCAAAAAGTAGTAATATTCTTCTATTAAATATTTTATCACAAAATTCATATTGAAATAAAAAAGATGTTTTAAAAGAAGACACATGAGTATGTCAATATGAAAATGTAATTTTTCTATAATAAATTATAATATGTAGATTCATATACTTTAAAAACTTTTAACATAAATCTTTAACAATTTATAATTATTTAAACAAACATTTAATAGTATATATGTTATACATACATAAAAAAAGATATTATTTTATCTCTTTTATTATAATGTATCATTAACAAAAAATTATATGTTTGTTTATTTTATTTTTTCTTATAATATTTGATAACTTATAAAAAAAAGTCATGTAATTTAAATGATTAAATTAATTTAGAAAACAAAAATGAATTCTTAAAAAAATAAAATAAATTTTTTTCACTCATCATTAAATTGATGTGACATTTTTAGTAGGGAAAGTGACAAATTAGTAAATTTTGCCAACTTTCTTATTATTATATATAGATAGATGTATCATTAATAAAAAATTATATGTGTTTTTATTTTATTTTTTATTATAATATTTGATAGCTTATCAAAAAAAGTTATGTTATTTAAAATGATTAAATTAATTTAGAAAACAAAAATGAATTCTTAAAAAAATAAAATAAAAAGAATTTGTATACATATCATCAAATTGATGTGACATTTTTAGGAGGGAAATTAGCAAATTAGTAAATTTTGTCAATTTTATTATTATTATATATATAGATATATGTATATATAAATGGTTTTTATTAGTTAGAAAACTCAAAATCACAACATTAAGGATGGTCAATTTGGACTTCAACAAAATATTGGTCACATCACCACCTGTTCAATATTTACTGGAAGTTCTTCATGAGCTATATTAATATCATATATCATATATCAAATTGGCTCAAATTGGCATGAAGTAAATATATATATATATATATATATATATGGAGAAGCAGAGCTAATCTTCTTACAACATTGATTTATAATGTTTAATATGGATGATGTGTGACATATATACATTAATTAGGGACTAGGCTCTTTAATTTACATTGTGAAAGTGAAGTTACATCATTCAAAGTGACACGATGCATGATAGTGTGAATGTGCAACAACGAATAAGATTGCACCACTTGTGACACTAACTAAGCATATACTTGTTAAACCAAAAATTATATATGGAATTGGATTAATTGGTTCTAGGTCGGTTTGCTTGATTCATCTGAAAATCAAATAATGATCCACAATCGAAAGAAGGAAACAAACTGGAAATCGGGTTGAACTAGCTAGAAAAGATCTAATCAAATTCACGAATCTTGTAACTCAAGTGGTATTGTATCTTACGGTACAGATTGTAATGATTTGAATTTGAATTCGAAAAACACTAGTTTTCTAGTATTTTTTATCCCCTCCATTCCACTCCTCTAAACTTATATGAAAATTTGAGAACGAATTTTACCAACTAATCTCACAAAAACCCAGAAATGTTGCATTCTTCTGAAAAAAAATACAAACAAAATGTGAAACTGTTGTCTAAAACTTTTTTTTTATATTTAGAAAATAAACTTTTTTGTGTAATCATGACATTCTCATTATCATTTAAGATTAGGTGACACTAAAACATTAGTCTATGAAATCTCCACCTCATTGCTAATATAAAAGTGCACACTGAAATTCAAATCTTTTATATATACTAAAAGAATAATTATAGCTAGGGGATACTTGTTAATCCAATAATTTTTCTCATTTTAATTTTTTTAACAAATTAAATTTGTTTTAAACTAATTAATATTGCTATTTAATGATATCTACATTAATAATGTTGATAATATACATTAGTAAATAATAGGGAAAATTTAACTAAATTTGTTAAAGTAATACATACTAGAAAAAGGATTAATAAATTTGAAATTTGTTCATTTAAAATTTTTAGAGTAAAATATAAGTAAATAAATAATAAAAAATAAAATAAATGTTGGTTAATTTAAAAGAAATTATTCAAATTTTCAAACTAATTAATTAATAAGATCATATAGTTTTGGGAATATGTGTTGTAAAATAAAATTTGTAATTTATTTAAAAATACTTGACTTTTTTTTTTATCATTTTATATGAGGGTTTGAATATTATATAAAATAATATTTAAATTTTCTAAATATTAGAGAAAAAAAATCATGTTATGTTACTAATGAACCATATATTTCAACTAGATAACACATAAATCCGATTGTGTTGTTTTGTTATGTTGAGTGACACTTGTGTACCCCAGAGGCATGGTAACCCCAAATTAATCATGATATGGTGTTAAATATATACTCTACAAGTATCATGTATATACTCTTCAGGTATCACATGTATACTCTTATATACATATGATACATGTAGGGTATATTTATAACACCAAGAAATATAACACCTATAAATTATATATATAACACCTGCAGAGCATGTATATAACACCTAGATCCGTGCCCCTATGTGTCCCAGAGGTATATAAGTTTTTGCCTTTTATGTTAAATTAAACATTGTGCATTGTATAAAACAATATATATTTTTCTTATATATATATATATATATATTAATAATTAATTAATATTTTTTAAATTTACCAAATTCAATTTAATTTTGTAATCTCGTGTATTATACGGGTTCTATACTAGTACCGAATACGGGTTATAATTTATGTGAAACAAAAACAGGAAAAGGTCATGCATACCCCTATTATTTGGTCAAATGGTCAATTTTATCCTCTTTAACAATTTTAATAATACTCATACTTATCTTAATCCATTGATTTTCCCTCGTTTAGGTACGATCTCTTTTACATGTAAAATTTTTGCGCCAAAACTTGTGTATCCATGACACAAATCTTAGATCCACGTCCCTAATCCGATTCGAAGTGTGGGTCGTCTCCATACGCACCCTCACATGCACATACATCTAACTTGGTGTATGTCCATGCACACCTAATTCCACAATATATGATCCAGTGACAGATATCAATTGTATATTCTTGAAGTATCATGTATATATTTTTAATGTATCAGTTGTTCATTCAGTCATGACATGAATTTTTGTTCTAACGGTATCACTTACTCTTTAGGTATTACTTGTTCATTCAATCAAGGTATTAATTTTTTATTCTAAATGTGTCACTTGTATACTCTTTAGGTATTAGTTATATATTCTATCTGTATAGTTGCTCATTCAGTTTAGATATCAGTTGCATGCTCTTAAGGTATCAAGTATATACTCTTAAGGTATTACATGTGCAATTTTAAGATATTACATATTTATCTTGAAGATATTATTGATTATAGTATAAAATACTACATTTTCACCTTTAAGGCATTACATAATTACTTTAAAGTATTAATGTTTATATTATAAGGTATTACATAGTCATTTTAATGTATTAAGGGAGGAAAATGGAAGAAAAAAATTATTAATGGAGGGTGGGTCAGGTGGTGTCGGGGGTACAAATCCCAGGATCTGTGTCCCAAAAACACACAAGTCCTCAAATTTATAAAATAAAATTATAAATGATTTTATTTAAGGAACTTTTAATAGTTTTTTAAAACATGTTTTGATGCAGAAAAGAAAGTCTCGTTACTGCTAGTGTTACCTCTGTTCGTAGCATCTGCATTCATATTCTTAGCATCTATTATTCATTAGAGGAAATGTGCCAAAGTACACAAAAAAATATAAGTAATTGACTTTTCTACCATTCAATTTAATAAAAGTACTTTTCTACCACAAAATATAATAAAGTGACATTTTCTACACTATTTTGACTTGGTCATGGACAAATGATTGAGTAATGATCGAGTGATGATATATTCTATTTATTTATACTATTATTTAACAATTGATTTATCCAACAAATCATATAAATTGATAAAATTAATTAAATTGATAAATGAGGCTCAATTAATAGAAAAAAAAAGAGGATCGTTTAATTGAATGATTTTAGGTATATTAAATTGAAACTGTTTGAAATTAAACTAGCCATTGTAAATAATTAAACAAATTTGCGATTGAACAAATTAAACAATTTCCAATTTTCTAGGACTAGGATTTACTCGAACTACTATGTGAAATACATAGTAGTTCGAGTAATAGTGTAAAAAATCAATATTTGTTCAATTAATCGAACCACTACTTCAAATACATAGTAGTTCGATTAATTTTGTAAAAAACCAATTTTTTCACTATTAATCGAACCACTATGTCAAATTAATAGTGGTTCGATTAATAGTTTAAAAAACCATACAAAAGTTAATCGAACCATTCAAAAGTTAATCGAATCATTCAAAAGTTAATCGAACCATTCAAAAGTTAATCAAATTGAAACAAATTAATTCAAACTATACAAAAGTTAATCGAACCATTCAAAATAGGGGTTAATCAAACCATTCAAAATGAATCAAATTAATTGAAACAAATTAATTCAAATTCAAATTAATATATTAATTTAATTGTGGTTAATCGAACCATTCAAAATTAATCAAATTGAAACAAAATAATTCAAACCATACAAAATAGGGGTTAATCGAACCATTCAAAATTAATCAAATTAATTGAAAAAAATTAATTCAAATTTAAATTAATATATTAATTTAATTGTGGTTAATCCAACCATTCAAAATTAATCAAATTGAAACAAATGGTTAAGAAGTGGTTCGATTAGAATGGAAAGTGGTTTGATTAGATGAAATTCGAATTGTAGTTGAAATGGAAAGAAACTCACTAATTAATACACTATTGGAATTTGATTAATACACTATTGGAATAGTGTTAAAAACTTGAAATAGTGTATTAATCGAGCCACTCCTTTAACTTGAAATAATGATTAATCGAGCCAGTCCTTTAAATTGAAATAGTGTATTAATCAAATTCCAATAGTGTATTAATTAGTGAGTTTCTTTCCATTTCAACTACAATTGGAATTTCATCTAATCGAACCACTTTCCATTCTAATCGAACCACTTTCTTAACCATTTGTTTCAATTTGATTAATTTTGAATGGTTCGATTAACACCTATTTTGTATGGTTTGAATTAATTTGTTTCAATTTGATTAATTTTGAATGGTTCGATTAACCACAATTAAATTAACATAGTGGTTTGATTAATAGTGTAAAAAACCAATTTTTTCACAATTAATCGAACCACTTTGTCAAATACATAGTGGTTCGATTAATTGTGTAAAAAACCAATTTTTTCACTATTAATTGAACCACTATGTAAAATTAATAGTGGTTCGATTAATAGTTTAAAAAATCAATGTTTGTTCAATTAATCGGTTAGATCAAATTGAATTTAATCAAATTAAATGGTTCGATTAAAGTGGTTGAATTAAAGTTGAATTAAATCAAATTCAATTCAAATTTGTTGATTAATCGAACCACTCATTTGTTGATTAAAATTGTAATAACCGAACCACTATTAAAGTTACTTTAATATATATTTGTTGATTAAAGTAACCGATTAATTACCGAACCACTATTTGTTGAATAAAGTTACTATTTGTTGATTAATTACCGAACCACTATTTGTTGATTAAAGTTACCATTTGTTGATTAATTACCGAACCACTATTTGTTAATTACTATTACCGAACCACTATTTGTTGATTAATTACCGAACCACTATTTAGTGAGTTTCTTTCCATTTCAACTACAATTGGAATTTCATCTAATCGAACCACTTTTCATTCTAATCGAACCACTTGATTAATTTGTGACTATTAAACCAAATTTAAATGAATAATCGAACCACTATGTAAAATACATAGTGGTTCGATTAATAGTGTGTTAAACCAAATTTGAATTTGAATTTGGTTCATTTAATTGTATTAATCGAACCACTCGAACGACTATTATTTAAAGGAGTGGTTCGATTAAATACACTAAATAGTTTAGTTATTTTATACACATTAAATATATATGCACTAAATATTATATAAACTAATGCACTAAATTATTACAATAGTGGTTCGATAATAAAATGTACTCGAACCACTTACACTATTACACTATGTTCAATTTAAATGTAGTATAATTAATTTTAAATGTACTCGAACCACTTAGTTCTCGATTATAAATGTACTCGAACCACTTAGTGCTCGATTAATTTCAAAATAGTGGTTAATCGAACCACTCAAAACTAATCAAATTAATTCAAATTCAAATTAATATATTAATGTAATTGTGGTTAATCGAACCATTCAAAATTAATCAAATTGAAACAAATTAATTCAAACCATACAAAATAGTGGTTAATCGAACCACTCAAAATTAATCAAATTAATTGAAACAAATTAATTCAAATTCAAATTAATATATTAATGTAATTGTGGTTAATCGAACCATTCATTTTTTATATTAATCGAGCCTCATTTATCAATTTAATAACTTTTATAAATTTATATGATTTGTTGGATAAATCAATTGTTAAATAATAGTATAAATAAATAGAATATATCATCAGACTATCATTACCCAATCATTAATCCATGACAGAGTCAAAATAGTGTAGAAAATGTAACTTTCTTATATTTTGTGGTAAAAAAATACTTTTGTTATATTCAATGTTAGAAAAGTTAATTCCTTATAAAAATTGTGTACTTTGGGCTGAACTCTCTTATTAATTAAAACATGAAAGTATTAATTAACGTGGAAGTAAACATGTTTATCCGGTTTGAAAACTGGCTGAACCGGCCAGTTCGAGGTTTCGAACCGTAACCGGATATATTCGGTTAGGTTATGGTTTGAGATTTTTCGAACTGCCAAACCGGCGGTTTGAACCGCCGGTTTTCTCAATTTTTTTTAAATCGGATCTGCCACGTGGACGGCTCTCATTGAATCTCATATAACCGTTGGAGATCGACGGCTAGGGGGAAGTAGTCGTTGGTACACCAACCAACTTCGAAGATTATAATTATTGGACCGACGGGTAATTAGTTGAGGTAAGAGAACTACGTGAGCTTTAATTCTTTAATTTTATAAATTAAGGATACTTAGACAATTTCATTATAAATTTGGAAATGAATTTCAATTCCAAAATTATAATGAAACTCAGGTTCTTTCAATTTTTTTTCCCATTCCCAATCTTTTATTTACAAATTTGTAGATAGAATTGAAAAGTTGTAATAGATTGAATTTTTTTTATGTAAATTTGTAATAAATAGAATTTTAAAAATTGTAAGAGTTAGTCTCCTATGCAATTGGTGTATGTACAATTCGGGTCAGGTCCGGGTCGACCCGAATCCGCGCACTTTTATTTATTTTATTTTTTCACTTCAGGTTGTTACCTTTATATTATATGCATGTGACCTTTATGTTATATAAGTGTGACCTTTATGTATAAATGTAATGACCTTTATATACTCTAACTTAGAAAAAAATGAAGAATTTTAACAAAATTTGTACATATTTACGTTTATGAAATATTAGCTGCACATATATCCATCCTTAAAATGCACTGAATTTTGAAAATTTCAATTTTTTTCAAAGTTATGGATTATAAAGGTCATAATATTTGTACATAAAGGTCACAAGAACTGTACATAAAGGTTACAACAATACAACATAAAGGTCTTAATCTGAAGCGAAAAAACCTGAAAATCTTCATTTTTTTCCTAAGTTACTGAACATAAAAGTCATAACATTTATACATAAAGGTCACACTTATATAACGTAAAGGTCACATCTTTACAACATAAAGGTAACAGCCTGAAGCGAAAAAAAAAAAAAATAATCCAGGTGCGCGGATCCGGGTCGGGTCGCCCCAGTTGCACCAATCCAGATCCGTGCACCTGGTGCACAGCAGCATTTGCCAAATTGTAAACTTTTTTATGTAAACTCAAGTTGTAATTTTCCAAATTTTTAACAAAAGTTTGTTCACTTAATTATTATTTGTTAGATTTAATATTTTGTATTCTAAAATATCAATTTAGTCGAAAACAAGTATTAAAAATCGAAATTGGTGATTGAAAAAAAAAAAAAGGTAAAACCGGCCGAAATCAGCGGTTTAACCAGAACCGCCGGTTTCGGAATCGGAACCGCCATTTTCACCCCTCGATTCAGTTCCGATTCGGCCATTCCGAAAACCGGAACCAGGAAACCGGATGCCTATGTTTATGGAAGTGTTTTTATCTATGTGTTACACTATAATTTGGGGTGTATTCTCCTGTAAAATTACAACTTTTGTTCCCCAATTAACTTTATAGAAATTTTCGAAAAAAACAGCCCTTGATATATACGCGCCACGAAAGAGAGTGGGGTTGCTGCCCACTGGGATTCCTCTATTACGTTTTCATTTTTATTATTCCCTTTTCTATTTATTCTATATATCATAATCTATTTTTAAATTGATTTTTTTTTTTCAAATTTCTATTTGATTTGATTGTTTCTTGATTTCAAGTATTATGAACTTTCTTTAGGATTTTATTTCAAATGTCACGAATTTCAAATTGATTTGATTATTTTATAAGTAAATTCTAATTTAAAATATTTTACATTTATTTTTTTTGTTTAATTTTATATAACATATGTGTGTCATTTATTTGATTATTAATATTTATTTAATAATTGTATTTCATATCAATTGAATATTATTAGTCTCATAATTAATCTAAAATTAATTTTCAATTATCAACTATTAAAAAATGAAATAAAATAATTTATTTTAATTGGTATAAATAGAAGAAAAATGGTAGTAGATAGTGGTCCCAAGTATAATGATTGTATTTATCTTAAATTGATGTAGGAGTGTATTTTAAAAACACAAATGTTTTAAATTAATGTGGTAATATATATGTGGACCTCACCTCACCATAAAATGGTGTGCTAAAAATACATCCATATAGAGGCTCTAAAAACGGAAAAAAAAATGTAAACAATAATAATAATTATAGGTGTAATTAATTTAGGTTGTTTATAGATATACCCCAAAGTGCGTTATTAATTTAGGAGTGATACCTTTGAACTATAATAAAGAGTGATTATAAATAATTTGTAATTGATAAATAATGAGGCAAAATTTTATTTTAGGTTGGGTTGAGTTTCATGTCATTGATAAAGTATAGAAATGTTTTTAGTTTAGTTGATTGTAGGTTGTGTTTGCGAATTTAAGAGAAATAAATTTATTATCAAAAGTGTGGATTGAGTTGAGTTGTTGATAAATGTAGTTTTATATCATCGTAACTTTAAATTAGAACAGTAAAAAAAAATACATAGTATTTTTATGTAATTAATTTTCACAAACAATATGGCTATGTTTGAAACAAGATTCACATGACAAAATTTACTTCAAAAATGCTAATATGAGTTTGTCCTCGATCGTATTTAAATTTGGATCACAAAATTCGAATAAAATCATTACGACCGACACATATTAAGATCATCTAATCATTCTCAAGTACATTTTTCATACCAAAACTTCACATTAATCCACATTTTCAAAATAAAAAATTCATCAACCCACATTTATATGACAAAATACTGGTGCATGGATCCATGCACCCTGGTCGACCCGCCCTACGTGCATTTTCACGCGCCCCAACGCGCTCCACGCTCTCCCACGCGCCTGGTGGGTGCGCTCAAACCCACCAAGATTCGCTCCAAGCAGTCATACTTCATGTTATGTTACTTTCATGAAGGTAACACTAACATAACATGAAGGTATGATTAACATTGTTTTTTACCTTCATATTATGTTAGTGTTACCTTCATGTTATATTAGTGTTACCTTCATATTATTTTAGTTCAATGATTTTAAACTAAGGGTATGAAATCTGGAAATGAGGTCACACTAACATAACACGAAGGTAACACTAACATAATATGAAGGTAACACTAACATAATATAAAGGTAATGACTGAAACACGCGAGAAAGTAAAGGGGCGCAGACTGGACTGGCCCCCGCACGGCCCGGTTTGAGATCCGTACACCTGATGCATAGAAGAGTCACTCCATTTATATAATAAAATATCACATGGCCCATTTTCTCTGTTTATCTTTATTTCAAAATTGAAGAATCCTAGTGTCCCACCTCAATATCCATGGCAAACATTACTTCACAATATTTGAGAAAGGGATAATTGAATATTCTTAGATCTTGCCTGACCACAGGAAACTCAACTGATCAGGTTTTCGCTACATTTTCAACACGTAATAAATTAAAAAAACAATACCATGCCTTTCCCAAAATTTCTTCCTCGATCTCCAACTATTTAAGTGATATGTGATTAACAACAAACTCATCAACATTAACTCCTTCAACATATATAGATCGATGAAGATGAAAATGATCATCAAAATCTCCTACATTTTCATCATTTTCACAAACCTACCAATTCCCGCATTCCAATACAAGTGTGGTGAAAATGGCAACTACACAAGCAACAGCACATACAAAGCAAATCTCCAAACCCTACTCGCCTCTCTCCCCTCCAACATCTCCCAAAACGGCTTCTACAGCGGCTCCGTCGGGCGGAGCCCCGACGTAGTCAACGCCATGGTGCTCTGTCGAGCCGACGTTGACCTTGAAACCTGCAGAGCCTGCACTCGAAACGTGACCGGGGATTTAGAAACCTTCTGCCCAGAAGAGAAAGAGGCATATCAATGGAATTATCTCTGCATGTTGCGTTACTCGCACGAGCCGATATATGGGAGAGTCGCCACTCATCCCTCGTCTTGGTCGTGGGAATGGGAGAATGCGACGATGGTGGAGGAGTTTAGGGCTAACGTGACGATACTGCTGGACCGACTCCGGGTGCTGGCGGGGGCCGCGGCTGGCGGAGGGAAGATGGTGGCGGCGGGGAACAGGACGGGGCCTGAGTTTCAGACAATATATGCGCTGGTGCAGTGTACGCCGGACATGTCGGCGTTGAATTGCAGCACGTGCTTAAATTGGGCTATGGAGAATTTGGGCAGATGTTGCAGCTGGAGAAGGGGTGGTGGGATTGCCATGCCTAGCTGCAATCTGCGTTACGCATCCTCTGAATTTTACAATAGAAGTATGCTTCAAGAATCGCAACTTTTGCCATTAACACCTGGTAAGAACAACTTCGAGATTCACAAAAGATAGAGACGACACTTCTGTTCGTTATGTATGGTTTTTTTTTTAAAAAACAAAAAAAAAATCTAAATCCGCGGCTACTATACAAAAGTAAAATAAACTTGTCCTGATCATGAAGATTGTTAAAATTTGTTAGCTGCAGGAAAAGATGATGGAAATAAATCAGGTCCAAGTTTGACCATAATCATCATCATTGTTCCAATGGTTGGAAGTCTTGTTCTAGCTATAAGTGTGTGTACCTTCTTGAGGAGAAGAAAGAAACAAAAACTAAGGATATCCATGATTATCAATGCTGAGTCCCTTCAATATGATTTCGAAACTATTAGAAATGCAACTAAGGATTTCTCTGAAGAAAACAAGCTTGGACAAGGTGGATTTGGAATTGTTTATAAGGTAAGTACTATATAAAAACTATACTTATAATTGCAATATAATGTAGCTAGCTAGCTAGCATGTTTGAATTGGAAAGTTTTGTAGTTCATTAATCTAATCATTCTATGGTTGATATCGAATAATAAATAGGGAAAACTTATTGATGGACAAGAAATAGCTGTGAAAAGACTGTCGATGAGGTCAGAGCAGGGTGATCTGGAATTCAAGAATGAAGTCTTATTAGTAGCTAAACTTCAACATAAGAATCTTGTCAGGCTTCTAGGTTTTTGTCTCAAAGAAACCGAAAGGATTCTTGTCTACGAATTCGTCCTCAATGCAAGTCTTGATCACTTCATATTCGGTATGTCCAGATATCCTTACTTCATAATTAGACTATCAAAATTTCTATGATTAATCGAATATTATGTTGCATCTTGTAATTCATCACAAAAATATTGTAATATGAATGCCCAAAAACCTTGTCTAGCTAGTTCATTTTATTAAGTCTAACATAAATTACGTCCCCTTTTTTTCTAATTTCAACAGAAAACAAATTGAGGATTTTGTATATTTCATCGCATATATAGTCTAATTTTATCCATCACAGATGATTAATAATTTTGTGACAATAATTGTGGTAATAGATTTTATGCAAAATTACACCCTGATTACTTTGGTGGGTTTTTCTCAAATGATATTATTAGATCCGATTAGAAGAAGCCAACAAATGGATTGGGATACAAGATTCAATATCATCAGTGGCATTGCTAAGGGGCTTGTTTATCTTCATGAAGATTCTCATCTAAAGATCATACATCGTGATCTTAAAGCTAGCAATGTTCTCTTAGATGCAGAGATGAATCCTAAAATTGCAGATTTTGGATTGGCAAGATTGATCGTGCAAGATAAAACTCACGACACAACCAGTCGAATTGCTGGAACTTAGTAAGTCTATCATCTATAATTATTTTTCTACACCATTTTGTCTTAATTAAATTAAAAACAGCATCCTAAAATATTTTCTATATTAATTGCAGTGGATATATGTCGCCTGAATACGTATTCAATGGACATTTTTCTATCAAGTCGGATGTGTTCAGCTTCGGAGTAATGGCCCTGGAAATCGTAAGTGGACAGAAAAATAGTCATTTCGAAGACGAGCATCATAATATAGAGCATCTGCTAAGTTATGCATGGAGGAATTGGCAATCAAGAAGAGGAGAAGATGTGATCGATCCTGTTTTGAAGGATGATTCAGGTTTCTGTACTGACATTAACATTTTCAGATGCATCCACATTGGTCTGTTGTGTGTTCAAGAAAACGTGGATGAGAGGCCAACAATGACATCAGTTGTTCATATGATCAACAACACTTCTCTACCTCTATCAATGCCATCAAAGCCTGGATTTTTTATGCAAGGAAGATTAGATGGAAATCACATTGATAATAATTCCAGGGAATTGGATCAGTTGGAGAATATTACTAATCCAATTGAATCAAGAAATGATGCATCCATAACTGAGATGTGCCCACGTTGAGCTTCCATTTCATGTGCTTTAATTATTCATTTTTGTTCTTTTAAATAAATTATAGTAATTGTTTAATATATTAGCATTCATCTCAATTTAACACAATTTTTATTATTATTTTTATGTAGTACCCTCTTTTAGGTGCGGAGGAAAACGTCTTCCTTTTTTATTTTAGGTGTTTTGTATTTTAAACTCACATTTGATTTTATTGATTTATCATAATAACATTGAATTTTATTCATGGATATTTCTATGTTGTTGTGTTGAATATTAATTATTGGTTAAAAAAAAATTTAGTTAATGGAGGGTATATTAGAAAAATAAAATAATTCTTCATTTGTGCGTACAGCTTTAAGACGTCAACTAAAATAGGAAGAAGCATATATGAACTACCATTTTTCTAGCTAGATAAGAAAAACTAAAAATTATTGAGAACTTCACAGATTAAGAGCATCTCCAGCACTATCACTACATTAGTGTAGATTTTGCACTAAAGTAGTGCAGAAACAGTATTTTAATCTCCAGCACTCTGCACTACTTTTTGCACTAAAAAAGAATATTCCATTATATTTTTAATTATGAATTTGTTTAATCATATTTTTCAAATATATTATAATTGATTAACATATTTACACCTACAAGTTCTTTAATACAATTTTTATTATTTATATTCAAATTGTATAAATAAAAAGTTATAGGAGTAATTGAATGAAATTGAAGGTAAAATGAAAACAAAAACAACAACTTATTTTTATTGAAAGGGAAATAGATGTTACATAGCCATAATTCTTAATTTTCTAAATTAGAATACTCTTCCCACAAATGATCAATTAATGCATTTCGAAGTGCAAAATGAGCATCTGCATCTCTAATTTGTCTAAATCGACCAAGAAAATCCTGAAAGCGAGTAGGTTCATTCTTATTGAGAAGAAGATAGAACACATAGAAAAGTGAATTGTATTCCAGAATTACTGAATAGAGATTACAATAGTGTATGTATATATAAGCATGTGATAACCTCTAACTAACTTCTAACTAACTAAGATTAACTAAGATTAACAAACTAAGCTGAGAGATTAATGACTTTGCTGATGTGGCAAAGCTGCACGTGTCTATACAATTGCATGAATATATATATCTATAATACTCCCCCTTCAAGCCGAGATGGACACATCAAGGGACTCCTTCTTTGAGATGAATGGAAGAATGCCTTAAAGGATACTGCTGACATAACCTGTTGAACTTAGATACTGAAAGAGCTTTTGTTAACAAGTCTGCAATCTGATCTTCAGTAGGAACAAATTTGACTTCAATCTGCTTAGCTAAGATCTTCTCTCTTATAAAATGTATATCAATCTCAATGTGTTTTGTGCGTTGATGAAAAACTGGATTAGATGCAAGAGCTGCAAGCACTCTTATTGTCACTCCAAATTATAGATGGTGTATTTACCTTTATCCCAAGTTCATGAAACAAAGAATGAAGCCAAACAATATCAGTTGTAGTGTCTGCCAATTATCTGTACTCAGACTCTGCACTACTTCTTGAGACAACACCCTGCTTTTTAGAACTCCAAGTTAAAAGATTCTTACCAAAGAAAATGCAATGTCCTCCAGTAGATCTTCTATCATCAACACAGCTTGCCCAATCTGCATCAGCAAAACTTTGAATAGACATATGAGAAATAGGTGTAAAAGATAAACCAAGATGTCTTGTTCCCTGCAAATATCTGAGCAGATGTTTGCATGCAATCCAGTGATTTGTAGTAGGTGCATGCAAGAATTGGCTCAACTTGTTTACTGCAAATGAAATATCAGGCCTGGTAAGTGTTAGATATTGTAGAGCTCCTATTGTACTCCTGTAGACAATAGGATTAGCAAAAGACGGGCTGTCATAAAGATGTAGTTTCTTAGAAGAGCATATTGGTGTAGTAACTGGTTTGCAATTCACCATATTTGTCTTTTGAAGAACATCAAACAAATACTTTGACTGAGTGAGAGTAATTTGATTTAGAGACCTGTGAGCCTAAATCCCCAAGAAATAATTAACTTCACCCAATGTCTTTAATGCAAACTGCTGTCCAAGAATCTTAATAACATACAAAATCTGATCTGAGTCCTCACCAGTGACTAAGATGTCATCTACATAAACAAGCATGAGAAGTAATTTTCCAGATGATCTCATGTAGAACAAAGAAGAATCTGAAACAGAAATTTGAAAACCAAAACTTATCAAAAATTGCTTAAGTTTTGTAAACCAGGCTCTTGGTGCTTGTTTCAAGCCATAAAAGGACTTCTGTAATCTGCAGACATGATTAGGCTTCTGAGCATGCACAAATCCCTCAGGTTGCCTCATAAAAACTACCTCATTTAGATCACCATTTAGAAATACATTATTGATATCAATTTGCTGCACACTCCAATTAAAAGTTACTGCAAGACTGAGTACAAGCCTAACTGTAGTAGCTTTAATCACAGGGCTAAAAGTTTCAAAGAAGTCAACCCCTGGAGTTTGTTGAAAACCTCTAGCTACTAACCTTGCTTTGTACTTATCTATGCTGCCATCAGGTTTAAACTTTGTTCTGAAAATCCATTTACATGTAATCACATTCATACCTGATATTTGAGGCACAAGTGTCCAAGTGTTCTTGCTGATTAATGCATCATATTCCAACTGCATAGCTTGCTTCCACTTTGTATCAGCCAAAGCTTGTGATACTGTAAAAGGTTCATTGTGAGAATTAACAGAAGCCACAAACACTTTAGGCTTAACAATACCTGACTTAGACCTTGTAACCATAGGATGAGTTGTGGTTGATAAAGAATGATGTGGAGCTGAGTGTGCTGCTGAAATAGCCTGACTGCTACCTTGATTAACACCCTGAGCTTCTGAAGTAGGCATAGAACTATGTGGATTAGCTTCAGCTCTTTGAATATGGAAATCAGTTAAATCCACTTCAAGATGAAAATCAGGAGAAAAAGAACGAGCACCACTAATAGGTGCTGTAGGAGAACCAGATTGAGCTACAGAACCTTCAACTTGAGGCTGAGAAGAAGGTGTTCCAGAATAAAACCAAACAGGTAAACTCTGAGTAGATAGGCTAGGCTGTGATTTAGAAGCATTCTTAACAGGAAAAAGAACTGAATAAGGAAACTCAAGTTCATTGAACTCCACAGTTGCAGCAATATAGACTCTACCAGATGAGCTCAAGCATTTATAGCCTTTATGTAAAGGACTATAGCCAAGGAAAATACACTACTCTGACCTTGTAAGAAACTTATGAGAATTATAAGGTCTTAAGTATGGAAAGCAAGCACAACCAAAGACTCTCATAGACTGATAATCAGGCATAGCATGAAATAACTTCTGAAATGGTGAAACATGCTGTAATGTATAAGTTGGCAATCTATTAATGATGTATACTGCAGTAGAAAAAGCATGACACCAATATTTCAGAGGCATAGAAGCTTGACTTAACAATGCTAAAGCCATTTCTACTATATGTAAATGCTTCCTCTCAGCTCTCCCATTTTGTTGATGAACATAGGGACATGGATGTCTAAAAATTATACCAAGTTCCTGAAGTATAGGAGCTAAGGATCTATACTCACCTCCCCAATCTGTTTGTAAGGCTTTGATCTTGGTAGCAAATTATCTTTCCACATAAGCTTGAAAATGTCTGAAAATAGAGACAGCTTCAGATTTAAGAGTCATTGGAAATAACCAAGTGTATCTTGTGAAGTCATCAATAAAATGAATATAGTATTTGTATCCATTGACTGAAGATACATGTGAAGGCCCCCATACATCTGAATGAATTAACTGAAATGGAGTTGTTGTTTTAACTGGTTGAGTGGCAAAATTTGTTTGATGAAGTTTCCCAACCTTACAAGCATCACAAAAATCAGTAGAACAATGCTTCAATTTTATTGGCAAATGTGTGATCACCTGAGAAAGAACTGTAGTACAGGGATGTCCTAGCCTTCTATGCCAAACATTAGCATCTTTATTACAAACACTAGAAGAGTAAGCTACATATGGTGACTGAGCACCCTTATTACACAAAGTAGGTGAAGTAATAAAAGGATTTCTCTTCAGAAAAGCATGATCCAGATTGAGTTGATATAAACCATCTCTAAGTCTGCCTTCCAGTAGTGTCTTGTGAGTAATTTTGTCCTTAACAACACAAGAATTGTGATAAAAAAACAATAACCACATTGTTATCCTTGGTAAATTGTGATATACTCAATAGATTCTTAGCAATCTGAGGCACATAAAGAATATGATTGAGTAATAAGGAACTGGAATGATCTTTAGCCAACAAAGAATTAACTCCAACATGTGATATAGGAAGAGTGGAACCATTACCTACAGCAAGTTGATCTGTGCCATTGTACTCTGTTTTCAGTGAGAGATTTTCAAGATTGGCAGTAACATGATTGGTAGCACCACTGTCAAAATACCATGGTGCCTCTGGAGTTTGAGAGTTTCTCTCAGGAGCTGCAAATAAAGCTTGAGGACCTTTTGTAACACTTCAAGGCAGTATGACCAATCCTACCACATAATTGGCACAGAGGTTTTGAAGAATTTGCAAAATTACTTCTATGAAAACGTCCACCTCTAAAACCTCTACCTCTGGAGAACCTACCTCCACCTCTTGCATTAGAGTTATTTCTGGAATATGCTATATTTGCTGAAGGAGAAGAAAAATGTACTCCACTACCATGAGACTGATTATTACTTTAAATTCGAAGTTCATGAGTTTGTAAAGTATACTGCACTTGAGCTAAACTCAAAGAAGAGTTTGTGGCAGTTAGATTTACCACCACAGATTCAAAATTTGGACCAAGACCTCCAAGAATATAAAGACTCAATTCATCATCAGATATATGTGTTCCAGCAGAAGCAAGATCATCAGCTATAGTCTTCATCTTCAAAAAATAATCATCAACACTTAGATCACCCTTTTTTAAAGTCTGTAATTGCAATCGAAGTTGCAGTGCCCTAGCTTTTGACTGATTTTCAAACATCAATTTCAGAGTGTTCCACAACTCATAAGAAGTAGTGCATCTATTTACATGTCTTAACATGGACTCACTGATAGGAGAAAGCATCCAGTTAAACAACAATTGATCACGCCTAATCCAATTTTCAGAGTCAGGATCAGAAGAAGAGAACTCACCAAGGAGAATATCATCATAGTCATGACCTTTTGCAGTTGACAAGACTTGTGTCTTCCAGTAGAGATAGTTCGATCGATCTAATCAAATGGCTAGTGAAGTGAAATGTGGAACTGAAAATGAGCCGAAGCTAGAAGAAGTAGCCATGAAATTCACCAAGAAATTCAGAAGAGAAGTAGAATCGAGGAAGACAACCACCGGACCGGAAAATAACCGTCGCCGGAGAAAAATTAACTACCACCGGAGACTATGGGCTCTGGTACCATATTGAGAAGAAGATAGAACACATAGAAAAGTGAATTGTATTCCAGAATTACTGAATAGAGATTACAATAGTGTATGTATATATAAGCATGTGATAACCTCTAACTAACTTCTAACTAACTAAGATTAACTAAGATTAACAAACTAAGCTGAGAGATTAATGACTTTGCTGATATGGCAAAGCTGCACACGTGTCTATACAATTGCATGAATATATATATCTATAATAATTCTCAGCAAATTCAATATCTAGAGGTGACACTTCCAAGTTTTCTTGAATTGGAGCATTAAGATCTCGTTCATCCTCTACTATCATATTATGCATTATTATGCATGCAGTCATGATATCTTGCAAATCACTTTTCAACCACAAGCATGCTGGATTCGCCACAATTGCTAATCTACTTTGAAGAACTCCAAATGCACGTTCCACATCTTTTCTACATGCTTCTTGTTTTTTCACAAAATATTGTTTTTTTGGACCACTTGGTGAATGGAAAGTTTGCACAAGAGTTGCCCATTTGGGATATATATTATCAGCTAAATAATATTCCATATTGTATTCTTTTCCTTGAATAACATAATGTGCTGGAGGAGCAACACCTGTAGCAAGATTCGAGAAAAGATTAGATGTCTCCAACACATTAATGTCATTGTTGGATCCTGGCATCCCAAAATAAGCATGTCATATCCATAGATCATAATCAGCCACAACTTCTAGAATAATTGTTGATCCACTTCGCTCGGCATATTGTCCTACCCAAGCTGTTGGACAATTTTTCCATTTCCAGTGCATACAATCTAGACTGCCTAACATTTCCTGGGAAACCACGTTGCTTACCAATATAAAGCAGTCTAGCAACGTCGTTAGGAGTGGGCGATCGTAAATATTGCTCTTTATATATCTCTACAATAGCACGACAAAATCTCTTAACACACTCGAGTGTTGTAGACTCTCCAATTTTAATGTACTCATCAGTTGCATCTGCTGGAACTGCATATGCTAGTTGTCGAAATGCAGCTGTCACCTTTTGGAGTGTAGACAAACCAAGTTTTCCAACTGCATTCCTTCGCTGCACGAAATAATTATCATGATTAGAAACATCACCAACAATATGAAGGAATAAGTTTCATGACATTCGAAATCGTCGGTGAAATTGTTCTTCATTGAATGTTGGATTTTCAGAGAAATAGTCGTTGTAGAGGTTTTGTGCTGCTCTTTCTCGATCACGATAAATTGTTCTACGACCTGGAACTGAGCCTCCGCTTGTGGAATTGATATTTTGAAGCCTAATAAATTCAGTCCATCTTCTCATTGTTGTTGTATATTTGTTGCAATAGTACTTCTTGCTCCATATCGTAATTAGCCATTCGTTGTTGAAACTCTTCATCGGACGAGCTTGAAGAAAAAGATGTTGTAAAAGGATCGATGTGGTTGAAATCCATTTTGGCGATTGTGAGACTAGTAGGATAGAAGAAAAAAAATAGCTAATCAATGAGAAAATGAGTTAGAAGAGAATGATGAAATAAAATCCAATACATGATCATTATATAGCCAACAATAGTTGAAGTAAATAAAGCACAATCCTGATACTTTCATCTACAACCATTGATAACTCACTAAAATATTAAATCTCAACCTTCAAATAAAGTTGGAAAAGTAAAGATAGAAAGGAAAGCACAATCTGTGTATAGCTAAATTGTAGCCCTTGATAAGCTAATTCTTCTTTTAATCTGATCCGTTAGATCGATAAATATTTTGTACCAAGATCTTTAAATCTCAACCATCCAACTAAATTAAATCTCAACCATTCAAATAAAGTTGGAGAAGTAAAGATAGAAAGGAAAGCACAATCCGTGTATAGCTAAATTGTAGCCCTTGATAAACTGATTCTTCTTTTAATCTCATTCGTTAGATCAATATATATTTTGTCCCAAATTCCTCTATAAATAGAATACAAACCATGCATTCTAAATCACACTTCTCCTCTTCATTTGCATTATATTCATCTTCTTTCTAAAATGTCGAAGTCACGCAGCACTAATTATACAAATGCAGAAGATCGATATCTTTGTGGTGTCTTTCTTGAAATTTCACAAGACCCAATTGTTGGTATAAATCAACCAAGAGATCAATTTTGGAAACGCATTACTGATAAGTTCAATTCAGAAATGCCAAGCTTGAACATAAAAGTGCGGAACCAAAGATCACTACAATGTCGTATGCAAACAATTCTTAAGGATACTAGAAAGTTCAATGGTTGTTTGCGTCAGGTTGAGCATATGCATCCAAGCGGTGCAAATGAGCTCAATATGGTAAGTAATTGTTTTTATGTTTCACAATTTTATGTGTCAATAATATAATTTCAATAAATCTTTTTTTTTTAGATACGACAAACAAACGAGTTGTTGGTCCAACAAAAGAGATATAAAGACGGGTTTAAGTTCGACCATGTGTGGGATGTTTTGAAACAATACGTGCAAATTGAAAATACCAGTGGAGTGTCACCATCATTTCCACAAGAAATTGTTAATGAGTCTCCCATTTCTCCTGACCCTTCTGCACCTTCATTTTCAATTGATTTAAGTGATGAAAACATAAGTGGTGGTTCTTCATCATAACGGCCACATGGGGTAAAAAAGTCCAAATCAAAAAGGAAGTAAAGTGAAGAGATGTCTGCAGTTTTAAACACTATAAAGGAGGAGAATGAGAAATTACGAGAATTATTTTCAACTTCGACTGCAAATAAAGAGCAGGATATTGAGGTGCAAAGGCAAAAAATTGAAGCACAAAATCGACAAATTGCAACAAGCAAATACCAGTATGAAATGACTAGAGAAGATAACATACTACTTATTGATTTAGATACGATTGCTGATCCCGTCAAACATGAGTACTTTCAAGAACAACAACAGATAATTATGCAGAAGAGGAGACAATCTCAAGTGCCATCAACTCCAAATATGTTTGATATGTATGGACAATTTCCAAATTTTGGAGGATCTGGATCTGGTGTTGTTCTATCGGATTACTAGATTTTGTTCGTTATTTTTAATTTATGTTTTATTTTCATGTATTTTAATCAATTTCAGTATTTTATTTTCATGTATTGTAATTTATTTTTCAGTAATGTGATGTTGTATTTTTTTGCATTTTAATTTATTATTAGTAATTTTATGTAATTGCTTCTCGTTTCTCTAATTTTCACTATCCATGTTGAGAAACGATCACTCACGATCATTTCAATTTTTCAAATTACCATTCGTGTTGTTCAAATGACCATCCATGTTGTTCAATTTTTCTTGTATTCATGTTGTTCAAATTATCATTTCAATTATAATTTTATATCACAATTTGTGTTGACAAAATACAATTATACTATCTCAAATATTATAAAATAGCTCCACAATATATAATAAATACAAAATTTTAAAACAAAGAGAAAAAAATTGTAGCGCAGAACAGTGCGGTACCACAAGTAGAAGGTGGCGTCGTGTTGGAGTCCAAATTTAAGCCAATTCACAGCCCAGCACAGTGTTGGGGCTACTCTAAGAATGGCCAGAGATGAATATTAATTATTGGTTAAAGAAAAATTTAGTTAATGAGGGTATATTAGAAAAATAAAATAATTCTTCATTTGTGCGTACAGCTAGCTTTAAGACGTCAACTAAAATAGGAAGAAGCATATATTAACTACAATTTTTCAAGTTAGATAAGAAAAACTAAAAATTATTGAGAACTTCACAAATTAAGAATGGTCAGAGATGGATTTAACTAGGGAGTGTGAGGTGTAGTCGACCCTTGAACTTTCAAAATTAATTTTTTATATAGGTCTAATAGCCAAAAAAATCCAAACCTTTCTAAGCTTTTGTTATTTTGGTTAATCCTTTAAATTTTGTCGATTTAACCATAATTTTATCATTTAGTAGTTAAACTAGCTAATTTTAAAATTTAGTAAATATTGGATGACATGTCTTTTACCAAGTTACCACATGAATTCTATATCATGTAAAAAATATATATATAAAAAAGAATATTTTTTATATCTATGTAATAACCATTATAAATAAAGAAAAAGAGTATATACCCATCTTTTATTATATTTTGCAGACCATATAATATCAATTTTGGAGACAAATGATTGGCCTAGAGAAAATTAGTAAGTATACTCCTTTTAAAAAATATTACAAGCAGTGCTATATATCTCTAAATAATATTTTATTGTATACTCTTTTTCATTACTTGAAATGGTTATTACATAGATACAAAAAAAGTATTATTTTTACATTGTTTTGACACAATATAGAACTCATGTGATAGATAACTAGATGAGAGACATATCGTCCAATTTTGATTGAAATCTAAAATTGGCTAAAATTACTACTAAATGATAAGACTATGGATAAATTGACAAAATGTAAAGGATTGGCCAAAATAGCAAAAGCTTACAAAGGTTTCTGTTTTTTTTTTTTTTTTGCTAATAGACCTTTTATATATAGTGTTTTAATTATATAGTTTTCATTTATATAATTAATTGATAATAATGTATATACTCATGACCTAAAAATATATGTACATAATATTTTTATTCATGATATGCTTGATTTAATTTTATACATATTAAAATGTATTGCCTCATTAAAATAACAATCAATTCCTATATTAAAATGTCTTGACTAAAATTTCATAGATTACAAATTGTTATTAATTATCATTAAAATTTCATAGGTTACTAATTGTTAGAAATTATCATTAGATGAATAAATTGAATTAAATTATAAATTATATATATATTAAAAATGAATGAAAATTTACTAATATTTTTTTTAATAAAATTATTGTCTTTATTCAAAAGTTTTCTTGCAATTTTTCTATGACAATCTAAAATTTTAGTTGAAAAAATAATTTCATTAATTTTATAGTTTGTAGTTTACTTATTAATTGTAATTTTGTTAGTATAAATCTAAGCTTGGAACACATATTTTTTTCAAATCCCATGTGGTATATTTCTACTATAGTCAAACGATTACAAAATATTAAAACATAATATTCAAATGTTTCACAATTTAATATATTTAGTGTTTTTTATATGCAAATATGAATATTAGAAATCATAAAAAATGATATAATTCATATATTAAAAATATGTTTTAAGAATAAATTATTCAATTTGAAATTATAATATGATAAAATAATCTTATAATCCACTAATCAACTTCCATCGAAATACCAATAACTAAATACAAGTTCAATATCAATATATTAAAACTAAATTTTAAATAAACATTAATTTAATTTTTTGAATATTATTATTAAAAGAAACACTACACCTACCTCTAACCACCTAGTCCCTTGACTTCTAACCCCTGACTACCCAGACTCGTATCCTCTCTCGACTCAACCTAAAATAAAATATTAATTTATCTCTCATTCACCTATTCAACCTAACTTTATTTTTTTTATATCCACATCCACAACCCAACCCCACCCAACCTAACCTTAAATAATACTCCCTCCGTCCAGGTCGAAGTTGTCTACGTTGACCGAGCACGGAGCTTAAAAAAATACAGTTGACTCTTACGTTTTGCTTTTTATACTTTATACTTTTTGTTTTTTGCTTACTTTTTGTTTAAGTTGGATAATATATATATATATATATATATATATATTGTCAGTTATAGGCTGGTAAGTTGGATTGGGACAAACAAAAATGGCAAGTAGGCAAGTTCGGGTGGGACGGAGGGAGAAAAATTAGTTTATTTTTTATTAATTACATAATTTTTTAATCAATATTTATTATATTTAAAATGTACAAAATATGCATTAAATAATTTAAAATTCTAAATCTATAAATATATTAAAGAAAATAATTTAAAACACATTTAGAATAAGATACAATAACGAAATTACAATTACAAGAGTTGAAATACGAAATTGAAATACATAAATCAAAATTCAAGTAGATGCATGAAATAAAACAAATTACATAGTAATTCCTAGCTAGTTCCTAATAGAGAGATGAATGATAAAAAAATAGAAGAGAAAATTGAGAATTAAGATGTGTTCCAAAATATGTCAATATTGATGTCTATTTATAGAGAATTAAAAAATATGAATTTTGATATATATATATATATTAAATACATATTATCCACGACATTTACAATATACATTTTATCCATATAAAATCTAGTTGAACCAATCAAAAAAATGACATGTGTCATCTTTTGATTGATCAACCCAAGATTAAGGAAAGATTAATATTTCAACCTACACATCCACCCGTTGTAACCTTTATTTTAATTTCCATTTTTTTAAACTTTTTTTTTTTTTGTCTTCTTCTTGATTTGGATTGTCAACCAACGCCAACGTGGATAGTCTTACCCCACCGGCCCCCACCCTTCCATTCCCAACCCTTCCTCTGCACAAATGCAAGCAAAAGGCAAAACTGCCCAAACTTTTACTTTACTCACTTTAATTTTCCTTCTTTAAATCCTTTCCAAAAAATAGAAGGTGTTGGTCCAAAAACTGCTGGTAGTAGACTTAGAGGGGGTGAATAAGCCTACTATATTTTCAAACTTTTCTCTTCTAACGGCTCGGTTTTAGAATCAGTAACCTTTTGGGAGGTTACTGACCAGAGTGGTTGCGGAAGACTTATTTCAGAGCCAAGTATATAAGATGTGCAGCTTATCATGAAATATGCAGGTAAAGCAGTAAGCACATAGAGACGCATAGATATATAGAGATTTGAAGGTAGAGTAATCCTTCTACATCCTCTCTGCCTCTTATCAAGAGGGAACCTTTGTTAACCTAGTTGATTTACGTAGACCTATCTATTACAACCCTTACTTAACAAGTAAGTAGCAAGCCTTCACAGAGGTGCTTGTCTACTTTCCCACTGACCCACACAGGATCCTATTCTACCCACCCAGGGTCTTCACTTTCTCTCATAGAAAGTGGAAAACTCAGCAGGACTATACTCCTCGCACTGAGTACTCCAAGACAGTCCTTTAGAAGGAGTTTGTCTTCTTCTTCTTCAACTAGGTACAACAAGCTTGGCCTTCATTTGCAGGTTAATCTACTGAAGCTTGCTGTCGTACTGAATGACTAAGTGTGCGTCTTTGGGGTGTGGAGTGTTTGAGTTATTCTTCTTTTCTTCTGCTCTTTTAAACACTCTCATTTTCTTCTATTATCTTCCCTCTATATCTGCGCTTTCTTCTTATGAGCTTTCTCTCTATTGAGCTCTTCTCTCTTCTTTTTGCGCACTCTTTTTCTTTTGCATTTGCGCCCTTGCGCTCTCTCTCTTTTACACTTCAGTCTTCAATCTTCCTCTTTTTTATAGGTTGTGAAATCTGCCCGTTGAAGGTAGGTAGATTTCCATCATTGTTGCGCTGCACTTCTGACACACGCCAGCTTTACGCTTTCCACGTGTCTTCTTTGAACTGACTCCTCTTCACTTCTCTCTACCGGTAACTTCTTGTGTCTACCGGTAACGTTTGACTTTCTTCCATCCAGCTTTGTAGCTTCCTCCTCTTGCTTGCTCCTTCAGGTGGCTTGAGACTTCTGTAGCATACTGTTCCTGCAGTATGCTTTTGGCATGGTCTCTCAGGTAGCTTCCTGTCTCGCTGCATTCTTCTTCAGCGAGGTCCCTTTCAGTAGCTTCCTGTAGTCATTAGTATCCTAATTAGTTCACCCGATTCTTTCACCATTCTCTTCAGTATCCTTCATTTGACACTTTCTCTGTTCTTTTAATCTTCTGCAGTAACTCTGTAGCAGTAACCTATCCTTAGATTGGTTATGCTTGTTAGAGTTACTTAAGTTATTGTCTCATCAAAACATGCTTCATCGTTTCCAACAATTTCCCCATTTTTTATGATGACAAAACCTTTACAGAAGATCGAAAGTATATAATCTCTCAAGCACAGAAAGTAGATGTATAATATAACACGATAAGACATATTGCTTTCATTTAAATCACATGTCAGTCTAAAAGAAAAGGGCACAAGGAATGAGTTTTTTAAAGAAAAGAAGAATTTTATTTAGATAAAACATTTACAGTACAACACAGTTAAGTACAATAAACATCCTATCTAGACTTGTTCTTCTATTCTTTTTGCTCTTTCCTTTCTTTCTTTTCCCCTTTAGCTTGCTCTTATCTTCTTTCTTCTTTAGCTTTTCCCACTTTTGGGTGCAAGGGCCTGCTCCCAATTTGTTTTCCTCTTTGATCGTGGAGGAGAATTGGAGTAAATGTGAGGAAGTCGCTAGAAGAAAGAACTGAGGTTTATACACAAGAGTCGGTGAAGGAGCAGAGAAGTCTGGGTGCAGTAGCTTACTGCATCCTTTCTTCTCACACTATTTTCTCCAACTCCTGTGTCTGACCCCATTTCTTTATTCTTCTGGGACACAGAATAAAGCTCACACAATGGATAGGCTTGCATCTTCTGTTCTTCACCTTTGGAAGTTTTTTGATCTTCCTGAATCCTTCGCAGTTCTTCCCCCTTTTTGACATCATAAAAAATGAGCTAAAGCTCTGGGTCACTGGAGAGGGATTTCCCCAACTCAACCTCTGGACTTCAAGAGAAGATCTTCGGGGCAAGTCCTTAGGCACTCTTAAGACTGAGGTAAGGAGAGAATGCTAGAAGATCAAGTCTTCTGAGAAGAACTTGCTTAGCAAGTGTCAAGCGTGAGAGGTGACTGAATGTGATTTGGGGTGTGCTTGGTTGATTATTTGCAGAGAAGGTGCAGTGAGGAAGGAATGAAGAGAGTGGTTTCCAACAATCTGGTGCCATTATGTACTAAGGATGAGAGATGGGATATCTGTATGCATAAAGAAGAGTAACGAGAGTGCATGTATTTATAGAGTTTGAGATACTCCCTGTTGCAGTTAGATCTTCAAGATCTTATTGACTGCTTCGCCGTTTTCCAATAAAGGTGTTGGCAGTTTCCACAGCTTTATTTCTTTTCTCCTCTGCATGAGTTGATTTTCTTGAGTGTGTGGTCAACAACTGGTTCTCCACCCTTGGATTCTTCTGATCGCACGACTGAGATCCTTCTAGGGTTCTGAAAAGGTAGTCTATTTCTAGAAAGGTGATCCACTTTTTATGTACGCACGTTACCGAGAAAATTTTCAGTAACTGCTCTGATTTGTGACCTCCAAGTGATCCCTTTGTCCAGTGACTTGATGATAAGTTTGGATAATCTAGTAACCTAGTATCCAATATATTGGTGTCTAGTATCCTGGTACACAGCGACCTGGTGTTCAGTGATCTAGTATCCAACATCTTGGTGTTTAGCGTCCTGGTGCCCAGCGACCTAGTGTTCAGCGATCTAGTATCCAGCATCTGGTATCTAGCATCCTGATATCTAGCAACCTGTCATCCAACGACCTAATTTCCAGTCAACCTAGTATCTAGCATCCTGATGTTCAGCGTCCTGTTATCCAGCGATCTAGTATCCAACATCCTGGTGTCTAATGTTCTATTGTCAGAACTTTATCTTGTTTCTTGATATCAAGGAGTCCTTTCTACCTTTTCTAATGTCTTGATGACAAGTTCTGATGTCCAGCAACATAGTATCCAGTAGCTCGGGGTCTAGCGTCCTAGGTGTGCAGTGACCTAGTATCCAGCCACCTGGTGTCTAGCGTCCTGATTTTCAGCGTCCTGCTATCTAGCGACCTTTTATCCAGCCACTTGGTGTCTAGCGTCCTGCAGTCAGAGCTTGGTATTACGTCACAGATTTCCCCCTGAATTCAATAGCTCTTGATCAGAGGTACCTGCAAAAACAAGTATTCTTGTATAGGTACTCACACAAGTATGAGTCTTTCTGAGTTAAGTTTCTTTCAGGACTTAGTCTTTCCTTATAGCCCATAGTTGCTGTAGTGAAAGTTTGATTCCTTCGAGACTTGTAGAATAAAAGAATAGTGTGTGCAGGTGTTTGGTAACTGTATCTCTTTTTAGAGTGTGAACTCTTTTGGATATGGAAATGGTAAACTGAGATATCAGTAAGGCAATATACTTTCCTTTTTCGGAGTTGCTATTCTGCTAGGTTCCTTTAGGGAATGTCAGTTTTTTGCAGACATTTTTCTTTCAGCATACCTGTATTTGGGTTTCTCCAAGGATTTGACTCTTTTACCTACTAAGTTACCTTGATTTGTACTAGAAGTTCCCCCTTACTTTATGGTTCTCTTCTATTAAGATGTAGGGTTACTTGCAGTACTATATCGGGTAACTTTGAGGTTTGCATGATTAGGTGAAGCATTTTAATATGGAAATAAACATACAAGCTTACCTTCTCATATTCAAGTTAAGTGAGAAGTGTCTTTCAAGTCTATTATCTTCAGACCTCTGAAGATTCTTCCACACACACACACACATATATATATATATATATAGACACTAAGTTTCTTAGCAAGATAAAAATAAGCAAGATCGGAAATATAAGAGCAAGATGGAACGAGGTACCTGATCATTGTTGTTCCATTGGTTAAGAAGTAGGTCCTCTTTCATTGTTTTGCTTCTGTTTAGAGGATGGTCTGGTTGATGGAGTGAGCTTCCCTTCTTACTCCTTTGCTTGATATCCTCAGCATCTTCTTTCATGGTTGCTTGCTTTCTTGTTGCTGATGAAGCTTCAGTATGGTCCGTACTTCCTAACTTCACTCTGCATCATCTTCATGCTCAGCAATTGGCCTTTCTTGTTGATTCTGCACCGTGTTGGATAGACGCTTGCTTCTTTTCGCAGCCCTTTCTTCGAGTAGTTTGCTGTTCACCATCTTCCTTCTTTTGAACAGCTTTTCTTCACAACACAGCTTGATCTTTCATAGTTGTTTGTTGTCTTCACATCAATCATATCCTTTTAGAATAAAAGGCAATGAAATTATCTTTGATGTGAGAGAGAGAGAGAGAGAGAAAGTTTTTCTAGAGAGAGATTCTTCATAGATGGGATCTGGATAGATCGATTAGATCTTTTGATGCATCCATCTGATCTGATACCACTTGATGGTGTCAGATTGACCAGTGAGCTTGGATGAATAATCCACCTGCTCTGATACCACTTGTTAGTCCCAAAACTGCTGGTAGTAGACTTAGAGGGGGGTGAATAAGTCTACTATATTTTCAAACTTTTCTCTTCTAACGGCTCGGTTTTAGAATCAGCAACCTTTTGGGAGGTTACTGATCAGAGTGGTTGTAGAAGACTTATTTCAGAGCCAAATATAAAAGATGTGCAGCTTATTATAAAATATACAGGTAAAGCAATAAGCACATAGAGACGCATATAGAGGTTCGAAGGTGGAGTAATCCTTCTACGTCCTCTCTGCCTCTTCTCAAGAAAGAACCTTTGTTAAGTTAGTTGATTTACATAGACCTATCTATTACAACCCTCACTTAACAAGTAAGTAGCAAGCCTTCACACAGGTGTTTGTCTACTTTCCCAGTGACCCACATAGGATCCTATTCTACCCACCCAGGGTCTTCACTTCTCTCCTAGAAAGTGGAAAACTCA
This sequence comes from Scutellaria baicalensis, assembly GCA_005771605.1. Classification (NCBI taxonomy): domain Eukaryota; kingdom Viridiplantae; phylum Streptophyta; class Magnoliopsida; order Lamiales; family Lamiaceae; genus Scutellaria; species Scutellaria baicalensis. The sequence goes on along the minus strand of CM016721.1, from coordinate 52,792,104 downwards.
GTAGGACTCTACTCCTCGCACTGAGTACTCCAAGACAGTCCTTTAGAAGGATTTTGTCTTCTTCTTCTTCTTCTTATTCTTCTTCAACTAGGTGCAGCAAGTTTGGCCTTCGTTTTGCAGGTTAATCTGCTGAAACTTGCTGTCGTACTGAATGACTGAGTGTGCGTTTTTAGGTTGTGGAGTGTTTGAGCTATTCTTCTTTTCTTCTGCTCTTCTAAACATTCTCCTTTTCTTCTATTATCTTCCCCCTCTATCTGCGCTTTCTTCTCATGAGCTTTCTCTCTTTGAGCTCTTCTCTCTTCTTTTTGCGCACTCCTTTTCTTTTGCATTTGCACCCTTGTGCTCTCTTTCTCACACTTCAGCCTTCAGTCTTCCTCTTTTTATAGGTTGTGAAATCTGCCCGTTGAAGGTAGGTAGATTTCCATCATTGTTGCGCTGCACTTCTGACACACACCAGCTTTTCGCTTTCCACGTGTCTTCTTTTGACTGACTCCTCTTCACTTCTCTCTACCGGTAACTTCTTGTGTCTACCGATAACTTTTGACTTTCTTCCCATGCCAGCTTTGTAGCTTCCTCCTTCAGGTGGCTTGAGGCTTCTGTAGCATATTGTTCCTACAGTATGCTTTTGGCATGGTCTCTCAGGTAGCTTCCTGTCTCGCTGCATTCTTCTTCAGCGAGGTCCCTTTCAGTAGCTTCCTGTAGTCATTAGTATCCTAATTAGTTCACCCGATTCTTTTCACCATTCTCTTCAGTATCCTTCCTTTGACACTTTCTCTGTTCTTTTAATCTTCTACAGTAACTCTGTTGCAGTAACCTATCCTTAGATTGGTTATGCTTGTTAGAGTTACTTAAGGTTTTGTCTCATCAAAACATACTTCATCGTTTCCAACAGAAGGAATTTTAGATAGGAAAATTACTCCTTGCTATTTTGGATAATTTCTTTTCAAATAAAACGTATAAGGCTACCCAGAGGCTAAATAATTCGTATAGAGGACAAGTTTTTTATGATGTGGCCACAAATATAATTTTAAGAACAACAAAATTCAGTAAATTCATGGAAAAAATTTATTGATAGCTAATTATTATATGTTAATATTAAAATTTTGATGAATATATGTCAATACAAATATAGTACTATACATTTAAGTTAAATATTAACAAAAAAATATGATCATGTTAATTTATTTTAATACAAATTAATAAAAAAACTAAATATAATGTATTATATGTATTTTAATTTATTTTAATTTTAATTTGAAAATATGGCTAAAGTGTATGTATATATATCTACAAGTTGACAATACAAATATTTTTTAAGTCATGTGAATATGAAAATAGTTTTCGTTAATCTAGCATTTTTAATTCTTACACAAAATGTATTACATTTTCATATTAGTTTTTTTAATAATATTAATTTTAAAAATTATTTAATGAATTAATGATTTTGATCTATGAAAAAGATGACTTGTTAATAAGGAAATCTTTTAAAATTGGTACTTCTAAGTTCTAACTATGTCATCCTATTTTGAAGAGAATTTTCAATTTATTGTTTAACCTATCTATAAATTCATCAAATACAACTAATTAGAATAACGTGTTTTTAATATTAAATATCTGAACTATAATTATTAATTAAAAATATTAATAGTATTATATATTACATGTTAGTCATACTAGTTTTGTACCCGTGCATTAAGTTTTGTTTTTATAAACTTAATTATAAATATTTGTAATTTGAAAAACAATATATAAATTTAATAGAATAAGATAAAGTGGTTTATATAATTCAAATATTTAATAATGAAGATTAATTTTAAATAGTGTGAATAAAATAAATTATTATTATGGTTAAAGTTAATTTATAGATTTGAGAACTAAATATTATATAATTATAAAATAAGTATGATCGATCAAATTAATTAAACTCATAATTTAACAAAATTGAAACACTTTTGGTGATGTTCTTTTCCTTAGCCACATATTACCATCTTTTAAGTCAAAAAACCAACTAAAAAAACAATCATACATCCACGAAGTAGGAAAAAGAACAAAGGGATGCATCAAAATCTAGAAAGACAATTTCAAAGGATTCTCAATCTTTTTATTTATTAACAACAATTTTTTATTTCTTTCTTATTGATAGAAATCAAAAATTTACAGTTCAATCTCCTATTCACTTGACTTTTTTTCTCAAACACTTACACAATTTTAGACAACTTATGAGGCAAATACATTATTTTCAAAAGAACAAATTGAAGAAATATTAATCATGATTATTAATAAATAAAATTATTCTAAAAAAGAAAAAAAAACTAACCTAATATGTTCGTTGTTTTCAAATTTAGTTGGCTTCAATATGGATGTAAAATCATTTTATTATTTAACAAAAAAACTGACAGAATAGCATATAATAACATTTTGTTCAATTATTAACTTAACAATTGTTTAAAATACCTCGTTCATATTGTTAGAACCATTTCCTTGGATACGACTTTGAACAGAATCTTCTTTCGATCAAGATTTCAATATTAGGAGGGACAATATCCAAAATTTCATGCAACTTTATCTTAACTCATGTATAAATACGAAAAATATATTTATTAATAAAATAAAGAAAAAATATTTTCTTCCAAAATGACTATTATTTAAATAATCAAACAAATACTTACCATTTGTGCTCTCAATTCAAAAGTTGTTTAATCAATTGCTCGATACATTTTTCATCACAAATAGTAAAAATTATTTTGTCAAATTTATCTACCACACCAAGACTACTTTATTTAATTGCGTAATTCATATTTTTTTAACGTCTAATATATATAATACTCCCTCCGTCCCAGCATTTTTAGCCTACTTGCCATTTTCGTCCGTCCCACTTAAATCTGCCAGCCCCAAAATGGCAAAGAAAAAGTTGCCACTTTTGCACTTTTGCACTCAAAAAGTTGGTTTAAATTACAAAATTGCCACTCAAAAATATTAAAATAACACATCCAATCAAAGTCAACAGCTTTTTCTTAATATGTGTGCCGGTCAAAGTAGGCTAATTTTGGTGGGACGGAGGTAGTACATAGAATATATTCATTTTAATTCATTATATATAAAAATCTATGAAATAAAATAAAGTAAAAAACATGTAATGACATAAATATAATAATTCGTATAACATCAATATATTAATTTATTATTCTAACTGCATAATTATTTCATGACTAACATAATGTGTATTTGCTAGTTTTTAGATTTTTTTTATATCATCAATATGTAAAATGTGTATATAAACATTTTTATTACTAATATACAATTTTTTATTTGAACGTATCACTTCAATTGATTTTTGAATCGAATAATTTGTAGAAATATCTTACTCTATAGTCTTCAATCCAACTCATGTTGTCACCATTAGGGTGATATATCACTTTAGGAGTGTGTTGTTTATAGTAAATTGTGTTTTTCAATATTCAATTGGAACTGATTATTAGAAAAACAATATATATTGGAGCAAGTCTTGTGTGAGACCGTCTCACGGTTCTTTTTTCGTGAGACGGGTCAACCCATAGCCCACACTTGATAATTCATATGAAAGTTTGTGGATGTGGGTTTAATTCATGGCTAATAAGGATCTGTTTCACGAAAACTATCCGTGAGACCGTCTCACATGAATTTTTGTCTATATATTGTAAGTAAAATAATGAAATTATTTAATTTAAATGGATATTATAGTAAAACTACTTAGTAATATTTAATAAATAAACTCACCAATACGACATCTTAATTGTTATTCTGGTATCAATATAAAGATAATGTACTAACGAAGCATTATAATATCAATATATATGGTGCAAAATAACATAATAAAAAATAATTAAAAACACCATTAATCTTATATGTAAAAATACTAACTAAATTCTGATCATATACAAAATCAATAAATCACCAAAAGAAAGAAATTGAACTATTATCTAATTTATCTCATCATCAATTACTCCAATTCTCCCTATTAGACAGAATCAATGTAAATGAATTGAGCATTTTCAGAAACTCCCATATACAAAATTTGAATTTCAATAAAATTAAACAAAAACTAAAAAAGAGAGAATAATGAAAGAGATGCTCCCAAAATTGCATAATAACACAAAATCGTGATTACAAAAAATCTGCATTGTTACTACACTCTGACGATGAAAGATTCCTAAAAACATAAAATAGAGATATACATTATAATTGAGAGAAGAACAGAAACACCAGACATAGGTGGACATAGAAGAAAGAGCATAGAAGAGCTCAATCCTTCTTTTATAATTATATAAAATATAAATTTAGTATATTAAAAATTACATTTAAATTTGATTGGAAACATTTTCGGAATAAAACTAATGAAACAAATCCTTTCGAATGATAATTGAAATAGCCACAATTTACGGGAATGAATTACTATATTCCAGAAATAGATATATACTTATTTCTTAAGTAAACATGTTAGCACATTTTTATTCTCTCAAATAATAGATATGTGTTCATTATAATATTTAATGTGATTGAATATTCATGAATTATTTTCTTGATTAGTTTAGAAATTTTAAAGTATTTCAAAGTAAAAGAGAGTTGTGGGCTTGAGAAAATGAAAGAAGAGGAAAAGCCCATATCATGGAAATGCAATTGGGCTTAAATGGGCTTAAACAATTTAAGTGAGAGAGAGACACACCCAAAGAGGCTACACGCTAGCAAGAAAATAAAAGTGGTGCAAAACATTCCTGTCTTCTTCCCAAAGCATTACACGGTTATTTAGGGAGAGGGATAGAGATGGAGATAGACATAGACATAGAATATCCAATTCAATTCTAGATTAGTAGCATGGATGTTTTAGCCTATATCTCTTCTATGTTTTGATTAATCTTGTTTTCCCTTTTTAGTTGTATTATCTCTTCTTTTTAATGTTTGACTGAAATAGTTATATTGTATCTGTCTATTAATTTTGATTATTGATACTTGATTTGAATTGACCATTTAAGTTAAGTATTTGATAATTGATTGGTAGAATCTTAAATCATGAATCTTAATTGTTGTTGTTTAATTTTCATGGTAGCAAACTAGAGGTCATGCATATCTATGGTAGTATAATCCTAGATTATCAAATCGAGCTTATGTATTTGGAGTCTAGTTTATCCTACCATCTTGGTGATTAATGCATTCAATTAATTAAGTTTAAAGAGCTTATTCTAGGTTGTTCCATTAAATTGGGTTAATTAGTGATCTTATCATAATTAACGAATCTTAAAAGACAATTCGGTTTAAGAGAACTAGTTGTTAAATTAGAGGTGATAATTTCAAGATAATCTGAGTGAAGATAGTTACATTGATTTAGACATAATTGATATTGAGGATAAGTGAATTGTTAACTGAATTCTTTAATCCTACCATCTTGGTGATTAATGCATTCAATTAATTAAGTTTAAATAGCTTATTCTAGGTTGTTCCATTAAATTGGGTTAATTAGTGATCTTATCATAATTAACGAATCTTAAAAGGCAATTCGGTTTAAGAGAACTTGTTGTTAAATTAGAGGTGATAATTTCAAGATAATCTGAGTGAAGATAGTTACATTGATTTAGACATAATTGATATTGAGGATAAGTGAATTGTTAACTGAAATTCTTTAATCCATTGATTCTTGTTTCATTTCCTTTCGAGATCATTTAGTTAAGGGTAAAAAGTAAAAACACATCTCAAGTATACCTCATTTAGCACTTTACAATATCATCTATTAATGTTTGCAGTTTACTATATAATGTATATGAATTTTTCATAAAACAATAAATCCAATTTCACGTCATTTTTAATCGGATATCACTTATGTGCATTGCATGTACGGTTTAAAGGGTAATTTGGTAATTTGAGTTATCATGTAATTCAAAATTTTAATTCCACTAGTTAAGGGCATTTCAAATTGATTCATGTGGTCTAGTTGTTCTGATTTCTAAATTACTTTATTATTACACATGTATCCTCTACTGTATTACTTTTTTTTTTAACCTTTTCGTTCATACATTTGCATTTCCTTCAACCTTAATAATTATGATCAAGTTATTGGATTAAATGGACTCAATCGGTGTAGGCAAGAATGGTGCATACGCCCTAACATTGTAATTCGAGGATGACATAACTACATGTGGTGGAAGAATGAACTGTCAAAGGCGAGGCAATGATCAACTGGAAAGTTTGAGGAAGAAGAAGAAGTTGGGTAAATGAAGAAGACGAAGAATAGAGAAGGAAAATACTAAATTACACTTGTTTATTTGATGGAATTACAATTTTGAATTGGGAAAAACTCAATTTTGGTCCCGTTAAAAGATCACTGTCCAATTTCAGTCCAGTTAAATTCCATTAATCAAATGTAGTCCCACTGAGTCGTCATGTGTCCAATTTGAGGACATTTTCCACTGGAAGTGGCATATTCCGGCGAATCTCTGGAGAGTGCATCTCACTCGCCCGAAATTCTGAATACTCTGACCAGTTTTGGTGATGTGTAATATGTTGTCCAAGTGGCACTATTTTCTGATATAAATTAAATCCCAAGAATGCCACCTCAGTAATTTAAATAAAAGAATTCAAATCTGAAAATATACATTAAATCCATGAAATCAAATAAATGAAAAAAACCCTAATAACAAACTTTATCCCCAAATCGAGAGTAAGGGATCTAACTGAATCACCCAAATCCAACCACCAGCTCAAACGGTATTGAAGATAGGAAGAATGTCTGATCTTTCCCAAGCTTCAATGGCGCCTGAATGTATGTGTGGAAGAGGAGTTGTTCTTCGAACCTCAAGAACAACAGCAAATCGAGGGAGGCGTTTTTGGGGTTGTTTGAGATATAATGTAAGTCCCTGAATTTTTTGATGTCCTCAGCATGAAAGATTTGCATATTGTTTAGGATTTGCATACTGTTTAGGATTTGCATATTGAAGATAGGGATTTTAAAAACAGTGTTAATATGCAATATGAAAGTTAATTTTTTTTTTAATTGTGTTGATGTCTTGAGTGTTTGATAAGTATTGTTGGAGAAATTCTTGCTGTATTTTACAGTTTTTAATCTTCACAACTCCCAAATTTTCAATAGATTTGTCATTGATTCTCTTGTTTTGTTTTGAAGAAAAATGATGGCTGTGGTTTTTTTCAATGGGCTGAGAATGAGGAGTATGAAAAAATCAGAGAAATTCTTGCTGTATTTTACAGTTTTTAATCTTCACAACTCCCAAATTTTCAATAGATTTGTCATTGATTCTCTTGTTCTGTTTTGAAGATCACATTGAAGTAAAAGAAATTTACAAGATGTTCAAAGAAGATATGGAAGAGTTGAAGGCAGATATGAAGGTATTGAAGGAAGAATTTCTCAGTGTGGTTACTCATAACAAGGATCTACAGGAAGATAAGAAGAATTTGGAGCAAAAGTGCAAGAGATTGAAGAGGCAATTTATATTGATCCAATCAACCCTTCTTATTTGTTGGTGGATTGTAGCTTGAAAATGTAGGTTGTGGTTAGATGGTATGGTGTGTTAGCTGTCTTTGTTTATTTTGTAAGCTTTTGTATTGAACCTATTTGTTGGAGCTTTAAGACTTTTATATCTTGATGGAACAATGAAGCTTATATTGGTTACATCCATGAGTGCGTGTTTCAGTTTAATGAAATTAATAAGGCTTATGAAAGGAATGAAACAAGCAATTGAGAATGTTTGAAATGGAATTGAAAATAACTAAGATTGCCAATAAAATGGATAACAAAATGGCCATTGAGAATCTGCCAAATTCATTACAACAAGGGTAAGCCAAAATGCCAACATTATCTTGCATCAAAACATTTTTCAAATTGTGCTAGAAAGGATAACAAATCTACAAAATGCCAACTAGACAACATTCACAAGATTCACAACAATGCCTAATAACTACTGATTCCTCTCTTCTCACTTTTTAGGTTTCTTAGCCTTTTTCTTCTTAGTCACTCTTGGCTGAGGAGGTGGTATTGAAGGTGGCATTGATGGGGCTGCAAGCATTGAAGGTGGCGTTGATGGGCCTGCAGCCATTGAAGGTGGTATGACAGTTTGAGATGATGGGAAGTTGTCATCAATTGGCACTTCACTCAATTGAAAAAGGTTTAGCTCTTCATGACTTGATCCTTCCAACTGATTAATATTACATCAATTTAAGATTTTACATTTTAAGGTTTAAGTTTGCAAAATTGATATACAAGTTTCAAGGGTACCTCTTGGTTTATTTGATTCTTGCATTAGTGTAGTTGTTGCAGCATTGATGGTGCTGCATATCTTGGTACTGGAGGGATCAAGTACTCATCAATGGCAGCATCTATGAGTGAAAAATAATCTTCCTCATCATCATTGACAATTTGATCAGCATCTATGTTGGTGGAAGTACCTATAACACAAATTATGACCAAAATTGATACTTAAACAATTAATCTTACTCAAACAATAGATACTTAAACACTATAGCATATAATCACTCATGACATTTGGATAAAATTAACAATAGATACTCACAGCTTCATTAGTATCATTATAAGATGTCTCAAGCACAGTTGGCTCAAAATTTGAAACCTCCATGGTTGGATCTTCAGTTGTGAGTTTTGTCTTCCCTTTAGCCTGGCACATAATTAGTCAATAGCATGCCAAGTGCAAAAATAGCATTATAGGGTTTAAGGAATAACTAACTTGTGTTCTTTTCTTTCTATTCCTTGGAAGCTTAACATCATTGACAACCTTTGATTTATTTTTCTTCTCACCTTGAGCAGGTTCATCTATCTTCCTTCTTCTTAATTTAACCTGCTCTACCTCTCTTCCCTTTCCTTACATTCAATTTCCACTCACACTTGCCCCCATCACACCTCACATAAACCATGTTCTTATCATTTTTTACTATTTTCAAATTCTTTTTGGCCATTATTGCATGTGATTGGACAGCCTTTTTGAAATCGGTTTTGGATGAAAACAACATTCCTAAAACAAATGAGGGGTTCCACATTGTTGTTGGGTTGAAAACTGAGAATTCATTATCAGAGTTTTCATCATCAGAAACTCTAGCCTCATTAAAGCCATCAAATCCAGAATGAACAACATCATCATCACTACAGTCACTACCCTCTTCATTAGACACCTCACTTGAATTTTCAATATAAGCATCATGGATTGGTTCATTCTGAACATTATCTTCATCACTACCATTATCTTCACTCACATTATCCCCAATAGTAAAATCAAGGTCCTCATACAACTCATCAGTTTCATCTTCTTCTTTTTCTAACTCATTAGCTTGATTTTCTTCATTTTCAAGTTCATGAGGTTCTAAGTATATGGCCATCTTATTATTTTTCAAATTTTGCAATAACAACATCTTAAGATCCTCATCACTCAGAATCAGCTTAAACCCATTATTCATTATAGTGTGGAATCTACAATTCTTATATCCCTGTGCTCTTCTAACTTCAGCATGCATCTTCAAATCAGCTAGTGTCAACATAGATGGTTTGATTTCCCTTAAGACAATTTTTCACCCCTATATACTGTGTTATAGGCAGATTTCTAAACTCACCCCTAAAATAAATTTCAACAGTCAAAGTCTCCTCATTGGCATCTGTGTAAAAGCAATAGACAAAGAAAAAACCACACATCACTATACAAGACAAGAATCTATTTTTCTTAGGCACATGGGCCACACATATGTTTTGTTCAAGGTGTCCACATATGGACCACAAACAAAAAAGAAATAAAAACAGCATATACACACATCACAGTTGTACACTACCCAACAACACACATAAATGCCCATACATCCACCATATATACATCTTCTAACAACTTTTTTTCAAGATTGAAAATTCTAATATATATATATATATATATATATATATATACAGTTTGAAACTAACCTGTCGGAGCCTCTTCTCTCTCATTTTCGCCAGATGTACCGGAGTTGGACGGGCTCTCAATTGATATGGGATTCTCGGGTCCATTTCCTCCAACGCTCTTGCCGAAGTTTCGAGCTTTCATCCGATTTGAGCGCCTCTGAGGCTTTACGGGATGAAGAACGGCTTTGCGAGTTTGTTTTTTAGGTGGTTTATCGCGATTTGGGGGCTCCATATCGATCTTAGGGTTCTTCTTGGAGAATGCTTAGCAATTTGGGGTTGTGTTCATTAATTTCGATTTGGGGGAATTTTTGGCATTTAGGGTTTTGGGATTTGATTTCAAATTTGTTGATTTTCCCTTTTTTTTATTATATTTTATGGTTTTTTTTTTTAATTTATGCATTTGCTGATTTAGATTTTATTGCATTTTATTTTAAAAGACAAATACATACCACATAGCCACCGAAAACACACGTATGCGCACAAATGCCAGAATTGTCAGAATGGTGGCGAGTGTGTAGGACGCGTCGGAGAATTGCCGGACAGCCGCGATTCCTGTGGAAAATGTCCTCAAATTGGACACATGGCGACTCAGTGGGACTACATTTGATTAATGGAATTTAACTGGACTGAAATTGGACAGTGGTCTTTTAACGGGACCAAAGTTGAGTTTTTCCCATTTTGAATTACATCAAAAGTACTTAAATTACAAAATTACCCTTAAAATCGCACATGCAATGCATATGACCAATATCCGGTGGAAAAATTGACATAACAATCAGATTTATTGTTATTTGCAAAATTCGTGTACATTGTATAATAAACTGCAAATATTTATAGATGATACTGTAAACTACTAAATAAAATATACTTGAGGTGGGTTTTTGGTTTTTACCCTTTGGTTAATTTAGTGTTAGTTATTGATCAATCTGAAACCCCAATGTCATGTTCCATTTCCTTTCAAGATTGTTTAGTTAATTTGGTGATAGTTATTAATCAACCTGAAACCCCCAAGTCTTTCATGTTTTATCGAATTGATCATAAGTAACATAATTGATTCATCACTCACCGTGAGAGCGACTCTAACTTGCCATAGCTACTAATTGGTTAGGTTAGGAAAGAATTAGTAATTTTATTATATTACGACATCAATCATAAATTTGGATAATTATCAACTTTTTTAATTTATATTTGTGTCATATATATAATATATATCGATATGTAACATTCTATTTTATTTTATTACGATTATGCGATTTGATTTTATATATTGAAGTCAAAAATGATTTTAACCATCTTGGAAGATCATATCGCTTTGATATATGCTTTGAAATGCATGCAAATTTAGGAAAAATCAAAGACAAATAGAAGTGTTCGTCTTTTGTGAAACAGTCTATGTGACAGCATTTGGACACAATCTTGTCCCAGGTTACGATGGACCCAAAAAAAATTATAGTTTTAAAAGACATATTTATAAATAAAAATCACATATTTATATCGACTGTATCCGGGATATGACCGTGTGCCACAGACCGCTATTATTTTTCGCGCAACGCACGGTCGTGTTCCAAAACATGGTCGTGCATGAGGAAAAAAATCACATATAGCAAAAAAACGTATATTTATAATTGAAAATGATATACTTATACACCGTGTCCTGAAATACGACCGTAATTGTCGCTCATTGTCGACCATGTCCTTTAACACAGCCGTACCTGAATTCGTCGATATGAAACAATATCACATGAATTTTAACGTAAATAAAATAAGTTGTTAAAAGAAATTCTACATCCCTTTTGCTCAAGTGGTCCTGAGATGCATATACAATGAATAAATAAATAAATAAATATATATATATATGTGTGTGTTCACACACTTTTAGTACATTATGCTTTGACTGGAAAATTTGTTAATTCTCACATAATTGCTCTTAATGGATTTCAAATATCACTAATTAAACTTTGTTGAAGTCCAATTTACATGGCCGTGGAAGCTAGCTGTGATTATGACCATTTTAAATTATGCTAATTTTGAAACACATATTTGCACCGAGATAGTTTTCAATTGTTTGGGTTTTAGATTTGTCACGTTATTCAAAATTCAACATATATATATATATATATATGTTTTACTATTTAATCCAACATGCAATGTTTCTATCAATGAAACCATCTTCTTATTAAAATATGGTAAAAGTAGAAAGATTTGATCCCTATTTTGTTGACCATAAGTTTCTATTCTTAATTTCCATTCTTCCTAAATCTTTTTGCATATGCGTGGACGCGGTACAGTTTGGTCCTATATTTTTAAAAATAAAATAATGTAATTATTTTATTTTAAAAATAAAATATTTTTATCAGAAATCGTAGATAAACAAATAAAGTAAGGAATTTGCAAATCTTATAGCAAACACGAGTCACCAAATTCGGATGAGCATTTAATCCAAACACACCCTTAATTTTGTGAGTATTTAATTATTGGTTTTATCTTTTATGTTCCAAGTCAATATCTTCCATAAACCAAACTGACAATTTACTATGTTTTGGGACCTAAATTGACAAAGTAAATATTTCGTTTTTAATTACTGCGATATACTTTAATTAAATATATTTATCTTGTTTTTCTATGAATCCAACTAGTTCGTTTCTTCTTTTTACACCAAATTACTCTCAATATATCACATTCTTTATATATATTTTTTGTAAAGTAGAAGGTAGTTGACCGATTGAAGCGGAGGTAATGACATTCTTAAATCCATGTCATCATTACGTGGATTTGCTCTATATTATAAAAGATGTCCACATCAGACATTTTAACATTTTTTATATTATAGCAATAGAAAGAATTTGTAGATGGTTCAAAGCGGTGGTTTTGGGATAATTATATTTTCACATCTCATTTATATTATTATCATAACTTTAATCCTTAATTTGTGTTAAGAATTTGAAGGACATCCAGGTCCCACATATCAAGGAGTGATTAGTCTTGCATAAGTTTAGGGATTTATTTTTGTGTAGTATCTTGTTGTATCTGTTCTATATTTACCTCTTGTACTATATTTAAAAGGGGTTTTCCCTATTGCAATACAGACACACAATTACCTCATAATATTCTTATATGGTATCAGTTATTACGATCCTTTTTTTTCCACGCTTCCTCCGACGCATCTAACAACCTCCAATCTGCCATGGCCGAAGAGCAATCCACCGCTTCAACTCAAATCCAGGCGACGCCTGGAAATCCATCTAACCCAATCACTGTGATTACAGCCCCATTCCCCGCCTCTCACAAACTCACGCGATCCAACTTCCCACAATGGTTATCACTCGTCTCCGCAATCCTAAACGGCCATGACCTATTAAGTTTTGTTGATGGCTCGAATCCACCCCCTCCGACTAGTAACGCTGAATATCGCATTTGGTTTCGTCAAGATCAACTAGTTTATGCTTTTCTCCAGGGTTCTCTTACAGATGAGGTTGCGCCCTATATTACCGCCTATACATCCTCTGCCGATGCTTGGAAGGGACTGCACTCAATATTTGCAAGCAAATCCAGAGCACGTGTGATGCAACTAAAGGGAGACTTACAATCTGCAAAGATGGGCTCGAGAGGTATCTCTGAATTTATGCACTCTCTTAAAGCTAAAGTAGATGAATTATCTCTTATTGATTCGCCGGTATCGGATGACGACTTTACTTTGTATGTTCTTGGGGGATTAAGCCCTCAATTCCGCGATATTGCGGCATCGATCCGTGCACAACCCACTTCCCTGTCCTTCCCTCAATTATTAGACTTGTTGACGGCTCACGAAAAGTTTTTAGAAGGAATTGATGAAAACAAAACAAATCTGTCAGTCTCTGCAAATGCCGCACAGCAGCGTCCCTCCAACAGATCGCAAAAGATGAATTCTCCAGGACAGTTCCGAGGAGGTCGCGGTAGGGGTGGCCGTGGCCTTAACAGATCACAGGGTCATAATTTCTATTCTGGTCAGCAACAAACTAATATATCTGGACGAGTGGTGTGTCAATGGTGTGATGTTCCGGGACACTCGGCCCGGACATGTTGGCGGCTATCATCAGCAAATCAGACACCGGTTGCAAACATGACACGTTCCCCAAATTCTGGTGTTCCTAATAATTCTTGGCTTATGGACTCAGGGGCTTCCCATCACATTACCAATGATCTGGGCAATCTTTCTTTACACTCTGAGTATGATGGGACTGAAGAGGTTCAGTTAACAGATGGCTCCTCAATGCCTATTTCTCATACCGGTAAAACATCCTTTATATATCCCTCTCGCACTTTTTATCTATCGGATGTTTTGTGCGTTCCTAAAGCTGAACAAAATCTATTGTCCGTACATCGGTTTACTACGACTAATGATGTTTCTGTGGAATTCTTTCCAAATTTGTTTATTGTGAAGGATCGAGTTACGGGGGCGGTGCTAGCACAAGGAAAATGTGAGAAGGGAATTTACAGACTGCAGAATACTCCTTTAATTTCTGCACATTTTAGTACTATTGGTCTACGTACCAACTTGCATTCTTGGCACTCGAGACTGGGTCATCCATCTCGACGAATTAGCCGTCTTTTAATAGCTCAGAATAATTTGCCTTTGAATAAATCCGGTGTGTCGGATATAACTTGTGATTCTTGTCTGTCTTGCAAAACTCACAAACTGCCATTTACTGATTCATCGTTGAATGCCACTCATCCGTTTCATTATTTGTATGCTGATGTTTGGGGACCAACACTTTTATCTGTCAATGGGTTTCGATATTACTTGCTTATGGTGGACTCTTTTACGAAGTATTGTTGGCTATTTCCTATGTCTCATAAATCTGATTTCAAGGAAATTTTCAAAAAATTTAAGCCGCTTGCAGAAAAACAGTTTGGATTCTCCATTCGCAATTTTTACAGTGATAATGGAGGCAAATTTGTTGCTCTTCGGCCCTACCTGCAATCACATGGTATTCAATGGCTCACCTCAGCCCCGCACACTCCCGAACAAAACGGACTGGTTGAACAGAGACACCGTCATATAGTGGAAACTGGCAAGGCATTGTTACATCATGCCAAACTCCCGCCAAAATTCTGGTCGTTTACTTTTCAAACAGCTACATATTTGGTTAATCGAATGCCGACTCCTATTCTTCATCTCCTCAGTCCGTTTGAAGCTCTTTTTCACCGTAAACCCAACTATGTAAAATTAAGAGTGTTCGGATGCATTTGTTATCCATGGTTAAGACCATATACGTCCAACAAATTAGATCCGGCTTCTCGACCTTGCATCTTTGTTGGATACTGTCTCACACAGAGTGCATACAAATGTTATGATCCGATGACCGGCCGCATATTTACTTCTCGCCATGTTCATTTTTTGGAAGATGCTATTGCCGATCTCACAAAAATGGAGCCTTCTCCCCATATAAATTCGCCAACCAACACTATGCCTCTGACAATTCTTCAACGATCACATCCTGTTGAAGACATTGGGCCGACTGAATCAACCCCTACCATGGAGCACAACTCAGAGTCATCCTCTCAAGACACCTCTGATTCCACACATGACAGTTTGGTAGGACACACAGCCAATGAATCTGGTCCATCAGTTACACACAGCAGTCCTGCTCCAGTACGACGTAGCACACGCACTCGGCAACTTTCTAGCCGATTGGAAGGATTTACCACAGAGTTACCGGAGTCATTGCATCATCCTCCGGTCACACATCTATCCACTAAACATCCCTTACCGCCGGAAACGATTCCCTCTACAGTTTCGGAAGCCCTGAAAATACCTCAATGGCGACAGGCTATGGCAGATGAAATCACCGCTTTATCTTCACATGGGACTTGGGACCTTATTCCCAGACCGGCTGATTGTAATTTGGTAGGGTGCAAATGGGTGTTTGCCCTTAAACGAAAGCCCGATGGCACCGTGGAACGCTATAAAGCTCAATTAGTCGCAAAAGGGTTTCATCAATGACCAGGTGTGGACTTCCATGAAACCTTCAGTCCTGTTATTAAGCCAGTGACAATCCGTACAGTCCTCGCCATGGCTTTATACCACAATTGGGATATTCGCCAACTGGATGTAAGTAATGCATTCCTCCACGAGTCGCTCTCTAAACCCGTTTTCATGCAACAACCACAGGGGTTTGTTGATCCGACGCACCCCACTCATGTGTGCAAACTTAAGAAGTCCCTATACGGTCTTCGCCAGGCACCGAGGGCGTGGTATCATACTTTGAGCTCGGCTTTAATTATTTATGGCTTCACTCAGTCTCAAGCAGATCACAGTTTGTTCATATTGCGTCGTCCGGATGTGTATCTTCTTGTACTTGTGTATGTTGATGATATCATCATCATTGGTTCCAAATCCACCATGATTCAGTCCCTTATTGCACATCTTCGAAAGTCATTTGCCTTAAAAGATTTGGGGGCTCTAACTTACTTTTTGGGGATTGAGGTGTCTCGCTGTCGTGAAGGGTTGTTGCTGTCCCAACATAAATATACAGTCGATTTGCTTCGTCGACATCATATGGAGGGATCGAAGCCAGTCTCCACTCCCATGAACACTTCTACGAGTCTTTCTGTGTCCGCCTCCTTTGATCCGTCCACATATCGAAGTGCCATTGGAGGATTGCAATATCTGACTATGACTCGACCAGATATCTCTTTTGCTGTCAATAAATTAGCACAGTCCATGTCCAAGCCCACTGCAGATGATTGGCTTGGAGTCAAAAGAATCTTCCGCTACCTTAAGGGTACATTGCATTTTGGGTTGCTTCTACGTACACCGAAAACTTTACAACTCACAGCTTATTCTGACTCTGATATTGGGGGTAATATCACCGATGGGAAGTCGACCTCGGCTTACATCATTTTCCTTGATTCTTCACCCATCTCTTGGCGTTCTAGAAAGCAACGTGGTGTAGCACGATCCTCTACGGAGGCTGAGTATCGTACCTTAGCATCTACAGCTACGGAGGTCTGCTGGGTCTACCAACTATTTCGGGAACTTGGTTTGGCGCTTACAACGTCACCTAAATTGCTTTGCGATAATCTTGGTGCCACCCGTCTTGCTCTTAACCCGGTCATGCACTCCCGAATGAAGTATATTGCATTAGATCTTCACTTTGTTCGCGATTTATCCACAAAGGGCATCTTTCAAGTCGCATATGTAAACACTGTTGACCAGCTCGCAGATCTTCTTACTAAACCTTTGTCTCGGTCTCGGTTTGGTTTGCTTCGGTCCAAAATTTCCGTGGCAGATGGCACGTCCATTTTGCGGGGGCGTATCAAGGAGTGATTAGTCTTGCATAAGTTTAGGGATTTATTTTTGTGTAGTATCTTGTTGTATCTGTTCTATATTTACCTCTTGTACTATATTTAAAAGGGGTTTTCCCTATTGCAATACAGACACACAATTACCTCATAATATTCTTATACCACAACCTTAAAATGTGGAAAACATCAAAGGTGATGTTTGAATTATTGATTAGACATTCATGCATCTCCTAAATAAGAAACCAACAAAGTTGTGTGTAACTTAGATTCAAAATAGAATATCATACAATCTTGAAAGATCATTGAACTTCCATCTTTAGCTGGTTTTCCTGTCAATATTAATCTATTAATAAACTTTTTCTTGATGTCAGAGAAACTGAACTGAGTGCATGTTATACATGTTGGAATATAGGCCCAAAGTTTTGTCTGAGCCTGTCTTTTATTTATTCCTATTTCTACCCTGGCCCAAGCCCAAGCCCATTCCACAACCCTAGCCCACTATCCCGGAGCCTTATAAGCTGCTGCCTCCTTGCTCCTCTCATTTGCCCTAGCTGCGCCTCTTCGTCTCTGTTGATTCCTTCTCCATCGCTCCTTCTCAATGGAAGCCTGCTGAGCTTCTTGCTCCTCTCACTCACCCCTTCTTATGGGGCTGTAGTGGAGGCAACTCTGTGTGCAAGCGATATCTGAGCCTTCTTCTCCTTCTATCTTCTCATCTCTTCTCTGATAGAAACCCTAAATCACTGAGTCGGGCTTGAGTCCTTGCATGTGAGTGAGAGTCGAAGCGAGAGGCTTCCTTTGTGGGTTTCCTGAGGGTTCTGTGGTGAGGGGGTTGTGGGATTCTTTCGATCTCTTTGTGAGATCAACTTTCTGGGCTTGTTCTTGAGTCTCTGTGACTCTGTGAGAGTTTCTCGTTTTCCCACTGGTCCTTGTGTTCGTTTTGGTGTAGGCTCGAGGCTGTCTGAGCCATTGACCACGAGGTCCACCCAATAGTGGTATCAGAGCCACGGTTCACGTAATCGTGGTCTCTTCAGACCCGTGGGAGAAAATCTGAGATTCTTGGGGTGATTCTTTGTGTTCCCCCCCGTAAGAATCTAGGGTTCATATTTTTACTAACCCTGTGTGTTTGTCTCTGTTGATTCTTGACCGATTCGCACCTGCTGTGCTGTTTCCCTGCCCCCTGGCAGTCTTCCCATCGCTCCTGCGCTCGACGTGAGCCTTGTCGGTTCCCTCGGTAAGTCGGGCTTTCCCATACTTTGGGGTCCGCTCAGGTACTTCGCTAAAACTCTTAACCTCTGGTAGATCCCATTTGAAACGGGCAGGTTTGGGCTTCTGTGCTGGTAGAAATCCTAGGCTCTCTTTGTGACTGCCTTGATTCTGTTTTTCCGCTATGATCTCTTCTGATATTCTTTGTGAATTTGCTCTTACCCCTGTCATAAAGGCTGCCAAGTGACCCCCTGCTCCACTGATAAATCAGTGCCGAGAACTGGGAAATCCTTGGCTCTACAGAGCCTGTATCTTTATTCCTGTGTGGTTGTTTGTATTGTTTCTTCACTTTGTGTGTTATGGCTTCTCTGTCAAATTTTACTCTGGCTCCTTTTGATGGGAGGTCTGATTTTGGTATTTGGCAACAAAAAATGAAAAGTATTCTTGTTCAACAACGTGTGTTCAAATGTATTAGCCGTAATTTTTCTGATTCTAACACACCTGAAAAAATCAGTGAAATGGATGAGATGGCCTATTCATCTATAATCCTAAACCTTTCTGATTGTGTGCTTAGAAAAGTTAGTGATCAAACTGATGCTAAATCTTTGTGGGACAAATTACAAGAACTTTATGTTGAAACCTCTTTGCCTAATAAGATGTTTTTACTTGAAAAGTTTTTTAGATTTAAACTGGATCTTAGTAAAGATATAGAAGAAAATCTTGATGTGTTCACAAAATTGGTTCAAGACATTAAGAAAAACTGGAGATAAAAATATTGATGATTATACTCCCATTGTGCTCTTGAATGCCATCCCAGATTCATATAATGATGTTAAGTCTGCTATTAAATATGGTAGGGACTCTGTGTCTTTTGAAACTGTTGTTAATGGTCTTAAAAGTAAAGAGATGGACTTAAAAACCAACCCCTCAATCTAAGGGAGAGGTGATGTTTGTTAGAGGAAGGCCTAAGCCCAAGGGCTTTAAACCTTCCAACAACCAAACTAATCTATACACTGATAAGAACCAATCTGAAAACACCTCTTCTTCCCAGTTTAAACCTAAAAATAGAAGATGTTATAACTGTGGTGATCCAAATCATTTCATAAAAGATTGCCCTAAAATGAAAAAGACCAGTCTCAGGGAATAAGTCAGTCACAGGGAATTCAAACTAATAATGCCTCCATATCTGAAATTGAGTATAGTGGTGATGTGTTCATGGTATCTGAACCCTGTTGTTCTTACACTGTCTTGCCTGCTCCTGTAAGTGAATGTGAATGGCTTGTTGATTCTGGATGCTCCTTTCACATGACACCTTCAAAAGATTTCTTTAACTCCTATAAATCTGTGTCTAATGGCTATGTCTCCCTTGCTGATGAAAAGAAGTGTAAAATTTTTGGGGATTGGGGATGTCTCCCTAATCTGTAAGTCTGGTAATGTTTACACTTTAAAAAATGTTAGGCATGTCCCTGATCTGTGTAATAACTTGATTTCTTGTGCTGCTTTAGAAGATGATGGTTTTGAAGGAAAATGGGGAAATGGTGTTATGAAATTTATTAAAGACTCCTCTGTGTTTCTTGAGGCTATAAAAAGAAAAAATTTGTATGTCTGTGTTGCTAAACCTTTTTCTGCCTCTGCCAACACTGTTAAAGAAGATAAAACTGAACTGTGGCACTGTAGGTTAGGGCACATGAGTAATAAGGGACTTGAGTTGTTGTTTAATGCAGGATGTTTTGGTAGTGATAAAATATCTTGCATGCCTTTTTGTGAATCTTGTGTAAAAGGTAAACAACATAAAGTCAGTTTCCCCTTCCTCCCCTTCCCCTAACCTGTCTAAATGCTCTAAATCCTTGAGTATGTGCATGCAGATGTATGGGGACCTGCTAGTGTCCCCACACATGGTGGAAAATCTTATTTCCTTTCTGTGATTGATGATTTTTCTAGAAAAGTGTGGGCTATGCTTCTGAAACTCAAGTCTGATGTGTTTGAAATTTTTAAAAACTGGAAAAACTTAATTGAAAATCAAATTGGAAAAAGAATCAAATTTCTAAGAACTGATAATGGGCTTGAGTCCTGCAACAACTTATTGGATAAGTTGTGTGCAGAATCAGGTATCCAAAGACATAAAACTGTCCCTTATACCCCTCAGCAAAATGGTATTGTTGAGAGGATGAATAGAACCCTTTTAGAAAGAGTAAGGAGTATGTTGAACTACTCTGGTCTTTCTAAAAAGTTCTGGGGAGAGGCAGTGTGTACTGCTGCCTATCTGATTAATAGGTCACCTTCTATACCCTTAAATGGAAAGTGTCCTGAATCTGTGTGGTCTGGAAAACCCCTTGATCTTTCAAACTTAAAAGTTTTTGGTTGTGCTGGTTATGTTTACCAAAAAGATGACAAACTAGAAGCTAGGTCCAAAAAATGTGTTTTTCTAGGATATCCTGAAGGTGTAAAAGGCTATAGACTTTGGATAAGAGATGAACCTGGTTTTAAAGTTGTGATTAGTAGGGATGTTATCTTCAATGAATCTGATTTTCCTTGTTTGTGTGCTCCCTCTCCCTTAACTGATACTAGGACTGTTCCTATTAAGGTGGAGCAACCACTGTTACCTGCTTCTGATAATGATGTTGAAAATGATAATTCCTTGCTTAATGAACATAGAGATGATAGTAATGAAAATGATCTAGATAACTACCAACTTGCAAGAGATAGACCTAGGAGGAATATTAGACAACCTTCTAGGTTTAATGATTTTCATGTTGAATCACATGCTTTTAATATTTTTGAAGCATTAGATGGCTGTGAACCTAAAACCTACAAAGAGGCTCTAAAATCTGAAAATTCAAAAGATTGGTTAAAAGCCATGGATGATGAAATGAATTCTCTGCATATTAATGAAACTTGGAAACTTGTCCCTAAACCTGAACACTGCTCTGTTGTTGACTGCAAATGGCTTTTTAAGGTTAAAAAGGAAGAAGAAAATGTTAGGTTTAAAGCTAGACTTGTAGCAAAAGGTTTTACACAAAAGGAAGGAATTGACTATTCTGAAATCTTTGCCCCTGTTGTTAAATTTGTAACTGTAAGAATCATGCTTGCCTTGGTTGCTCATTTTGATTGGGAGTTAAAACAGTTTGATGTAAAAACTGCTTTCCTTCATGGTGATATTGACAAAGAAATATATATGAAACAACCTGATGGCTTTGTTGATTCTTCTAAACCTAATCATGTCTGTCTTCTTAAAAAGTCTCTGTATGGTTTAAAACAATCCCCTAGACAGTGGAATAAAAAGTTTGATGAATGCATGCAGTCTTTAAATTTCATAAGAAGTGCTTATGACCACTGTCTGTATTTCAAAAGGGACAATTATGTCCCTGTTTTCTTATTGATATATGTGGATGACATGCTTTTAATCAGTCCATGTTTAAAAATGATTGAAAGTGTTCAAACGAGCCTTAGTAACAATTTTGATATGAAGTACCTTGGTAATGCTAAAAGGATCTTAGGTATGAACATTGTTAGGAACAGAAAAGCCAAAACTTTACTTTTAAATCAATGTTCCTATGTGGAAAAGATTTTGAATAAGTTTACTATGTCTTCTGCTAAAACTACTTCTGTGTCTCTTGCTGCTCACTTTGAATTAAGTAAGAATCAGTCCCCTAAAACTGATTCTGAAATTGCTGAAATGGAAAAAGTACCTTACTCCAATGCTATTGGGTCTGTAATGTATCTAATGATCGGCACCAGGCCTGATATTGCCTATGCTGTTAGTTGCCTTAGTAGATACATGACTAACCCAGGCCTCACCCACTGGGAAGCTTTGAAATGGCTTCTAAGATCTCTTAAAAACTCCCAAGATGTAAGTTTAAAATTCTCTTACTCTGCACAAAGCATTAATTTAGTTGGATATGTTGATTCTAACTATGCTAATGATAGGGATAATAGAAAGTCCACTACTTCCTATGTGTTTACATTGTGTGGTTCCTGTATTAGTTGGAAATCACAACTCCAACACATTGTTGCCTTGTCCACCACAGAATCTGAATATATAGCTATAACAGAAGCATTAAAAGAAGCTATATGGTTAAAAGGACTACTTTCTGAAATTGGTTACTTGTCTGGAAATGTCACTGTCTTCTCTGATAGTCAATCTGGCATCCAATTATGCAAAAACCCTGTGTTCCATGACAGAACAAAACATATAGATGTTAGGTTCCATTTTATTAGAGATATTGTTGAAAAAGGTATAATTCTTTTGGAAAAGATTGTCTCTGAGTTTAACCCTGCTGATATGGGTACTAAATGTCTTTCTGTTGAAAAATTCACCTCTTGTTTAAGAACCTTAAATTTTGATCTTCCATAATCAAATATGAAATCTGATGAATATGACTAAGTGTCATAATACATGTCTTTGTGACTTTACTTTGCTTTGTGCATTCTAATTTATTGCTTACTTCGTGTATTGTGTCTTCCAGGTATAATGGCCGTGATGATGCCCTCTACACCAATTCCTTCTATCGAACTGACCAGTGGGGGATTTAGGTAGGGGTGGGATCGGGTCGGGTAGTTTTGGGTTTCGGGATTTCGGGTCGGGTACTCGACTATTACTACCCGAAACTACCCGAAGAAATCGGGTACCCGTAAAGTCAGGGTACCCGTCGAGTCGGGTTCGGGTTTGGGTCAGGTTTTTTTTTTTTGTGAAAATTAAAAGCTAGCACATCTATCCAAAAACAACATTAGATAAATTATAAAGATTAGCTATCAATTGTCTGAACCTAAACATTGGAAATCCCAACTGCATAATATTCAGACAATGTGAAAATGTAAGATCCAAATTACGTCCTCACCACCTTTCCAAGTTTCCATTATAAATTATAAGAACTAGCTTTCAAGAGCAGCAAAACAAAGCCATAACTGAGAAACTACATGTAAAATCGCTGCTATCGTGAAAACAAGGTACATCTCAAATTGACATCACAAAGTATCGATTATAATACAAGCTCTCGAGGTCAAACGCCACATTGCAATAAAATACAGATTGCCCAATTATGGCACAGCTATTTCATATTTGGTTATCGACTTTTAGAACCATACAGATGAGTTAGTTCATGAGCATCAACATGGAAAGTCTTCAGATCATTTGTCAATATCCATGAAATGAAATGAAATATCCAAAACAGATTAACCCATTTACAATGAATGAAATGAAACCCATGAATAGAAAAGCAATATCCAATTCACTTAGTCATTTTTACAAACACAAAGAGTGCAAGTAATTAATTTGAAAACCCATGAATAGAAAAGCAAAAAACAAGCATCTCAAATTAGGCAAATGATTTCTTATATTCGGGTACCCGAAACCCGATCGGGTAGTAAATAAAATACCCGCACCCTACCCAATTTTTTCGGGTACCCAACCCGAAAACCCCAAACACCCGCAAAACATATCGAAACCCGACCCGATCGGGTATTACCCGATCGGGTCGGGTCGGGTACCCGATACCCGAACAAAAAGTCCCACCCCTAGATTTGGGCCTAAGGTGGAGAATGTTGGAATATAGGCCCAAAGTTTTGTCTGGGCCTGTCTTTTATTTATTCCTATTTCTACACGAGCCCAAGCCCATTCCACAACCCTAGCCCACTATCCCGGAGCCTTATAAGTTGCTGCTTCCTTGCTCCTCTCATTTGCCCTAGCTGCGCCTCTTCGTCTCTGTCGATTCCTTCTCCATCGCTCTTTCTCAATGGAAGCCTGCTGAGCTTCGTGCTCCTCTCACTCACCCCTTCTTATGGGGCTGCAGTGGAGGCAGCTCTGTGTGCAAGCGATATCTGAGCCTTCTTCTCCTTCTATCTTCTCATCTCTTCTCTGATAGAAACCCTAAATCACTGAGTCGGGCTTGAGTCCTTGCATGTGAGTGAGAGTCGAAGCGAGAGGCTTCCTTTGTGGGTTTCCTGAGGGTTCTGTGGTGAGGGGGTTGTGGGATTCTTTCAATCTCTTTGTGAGATCAACTTTCTGGGCTTGTTCTTGAGTCTCTGTGACTCTGTGAGAGTTTCCCGTTTTCCCACTGGTCCTTGTGTTCGTTTTGGTGTAGGCTCGAGACTGTCTGAGCCATTAACCACGAGGTCCACCCAACAATATATATAGAACTTTCGATAAATGAGAATATTGTTCAAATTAAATATCCCCTTAATGTGGGCTTCTAGACAACCTGCAAACTTTAGTTGGATACTCGCTGCCTCAATTTGTGGCCAAGTTGTTATAACATATATACACTTAAACTGATTTTTGGAATACCAGAACATTATTAAAGGTGAAAAGTGTATTTGTGAGCAGTGAATTGCACTAAATCATAAGTAGAACACACAAACCTTCTTATGATGATGTTAACCAAGACATTGACTTACGTAAAATCTAGCATTAGAATGATACTTTTGAATAGGGAGATATGAAAAACTCCCCCATACCGTTGGCTCCTTAATTGAATGGGACGTAAATTGAGGGATTTGTGCAAGTGGCAAACAAATGTAGAAGAGAGTCAACTTGATACAAATCTCAGGACAGACCGCACAATATTTCAGTGAAAATCTTGTTCCAACTCGAGGGATGTGCAAAAGTGACAGACAACTGTGGCAAAGAGCCAATATGATACAAATATTAGGATAGACCTCACCCACAATATTTCAAGGGAAAATCTTGTCCTAAATCGAGGGATTTGCCTAAATGACAGACAATTGTGGGAGAGAACCAATAGAATACAAACCCCCACCCACATATTTCAGTGAAAATCATGTCCCAAATCGAGGGATGTGCCAAGTGGCAGACAATTATGAAAGAAAGCCAAAAAGATACAAACCTAGTGAAAATTTTGTACCACACAATCAAAGGATGTGTCCAAGTGGCAGACAATTATGGGAAGGAGACATCCTAAATCAAGGGAGGTGCCCAAGTGAAAATTCTGTGGGAACAAGATACAAATCGCAGGACAAACCCCACCCACAATATTTCAGTTAAAATTCTGTGAGAACATGATACAAACCTCAAGAGATCTCATCCACAATATTTCAACAAAAATCTTATTTGACATTGAACGTGCGTTTACAGAGGATTTCTCCCCGTATTACCTCAACTTTTACCATTGGCTATGTCTATGAGCACATTAGAATGATACTTGAAGTAACTTAGTGTGAATACTATTGGAGTGGAAACATCAATACATTTGCGATAAATCCCTGCCTCGATTCCCTGTAATGAAGATAAATGGTTAAGTCTTTGAATAAACTTATACGATTCTTTAAGAGTATTTTGTAAATAATTTGATAACTGAGTCTTAATTATTTCATTCTAAAGTAAATTGTTTGCACCTTATATAAACTCATTTTTAAGGAGACCCTATCTTATATTTTATTAATTCTTTTAAATGTGATCATTTAAATCACACAATTAAAATTACTAATATCTAATTATAACAACTTATTTTTAAATAAGACAAAAACATTGTATAAGATTCATAAAATTCGTATAGGATATTTGTAATATATATGATTCAAATAACTTTAACCAAACATCCTCGACAACTTGTTAAAATTATATATATAAAAGTGTGGTTTGCACCCTCAAGTGTTTGACAGGTAGCACTTTACATTGTTGCCAAGTGTCACCTCCAAGTGTTTGACAAGTGGCACTTTACAATGTTGCCAAGTGTCCTTCCTTAAAAATTATTTTATTTATAAAATATCAAAATATTAATATCAATTAAATACACACACCACTACCCTACAATAATAAAGTGCTTGGAAAAATTAAATATGTAAGTTACAAATGTTTGTTAATGTTGTATTTTGTTTTCTTTTTTCTTTTTACATGAAATCTTTGGTGTCAAACTTTAATACTTGTTTTTATCCAACATTTCAATTTCAAAAAAATAAAACAAAATTTGAAGAGTAATTCTGCTACTACTTTTCAAGGAATTAAAATAAATAAATAAAAGATATTTGAAGGTGCTAATAATATTTTACAAAAGAACATTCAAGTAGTTCAAACTCAAAAAAATAAAAACCTTTAGAGAAAAAACTTATTTATAGAATTCAAGAAAAAAATAACATATAAATATTAGAATTCGGTAATGTCAGACATTAAATAAAATAATGTACTTTAAAATTGTAATTTAAAGTATGAAACATATTGCTAATGAGATTACAAAAAATAGGTGTTAAAAAAAACATTAAGATATGTGAGATTGAAACATATTTGGCATTAGATTGTGTTTGTTTAGAAATTTTAAAGGGTATTATAAAAAAATAATTGCTTGGAAAAAAAAAATGTAAGTTACAAGTGCTTGCTAATGTTGTATTATGTTTTTTACATGAAATCTTTGGTTTCAAACTTGAATTATTATTTTTGTCCAACATTTTAAATTGCCCAAAAAAAAAAAAAAAGTCAGCAACAATGTGCAAACATTAGTTCAGTAATGTCACGCATTAAATAAAAATAATGTACTTTGAAATTGTGTTTAAACTCTGAAACAATATTATTAGTGACATTAGCAAAAAATAGGTGCTTAAAATTTTTTTAGGATATGTTTAGGTTAAAACATATGTAAATTTGGCAAGTATGAAAGTGAGTTATAAAAAGGATGAAATTTGATAATTTTGTGTTTGTTTAGAAATTTTAAAAAGTAGGATTACAATTAATATGACATCATATAGGGAATTATAAGAAAAATAGATGATGTACTGTTATTTTATCTTTAAACAAAGAGCTAACATTTTCAATTCAAATTGTAAAAAAGTGGATGAAGTAGACAAAAAAAAAAAAGAATAGTTATAAGATTCTGCAAACAAATAACATGATTCGGATATTGGTAATGTAAAATCCAAACGTGCACATTCAGTCCAACCACCCCCTTAAACAATTGAGAAATTGTATTAAAATATTACAATATGTAACAATTCGTTAAGGCTAATAAAAAAATCACAAAAGGAACACAATTACAAAATAAACCAATACATAAAGCTAATAATGAGTGCACTTAGGACAAACATTGAACAAAACAGATGTTTTCGAGCGATAAAAATGAGATATATTATATATTTTTTACGCGATGCACGGCTAAACAATCTTTTTAAGGTGAGAAATGAATATATATAATATTTGATTATTAAAATTAAAGATATAAATTTAAATAATTATATTTTACATATTTTTTATGTATATTGTAATATTAAAAGACATCGAACACTTATATTTATTTACTTTTATAAAAAAATTCTTCTTGTATTACACATTATGAAGTACTTACATATTTCTAATATAAAATACTTTTGAATCAACTTCTAACTTTATACCCCTTTAAATATATATATATATATATTAACTTTAACATTTATGTTTAAGTACATGAATTAATTTAAAAGGTAGTAATCTTCTTCTATTAAATATTATATCACAAAATTCATATTGAAATAAAAAAGATGTTTTAAAAGAAGACACATGAGTATGTCAATATGAAAATGTAATTTTTCTATAATAAATTATAATATGTAGATTCATATACTTTAAAAACTTTTAACATAAATCTTTTACAAATTTTAATTATTTAAACAAACATTTAATAGTATATATGTTATACATACAAAAAAAAGATATTATTTTATCTCTTTTATTATAATGTATCATTAACAAAAAATTATATGTGTGTTTATTTTATTTTTTTATTATAATATTTGATAACTTATCAAAAAAAGTCATGTAATATAAATGATTAAATTAATTTAGAAAACAAAAATGAATTCTTAAAAAAATAAAATAATTTTTTTTCACTCATCATTAATTGATGTGACATTTTTAGTAGGGAAAGTGACAAATTAGTAAATTTTGCCAACTTTCTTATTATTATATATAGATAGATGTATAAATAAATGGTTTTTATTAGTTAGAAAACTCAAAATCACAACATTAAGGATGGTCAATAATTGTCTAATTTGGACTTCAACAAAATATTGGTCACATCACCACCTGTTCAATATTTACTGGAAGTTCTTCATGAGCTATATTAATATCATATATCATATATCAAATTGGCTCAAATTGGCATGAAGTAAATCTATATATATATATATATATATATATATATATATATATTATAGGATATCCTGCCAAAAATAACTATAATAAATTATCTACCTATTAAATAATTACTATTTTAAGAAACCAATTAATTGCTTTCAATTAATTGCTTTCATATTGTATTTATTGTAAGAAACTCAATATAAATAAATAAATACAAATAAAAATAAATAAACCTATTTATTGTATTTTAAGAAATTCAATTCAAATAAATAAATATTTAATTTAAGAAATCAGTTATGATACTCAATTTAGTATTTATTGTATAGAAATTTCAAATAAAATAAATAAATAAATAAGATGAAATAAGGGATTATATATTTATTATCTCTCATCTTATTTTTAAGTACTTATTGTAAAGGGTAAATTAACAAACACAACTCTACCTATCGACTTTTTTCAAATTCCAACCTAATCTTTTTTTTTTTTTTTCAGATTGCCACCCAGTCTTTTTGTGGTTTTGTCGATTGCAACTTTTCCGGCGAAATGAAGATTAATTTGTTCACTTTGCAACCTAAACTTTTTTTTTTTATCTAATTGCAACTTGAACTTTGTGTTTTTATCAGATTGCAACCAAGAATGAAAATTTTGATTCCGGTGGAAATATAGGTAACTTAAATTTACGGAAATATTGTGAAAATATCGATATCGATGGAAATATGGGTACATATATTTATTGTTATTTTTCCTATATTTACCAATATATTCTGATATGTTCTCGATATTTATTGATATTCCATCGATTTTTTACCGATGTTACATATATTTCACCAATTTTGACCAATATTTCCTTGATATTTATTTTATGAATATCGATCACACTTATATAACATAAATGTCACACTCATATATATTTAACATAAAGGTATCAGTGTGAAGCGAAAAAAAAATTATGATTTGCGATTGGACAAAAAAATTAAAGTTTGGGTTGGAAAGTGAAAAAAATTAATTCATTTGCCGGAAAAATGACTGGAAATTTTGCAATCGGCAAAACCACAGAAAGACTGGGTGACAATCTTAAAAAAAAAAGACTAGGTTTCAATTTTAAAAAAATCGATAGCTGGGGTTGTTTTTTGTAATTTACCCTATTTTAAATCAATTTTAAATATATAATATATAAAATCAATCATTATTTAATGATCTTAAATTTAATATTCATATACAATTATCAAACTGAAATATGGAAATGTATGTGTGTGGGCTTCAATGATTTTTCATTTATAAACGTTTTTATGATATATAGTATTAATTTATTGTAAATTGATATTAACATGTAGAAATAAAAATATATTATAGGTGTACTTAATAAATTACACATATATATATAAATCATATCAAATAGAAAAAAAATAGATTAAAATTATTATTGCAAGTTAACTAACTTATTCATTTGAAATATACAAATATTTTATTTTATCTTTCTTATTTTATATTTATTTGTTGTCAAATTTTATTTATATTATATTCTGATTAATTGAGGTGGCATAAGAGATTGGACATAGGTAATTTTTCTGGTTTTTCACAAATTAAAACTTCATCATTCTTAGTCCCTGATATATTGATTTATCAATCTTATAATTATTATTCATAATTTTTTTATTCAAAATGTGTAGATTAAGTCCAATTTTGAATCGTTTCATTTAAATATATAGCGAGAGAGATTTTTATGTATTTGATAAGCTGATATTATTTTTTATTTGATTTAAAATAAATGAGTTATATGTGGCGTTAAACCAAAAAAAATTATTAAAATACGTGTGTATTTATAGTTATAAATGCCAATAAAATATAAATTTATTTATCACAATACTTAAATCATAACATTTCTAATACATATAACTTATTTTTAGATATTAAATTTATTTTTTAAAATTTCACTACCCATGTAATGTTCTGACATAATTTTTTTATTTGTTTGTTTAATCCATAGATTAATATATTACTTTATATATTTCAAATTTCTAATATTTTCGAATATAATTATTTAAAATGACATAAATTTAAAGTTAAAATACCTAGCTTTATACTAATACAAATTAAAAAAGTATCAATATACTTTTATTAAAATAATGATCATTACATTTTATATGTTATTATATTTTTTTAATAATTATATATATAACACACTGTGCAACGTATGGGTACACTACTAGTGTCTATATATATATATATATATATATATATATATGGAGAATCAGAGCCAATCTTCTTACAACATTGATTTATAATGCTTAATATGGATGGTGCATGTGTGACATATATATTACCTAGGGACTAAGCTCTTTAATTTACATTGTGAAAGTGACGTTACATCATTCAAAGTGACACGATGCATGATAGTGTGAATGTGCAACAACGAATAAGATTGCACCACTTGTGACACTAACTAATCATATATTTGTTAGACCAAAAATTATATATGGAATTGGATTAATTGGTTCTAGGTCGGTTTGCTTGATTCATCTGAAAATCAACTAATGATCCACAATCGAAAGAAGGAAACAAACTGGAAATCGGGTTGAACTAGCTAGAAATGATCTAATTAAATTCACGAATTTTATAACTCAAGTGGTATCATATCTTATGTGCAGATTGTAATGATTTGAATTCGAATTCGAAAAACACTAATTTTCTAGTATTTTTTGTCCCCTCCATTCCACTCCTCCAAACTTATTTGAAAATTTGAGAATGAATTTTGCCAACTAATCTCACAAAAACCCAGAAATGTTGCATTCTACTAAAAAAAAGTAAGAACAAAATGTGAAACTGTTGTCTAAAACTTTTTTTTTAATATTTAGAAAATAAATTTTTTTTTATGTAATCATGACATTCTCATCATCATTTAAGATTAGGTGACAAACACTAGTCCATGAAATCTCCACCTCATTGCTGACATAAAAGTGCAGACTGAAATTCAAATCTTTTATATATACTAAAAGAATAATCATAGCTAGTGGACACTTGTTAATCCAACAATCTTTTTTATTTTAACTTTTTTTTACAAATTAAATTTGTTTTAAACTAATTAATATTGCTATTTAATGATATCTACATTAATAATGTTGATAATATACATTAGTAAATAATAGGGAAAATTTAACTAAATTTGTCAAAGTAAAACATACTAGAAAAAGATTAATAAATTTAAAATTTGTTCATTTAAAATTTTATTTAAAAATACTTGACTTTCATTTTTTTTTATCATTTTATAGGAGGGTTTGAATAATATATAAAATAATATTTGAATTTTCTAAATATTAGAGAAAAAAATCATGTTATTTTATTAATGAACCATATATTTCAACTAGATAACACATAAATCCGATTGTGTTGTTTTTGCCTTTTATGTTAAATTAAACATTGTGCATTGTATAAACAATATATATTTTTCTTATATATATATTATAATTAATTAATATTTTTTAAATTTACTAAATTCAATTTAATTTTGTAATCTCGTGTATTATACAGGTTCTATACTAGTACCTAATACGGGTTATAATTTATGTGAAACAAAAACAAGAAAAGGTCATGCATACCCCTATTATTTGGTCAAATGGTCAATTTTATCCTCTTAACAATTTTTTTAAACTCATACTTATCTTAATCCATTGATTTTCCCTCGTTTAGATACGATCTCTTTTACATGTAAAATTTTTGCGCGAAAACTTGTGTATCCATGACACAAATCTTAGATCCACGTCTCCAATCCGATCCGAAGTGTGGGTCGCCTCCATACGCACCCTCACATGCACATACATCTAACTTGGTGTACGTCCATGCACACCTAATTCCACAATATATGATCCAGTGACAGATATCAATTGTATACTCTTGAGGTATCATGTATATATTTTTACACAAAAACTTTTATGCATCACTAGATCCATGCACCTAACCCGACCCGCACGTGTACGCACTTCCACGCTCATCCCACATGCCCTCACGCGCTCCCACGCGTCTAGGTGGATGCGCTCAAATCCACTCAAATTCGCTCGTTAAGGATACCTTTTAGTTATGTTAAGGATACCTTTTAGTTATGTTAAGATACCTTTGAAATCATGATTCCAGGTTACATACCACGTTATGTTAAGAATACATTTTAGTTATGTTAAGCATACATTTAGGTTATGTTAAGAATACCTTTTGGTTATATTAAGCATACCTTTAGGTTATGTTAAGAATACATTTAGGTGATGTTAAGGATACCTTTGAAATCGTGATTCCAAGTTCCTGTGAAATAATCCTCATTTGATACCCTTAGAATTCGCTCTAGGTCACATACATTTACATTATTAAGGATACCTTTAGTTTATGTTAAGGATATCTTTATGTTATGTTAGATATACATTTGTGTACAAAATGTGTAACACAACTATGTTATGGATAAGGTATCTTTAACATAACATAAAAATATTCTTAACATAACCTAAAGGTATGTCTGACGTAAAGTAAATGTATGAAATTTGTACATAAAAGGTATCCTTAACATAACCTAAAGGTATGTCTAACTTAACGTAATGTATGAAATATGGGCATAAAGGTATCCTTAATATAACCTAAAGATATTCTTACACATTACATAAAGGTATCCT
The DNA here is from genome assembly GCA_005771605.1 of Scutellaria baicalensis. Classification (NCBI taxonomy): domain Eukaryota; kingdom Viridiplantae; phylum Streptophyta; class Magnoliopsida; order Lamiales; family Lamiaceae; genus Scutellaria; species Scutellaria baicalensis. The sequence continues at coordinate 52,758,989 of CM016721.1, read as the reverse complement.
TAACATAAGTAAGTCATGACCAAAATCTAAAAAAGTTAGCGCGAAAAAAAAATAAAAGAGAAGTGGGTCGGGTAACCTGGATTCGACCCGGTTGCATGGATATAAGATCCATGCACCTGATGCACAAGAGACCTACTCATATTTTTAATGTATCAGTTGTTCATTTAGTCATGACATGAATTTTTGTTCTAACGGTATCACTTACTGTTTTGGTATTACTTGTTCATTCAATCAAGGTATTAATTTTTTATTTTAAATGTGTCACTTATATACTCTTTAGGTATCAGTTATATATTTTATATGTATAGTTGCTCATTTAGTTTAGATACTAGTTACATGCTCTTAAGGTATCAAGTGTATATTCTTAATGTATTACATGTGCAATTTATTAATGGAGGGTGGGTCAGGTGGTGACGGGGGCACAAAATTGAAGATTCCAGTATCCCACCTCAATATCCATGGCAAACATTACTTTACAATATTTGAGAAAGGGATAATTAAATATTATTAGATCTTGCCTGACCAGCAATGACAGGAAACTCACCTCAGGTTTACTTTGGTCAACCTTTTTAAGGATTTTTTTCAACACGTAATAAATTAAAAAAAAATACCATGCCTTTCCCAAAATTTCTTCCTCGATCTCCAACTATTTAAGTGATATGTGATTAACGACAAACTCATCAACATTAATTCCTTCAACATATATAGATCGATGAAGATGAAAATGATCATCAAAATCTCCTACATTTTCATCATTTTCACAAACCTACCAATTCCCACATTCCAATACAAGTGTGGTGAAAATGGCAACTACACAAGCAACAGCACATACAAAGCAAATCTCCAAACCCTACTCGCCTCTCTCCCCTCCAACATCTCCCAAAACGGCTTCTACAGCGGCTCCGTCGGGCGGAGCCCCGACGTAGTCAACGCCATGGTGCTCTGTCGAGCCGATGTTGACCTTGAAACCTGCAGAGCCTGCACTCGAAACGTGATCAGGGATTTAGAAACCTTCTGCCCAGAAGAGAAAGAGGCATATCGCTGGAATTATCTCTGCATGTTGCGTTACTCGCACGAGCCGATATATGGGAGACTCGCCACTAATCCCTCGGCTTGGTCGTGGGAATGGGAGAATGCGACGATGGTGGAGGAGTTTAGGGCTAACGTGACGACACTGCTGGATCGACTCCGGGTGCTGGCGGGGGCCGCGGCTGGCGGAGGGAAGATGGTGGCGGCGGGGAACAGGACGGGGCCTGAGTTTCAGACAATATATGCACTGGTGCAGTGTACGCCAGACATGTCGGCGTTGAATTGCAGCACGTGCTTAAATTGGGCTATGGAGAATTTGGGCAGATGTTGCAGCTGGAGAAGGGGTGGTGGGATTGCCATGCCTAGCTGCAATCTGCGTTACGCATCCTCTGAATTTTACAATAGAAGTATGCTTCAAGAATCGCAACTTTTGCCATTAACACCTGGTAAGAACAACTTCGAGATTCACAAAAGATAGAGACGACACTTCTGTTCGTTATGTATGGTTTTTTTTTTTAAAAAACAAAAAAAAAATCTAAATCCGCGGCTACTATACAAAAGTAAAATAAACTTGTCCTGATCATGAAGATTGTTAAAATTTGTTAGCTGCAGGAAAAGATGATGGAAATAAATCAGGTCCAAGTTTGACCATAATCATCATCATTGTTCCAATGGTTGGAAGTCTTGTTCTAGCTATAAGTGTGTGTACCTTCTTGAGGAGAAGAAAGAAACAAAAACCAAGGAAATGCACGCATCCTGAGATTATCAATGCTAAGTCCCTTCAATATGATTTCGAAACTATTAGAAATGCAACTAAGGATTTCTCTGAAGAAAACAAGCTTGGACAAGGTGGATTTGGAATTGTTTATAAGGTAAGTACTATATAAAAAATATACTTATATATAATTGCAATATAATGTAGCTAGCTAGCATGTTTGAATTGGAAAGTTTTGTAGTTCATTAATCTAATCATTCTATGGTTAATATCGAATAATAAATAGGGAAAACTTATTGATGGACAAGAAATAGCTGTGAAAAGACTGTCGATGAGGTCGGAGCAAGGTGATCAGGAATTCAAGAATGAAGTCATATTAGTAGCTAAACTTCAACATAAGAATCTTGTCAGGCTTCTAGGTTTTTGTCTCAAAGAAACCGAAAGGATTCTTGTCTACGAATTCGTCCTCAATGCAAGTCTTGATCGCTTCATATTCGGTATGTCCAGATATCCTTACATCATAATTAGACTATCAAAATTTCTATGATTAATCGAATATTAAGTTGCATCTTGTAATTCATCACAAAAATGTAATATATATGAATGCCCAAAAACCTTGTCTAGCTAGTTCACTTTATTAAGTTTAACATAAATTACGTCCCGATTTTTTCTAATTTCAACAGAAAACAAATTGAGGATTTTGTAGATTTCAGCGCATATATAGTATATATTAAGGGTATTATATATAATCTAATTTTATCCATCAAAGATGATTAATAATTTTGTGACAATAATTGTGGTAATAGTTTTTATGCACAACTACACCCTAATTACTTTGGTGTGTTTTTCTCAAAATGATATTATTAGATCCGATTAGAAGAAGCCAACAAATGGATTGGGATACAAGATTCAATATCATCAATGGCATTGCTAAGGGGCTTGTTTATCTTCATGAAGATTCTCATCTACAGATCATACATCGTGATCTTAAAGCTTACAATGTTCTCTTAGATGCAGAGATGAATCCTAAAATTGCAGATTTTGGATTGGCAAGATTGATCGTGCAAGATAAAACTCACGACACAACCAGTCGAATTGCTGGAACTTAGTAAGTCTATCATCTATAATTATTTTTCTACACTATTTTGTCTTAATTAAATTAAAAACAGCATCCTATAATATTATCTATATTAATTGCAGTGGATATATGTCGCCTGAATACGTATTCAATGGACATTTTTCTATCAAGTCGGATGTGTTCAGCTTCGGAGTAATGGCCCTGGAAATCGTAAGTGGACAGAAAAATAGTCATTTCGAAGACGAGCATCATAATATAGAGCATCTGCCAAGTTATGCGTGGAGGAATTGGCAATCAAGAAGAGGAGAAGATGTGATCGATCCTGTTTTGAAGGATGATTCAGGTTTCTGTACTGACATTAACATTTTCAGATGCATCCACATTGGTCTGTTGTGTGTTCAAGAAAACGTGGATGAGAGACCAACAATGACATCAGTTGTTCATATGATCAACAACACTTCTCTACCTCTATCAATGCCATCAAAGCCTGGATTTTTTTATATGCAAGGAAGTTTAGATGGAAATCACATTGATAATAATGCCAGGGTATTGGATCAGTTGGAGAATATTACTAATCCAATTGAATCAAGAAATGATGCATCCATAACTGAGATGTGCCCACGTTGAGCTTCCATTTCATGTGCTTTAATTATTCATTTTTGTTCTTTTAAATAAATTATAGTAATTGTTTAATATATTAAGATTCATCTCAATTTAACACAATTATTTTTTTTTTTTATGTAGTACCCTCTTTTAGGTGCGGAGGAAAACGTTTTCCTTTTTTATTTTAGGTGTTTTGTATTTTAAACTCACATTTGATTTTATTGATTTTTCATAATAACATTGAATTTTATTGATGGATATTTCTATGTTGTTGTGTTGAATATTAATTATTGGTTAAAAAAAATTTAGTTAATGGAGGGTATATTAGAAAAATAAAATAATTCTTCATTTGTGCGTAAGCTTTAAGATGTCAACTAAAATAGGAAGAAGCATATATGAACTACCATTTTTCTAGCTAGATAAGAAAAACTAAAAATTATTGAGAACTTCACAGATTAAGAGCATCTCCAGCACTAGCACTACTTTAGTGCAGATTTTGCACTAAAATAGTGCAGAAACAGTATTTTCATCTCCAGCACTCTGCACTACTTTTTGCACTAAAAAAGAATATTCCATTATATTTTTAATTATGAATTTATTTAATCATATTTTTCAAATATATTATAATTGATTAACATATTTACACCTACAAGTTCTTTAATACAATTTTTATTATTTATATTCAAATTGTATAAATAAAAAGTTATAGGAGTAATTGAATGAAATTGAAGGTAAAATGAAAACAAAAACAACAACTTATTTTTATTGAAAGGGAAATAGATGTTACATAGCCATAATTCTTAATTTTCTGAATTAGAATACTCTTCCCACAAATGATCAATTAATGCATTTCGAAGTGCAAAATGAGCATCTGCATCTCTAATTTGTCTAAATGGACCAAGAAAATCCTGAAAGCGAGTAGGTTCATTCTCAGCAAATTCAATATTTAGAGGTGACACTTCCAAGTTTTCTTGAATTGGAGCATTAAGATCTCGTTCATCCTCTACTATCATATTATGCATTATTATGCATGCAGTCATGATATCTTACAAATCATTTTTCAACCACAAGCATGCTAGATTCGCCACAATTGCTAACTTTGAAGAACTCCAAATGCACGTTCCACATCTTTTCTACATGCTTCTTGTTTTTTCGCAAAATATTGTTTTTTCGGACCACTTAGTGAATGGATAGTTTGCATAAGAGTTGCCCATTTGGAATATATATTATCAGCTAAATAATATTCCATATTGTATTCTTTTCCTTGAATAACATAATGTGCTGGAGGAGCAACACCTGTAGCAAGGTTCGAGAAAAGATTAGATGTCTCCAACACATTAATGTCATTGTTGGATCCAGACATCCCAAAATAAGCATGTCATATCCATAGATCATAATCAGCCACAACTTCTAGAATAATTGTTGGAGATCCACTTCGCTCGGCATATTGTCCTATCCAAGCTGTTGGACAATTTTTCCATTTCCAGTGCATATAATCTAGACTGCCTAACATTCCTGGGAAACCACGTTGCTTACCAATATAAAGCAGTCTAGCAACGTCGTTAGGAGTGGGCGATCGTAAATATTGCTCTTTATATATCTCTACAATAGCACGACAAAATTACACTCGAGTGTTGTAGACTCTCCAATTTTAATGTACTCATCAGTTGCATCTGCTGGAACTGCATATGCTAGTTGTCGAAATGCAGCTGTCACCTTTTGGAGTGTAGACAAACCAAGTTTTCCAACTGCATTCCTTCGCTGCACGAAATAATTATCATGATTAGAAACATCACCAACAATATGAAGGAATAAATTTCATGACATTCGAAATCGTCGGTGAAATTGTTCTTCATTGAATGTTGGATTTTCAGAGAAATAGTCGTTGTAGAGGTTTTGTGCTGCTCTTTCTCGATCATGATAAATTGTTCTACGACCTGGAACTGAGCCTCCGCTTGTGGAATTGATATTTTGAAGCCTAATAAATTCAACCATCTTCTCATTGTTGTTGTATATTTGTTGCAATAGTACTTCTTGCTCCATATCGTAATTAGCCATTAGTTGTTGAAACTCTTCATCGGACGAGCTTGAAGAAAAAGATGTTGTACGCGACCCGACCCGCGTGTGTACGCGCTTCCACGCGCGTCTGACGCGCTCCCACGCGCCTGGGCGGATACGCACCTTTAGGTTACGTTAAGGATACCTTTCAGTTATGTTAAGGATACCTTTAAGTTATGGTAAGGATACCTTTCAGGGATACCTTTCAGTTATGTTAAGGATACCTTTAAGTTATGGTAAGGATACCTTTCAGTTATGTTAAGAATACCTTTGAAATCCTGATTCCAGGTTACATGCCACGTTATGTTAAGAATACCTTTAAGTTATGTTAAGGATACCTTTAGTTATGTTAAGAATACCTTTTGGTTATATTAAGCATACCTTTAGGTTATGTTAAGAATACCTTTAGGTGATGTTAAGGATACCTTTGAAATCGTGATTCCAGGTTACATACCATGTTATGTTAAGAATACCTTTTAGTTATGTTAAGCATACCTTTAGGTTATGTTAAGGATACCTTTAATTATTTTAAGAATACATTTTGATTATATTAAGCATACTTTTAGGTTATGTTAAGAATACCTTTAGGTGATGTTAAAGATACCTTTGAAATCGTGATTCTATGTTCCTTTGAAATCCTGATTTGATACCCTTAGAATTCATTCCAGATCACATACATTTACATTATATTAAGGATACCTTTAGGTTATGTTAAGAATACTTTTATGTTATGTTAGAGATACCTTTGTATGCAAAATGTGTAACACAACTACCTTATGGATAAGGTATTTCTAACATAACATAAAAGTATCCTTAACATAACATAAAGGTATGCCTGACGTAAATTAAATGTATGAAATTTGGGCATAAAGGTATCCTTAACATAACCTAAAGGTATCTCTATACATTACCTAAAGGTATTCTTAACATAACTTAAAGGTATGTCTAACTTAACGTAAATGTATGAAATCTGGGCATAATGGTATCCTTAACGTAACCTAAAGGTATTCTTACACATTACATAAAGGTATTCTTACACATAACTAAAAGTCATGACTAAAATTGAAAAACAAGCTAGCGCGAAAAAAAAAAAAAAAAAAAGCGGGTCGGATTACCCGGATCCAACCCGGGTGCATGGATCTTAGATCCATGCACCTGATGCACAAGAGACTTACTCATAAAAAAAATGACATGTGTCATCTTTTGATGATCAACCCAAGATTAAGGAAAGATTAATATTTCAACCTACACATCCACCCGTTGTAACCTTTATTTTAATTTCCATTTTTTTAAACTTTTTTTTTTGTCTTCTTCTTGATTTGGATTGTCAACCAACGCCAATGTGGATAGTCTTACCCCACCGGCCCCCACCCTTCCATTCCTAACCCTTCCTCTGCACAAATGCAAGAAAAAGGCAAAACTGCCCAAACTTTTACTTTACTCACTTTAATTTTTCTTCTTTAAATCCTTTCCAAACAATAGAAGGTGTTGATCCAAAAACTGCTGGTAGTAGACTTAGATGGGGTGAATAAGCCTACTATATTTTCAAACTTTTCTCTTCTAACGGCTCGGTTTTAAAATCAGTAACCTTTTGGGAGGTTACTGATCAGAGTGGTTGCGGAAGACTTATTTCAGAGCCAAGTATATAAGATGTGCAGCTTATCATGAAATATGCAGGTAAAGCAGTAAGCACATCGACTCATGGATATATAGAGGTTTGAAGGTGGAGTAATCCTTCTACGTCCTCTCTGCCTCTTCTCAAGTTGATTTACATAGACCTATCTATTACAACCCTTACTTAACAAGTAAGTAGCAAGCCTTCACACAGGTGCTTGTCTACTTTCCCACTGACCCACACAGGATCCTATTCTACCCACCCACGGTCTTCACTTTCTCTCCTAAAAAGTGGAAAACTCAGCAGGACTCTACTCCTCGCACTGAGTACTCCAAGACAGTCCTTTAGAAGGAGTTTGTCTTCTTCTTCTTCAACTAGGTACAACAAGCGTGACCTTCGTTTGTAGGTTAATCTGCTGAAGCTTGCTGTCGTACTGAATGACTAAGTGTGCGTCTTTGGGGTGTGGAGTGTTTGAGTTATTCTTCTTTTCTTCTGCTCTTCTAAACACTCTCATTTTCTTCTATTATCTTCCCTCTCTATCTGCGCTTTCTTCTTATGAGCTTTCTCTCTGTTGAGCTCTTCTCTCTTCTTTTTACGCATTCTTTTTTTTTTTGCATTTGCGCCCTTGCGCTCTCTCTCTTTCACACTTAAGTCTTCAATCTTCCCCTTTTTTATAGGTTGTGAAATCTGCCCATTGAAGGTAGGTAGATTTCCATCATTGTTGCGCTGCACTTCTGACACACGCCAGCTTTTCGATTTCCACGTGTCTTCTTTGAACTGACTCCTCTTCACTTCTCTCTACCGGTAACTTTTTGTATCTACCGGTAACTTTTGACTTTCTTCCCATGCCAGCTTTGTAGCTTCCTCCTCTTGCTTGCTCCTTCAGGTGGCTTGAGGCTTCTGTAGCATACTGTTCCTGCAGTATGCTTTTGGCATGGTCTCTCAGGTAGCTTCCTGTCTCGCTGCATTCTTCTTCAGCGAGGTCCCTTTCAGTAGCTTCCTGTAGTCATTAGTATCCTAATTAGTTCACCCGATTCTTTCACTATTCTCTTCAGTATCCTTCATTTGACATTTTCTCTGTTCTTTTAATCTTCTGCAGTAACTCTATTGCAGTAACCTATCCTTAGATTGGTTATGCTTGTTAGAGTTACTTAAGGTATTGTCTCATCAAAACATGCTTCATCGTTACCAACAATTTCCCCATTTTTGATGATGACAAAACCTTTACAGAAGATCAAAAGTACATAATCTCTCAAGCACAGAAAGTAGATGTATAATATAACACGATAGGACATATTGCTCTTATATAAATCACATGTCAGTCTAAAAGAAAAGGGCACAAGGGTTGAGCTTTTTAAAGAATAGAAGAATTTTATTTAGATAAAACATTTACAGCACAACACAGTTAAGTACAATAAACATCCTATCTAGACTTGTTCTTCTATTCTTTTTGCTCTTTCCTTTCTTTCTTTTCCCCTTTAGCTTACTGCTATCTTCTTTCTTCTCTAGCTTTTCCCACTTTTGGGTGCAAGGGTCTGCTCCCAATTTGTTTTCCTCTTCGATCGTGGAGGAGAATTGGAGTAAATGTGAGGAAGTCGCTAGAAGAAAGAACTGAGGTTTATGCACAAAAGTCGGTGAAGGAGCAGAGAAGTCTGGGTGCAGTAGCTTACTGCATCCTTTCTTCTCACACTATTTTCTCCAACTCCTGTGTCTGACCCCATTTCTTTATTCTTCTGGGACACAGAATAAAGCTCACACAATGGATGGGCTTGCATCTTCTGTTCTTCACCTTTGGAAGTTTTTTGATCTTCCTGAATCCTTCGCAGGTCTTCCCTCTTTTTGACATCATAAAAAATGAGCTAAAGCTCTGGGTCACTGGAGAGGGATTTCCCCAACTCAACCTCTGGACTTCAAGAGAAGATCTTCGGGGCAAGTCCTTAGGCACTCTTAAGACTGAGGTAAGGAGAGAATGCTAGAAGATCAAGTCTTCTGAGAAGAACTTGCTTAGCAAGTATCAAGCGTGAGAGGTGACTGAATGTGATTTGGGGTGTGCTTAGTTGAATATTTGCAGAGAAGGTGCAGTGAGGAAGGAATGAAGAGAGTGGTTTCCAACAATTTAGTGCCATTATGTACTAAGGATGAGAGATGGGATATCTGTATGCATAAAGAAGAGTAACGAGTGCATGTATTTATAGAGTTTGAGATACTCCCTGTTGCAGTTAGATCTTCAAGATCTTATTGACTGCTTCACTGTTTTCCAATAAAGGTGTTGGCAGTTTCCACAGCTTTATTTCTTTTCTCCTCTGCATGAGTTGATTTTCTTAAGTGTGTGGTCAACAAATGGTTCTCCACCCTTGGATTCTTCTGATCGCACGGCTGAGATCCTTCTAGGGTTCTGAAAAGGTAGTCTAATTCTAGAAAGGTGATCCACTTTTTATGTACGCACGTTACCGAGAAAATTTTCAGTAACTGCTCTAATTTGTAACCTCCAAGTGATCCCTTTGTCCAGTGACTTGATGATAAGTTTGGATATCTAGTAACCTAGTATCCAATATATTGGTGTCTAGTATCCTGGTACACAGCGACCTGGTGTTTAGTGATCTAGTATCCAGCATCTTGGTGTTTAGCGTCCTGGTGCCCAGCGACCTAGTGTTCAGCGATCTAGTATCCAGCATCTGATATCTAGCATCCTGATATCTAGCAACCTGTCATCCAGCGACCTAATTTCCAGTCAGCCTGGTATCTAGCATCCTGATGTTCAGCATCCTGTTATCCAGCGATCTAGTATCCAACATCCTGGTGTCTAACGTTCTATTGTCAGAACTTTATCTTGTTTCTTGATATCAAGGAGTCCTTTCTACATTTTCTAATGTCTTGATGACAAGTTCTGATGTCCAGCAACATAGTATCCAGTAGCTCGGGGTTTAGCGTCCTGGTGTGCAGCGACCTAGTATCCAGCCACCTGGTGTCTAGCGTCCTGTAGTCAAAGCTTGGCATTTCGTCACAGATTTCCCCCTGATTTCAATAGCCCTTGATCAGAGGTACCTGCAAAAACAAGTATTCTTGTATAGGTACTCACACCAGTATGAGTCTTTCTGAGTTAAGTTTCTTTCAGGAACTTAGTCTTTCCTTATAGCCCATAGTTGCTGTAGTGAAAGTTTGATTCCTTCAAGACTTGTAGAATAAAAGAATAGTGTGTGCCGGTGTTTGCTTACTGTATCTCTTTTTAGAGTGTGAACTCTTTCGGATATGGAAATGGTAAACTGAGATATCAGTAAGGCAATATACTTTCCTTTTTCGGAGTTGCTATTCTGCTAGGTTCCCTTAGGGAATGTCAGTTTTTTGCAGACATTTTTCTTTCAGCATACCCGTATTTGGATTTCTCCAAGGATTTGACTCTTTTGCCTACTAAGTTACATTGATTTGTACTAGAAGTTCCCCCTTACTTTATGGTTCTCTTCTATTAAGATGTAGGGTTACTTGCAGTACTATATCGGGTAACTTTGAGGTTTGCATGATTAGGTGAAGCATTTTAATATGGAAATAAACATGCAAGCTTACCTTCTCATATTCAAGTTAAGTGACAAGTGTCTTTCAAGTCTATTATCTTCAGACCTCTGAAGATTCTTTCACACACACACATATATATATATATATAGACACTAAGTTTCTTAGCAAGATAAAGATAAGCAAGACCGGAAATATAAGAGCAAGATGGAACGAGGTACCTGATCATTGTTGTTCCTTTGGTTAAGAAGTAGGTCCTCTTTCATTCTTTTGTTTCTGTTTAGAGGATGGTCTGGTTGATGGAGTGAGCTTCCCTTCTTACTCCTTTGCTTGATATCCTCAGCATCTTCTTTCATGGTTGATTGCTTTCTTGTTGCTGATGAAGCTTCAGTATGGTCTGTACTTCCTAGCTTCACTCTGCATCAGCTTCATCTTCATGCTCAGCAACTGGTCTTTCTTGTTGATTCTGCTCCGTGTTGGATAGACGTTTGCTTCTTTTCGTAGCCCTTTCTTCGAGTAGTTTGATGTTCACCATCTTCCTTCTTTTGAACAGCTTTTCTTCACAGCACAGCTTGATCTTTCATAGTTGTTTGTTGTCTTCATATCAATCATATCCTTTTAGAATAAAAGGCAATGAAATGATCTTTGATGTGAGAGAGAGAAAGAGAATTTTTCTAGAGAGAGATTCTTCATAGATGCGATCTGGATAGATCGATTAGATCTTTTGATTCATCCATCTGATCTGATACCACTTGATGGTGTCAGATTGACCAGTGAGCTTGGATGAATAATCCACCTGCTCTGATACCACTTGTTGGTCCCAAAACTGCTGGTAGGTGAATAAGCCTACTATATTTTCAAACTTTTCTCTTCTAACGGCTACGGTTTTAGAATCAGTAACCTTTTGGAGGTTACTGATCAGAGTGGTTGCAGAAGACTTATTTCAGAGCCAAATATAGAAGATGTGCAGCTTATCATAAAATATGCAGGTAAAGCAATAAGCACATAGAGACGTATAGATATATAGAGGTTCGAATGTGGAGTAATCCTTCTACGTCCTCTCTGCCTCTTCTCAAGAGGGAACCTTTGTTAAGTTAGTTGATTTACATAGACCTATCTATTACAACCCTAACTTAACAAGTAAGTAGCAAGCCTTCACATAGGTGTTTGTCTACTTTCTCACTGACCCACACAGGATCCTATTCTACCCACCCAGGGTCTTCACTTTCTCTCCTAGAAAGTGGAAAACTCAGTAGGACTCTACTCCTCGCACTGAGTACTCCAAGACAGTCCTTTAGAAGGATTATGTCTTCTTCTTCTTCTTCTTCTTCTTCTTCAACTAGGTGCAGCAAGCTTGGCCTTCGTTTTGCAGGTTAATCTGCTGAAACTTGCTGCCGTACTGAATGACTGAGTGTGCGTCTTTGGGTTGTGGAGTGTTTGAGCTATTCTTCTTTTCTTCTGCTCTTCTAAACACTCTTATTTTCTTCTATTATCTTCCCCCTCTATCTGCGCTTTCTTCTCATGAGCTTTCTCTCTTTTGAGCTCTTCTCTCTTCTTTTTGCGCACTCTTTTTCTTTTGCATTTGCACCCTTGTGCTCTCTCTCTCACACTTCAGCCTTCAGTCTTCCTCTTTTTATAGGTTGTGAAATCTGCCGGTTGAAGGTAGGTAGATTTCCATCATTGTTGCGCTGCACTTCTGACACACGCCAGCTTTTCGCTTTCCACGTGTCTTCTTTTGACTGACTCCTCTTCACTTCTTTCTACTGGTAACTTCTTGTGTCTACCGATAACTTTTGACTTTCTTCCCATGCCAGCTTTGTAGCTTTCTCCTCTTGCTTGCTCCTTCAGGTGGCTTGAGACTTCTGTAGCATACTGTTCCCGCAGTATGCTTTTGGCATGGTCTCTCAGGTAGCTTCCTGTCTCGCTGTATTCTTCTTCGGCGAGGTCCCTTTTAGTAGCTTCCTGTAGTCATTAGTATCCTAATTAGTTCACCCGATTCTTTTCACCATTCTCTTCAGTATCCTTCATTTGACACTTTTTATGTTCTTTTAATCTTCTACAGTAACTCTGTTGCAGTAACCTATCCTTAGATTGGTTATGCTTGTTAGAGTTACTTAAGATTTTGTCTCATCAAAACATACTTCATCCTTTCCAATAGAAGGAATTTTAGATAGGAAAATTACTCCTTGCTATTCTGGATAATTTCTTTTCAAATAAAACGTATAAGGCTACCCAGAGGCTAAATAATTCATATAGAGGACAAGTTTTTTATGATGTGGCCACAAATATAATTTTAAGAACAACAAAATTCAGTAAATTCATGAAAAAAATTTATTGATAGCTAATTATTATATGTTAATATTAAAATTTTGATGAATATATGTCAATACAAATATAGTACTATACATTTAAGTTAAATATTAACAAAAAAATATGATCATGTTAATTTATTTTAATACAAATTAATAAAAAAACTAAATATAATGTATTATATGTATTTTAATTTATTTTAATTTTAATTTGAAAATATGGCTAAAGTGTATGTATATATATCTACAAGTTGACAATACAAATATTTTTTAAGTCATGTGAATATGAAAATAGTTTTCGTTAATCTAGCATTTTTAATTCTTACACAAAATGTATTACGTACATTTTCATATTAGTTTTTTTAATAATATTAATTTTAAAAAATATATTATATGATACATGGGATATACACGAGTATATATTTCTAAGTTAGTTCTTTAGGCAAGCTGTAAGTTTTTGTGTTATTGATTGTTTATTATAATTAATTCTTCTCTTACAAATATTTAATGAATTAATGATTTTGATCTACGAAAAAGATGACTTGTCAATAAGGAAATCTTTTAAAATTGGTACTTCTAAGTTCTAACTATGACATCCTATTTTGAAGAGAATTTTCAATTTATTGTTTAACCTATCTATAAATTCATCAAATACAACTAATTAGAATAACGTGTTTTTAATATTAAATATCTGAACTATAATTATTAATTAATAATATTAATAGTATTATATTACATGTTAGTCATACTAGTTTTGTACCCGTGCATTACGTTTTGTTTTTATAAACTTAATTATAAATATTTGTAATTTGAAAAACAATATATAAATTTAATAGAATAAGATAAAGTGGTTTATATATTTCAAATATTTAATTAATGAAGATTAATTTTAAATAGTGTGAATAAAATAAATTATTATTATGGTTAAAGTTAATTTATAAATTTGAGAACTAAATATTATATAATTATAAAATAAGTATGATCGATCAAATTAATTAAACTCATAATTTAACAAAATTGAAACACTTGTGGTGATGTTTTTTTCCTTAGCCACATATTACCATCTTTTAAGTCAAAAAACCAACTAAAAAAACAATCATATATCCACGAAGTAGGAAAAAGAACAAAGGAATGCATCAAAATCTAGAAAGACAATTTCAAAGGATTCTCAATCTTTTTATTTTTTAACAACAATTTTTTATTTCTTTCTTAATGATAGAAATAAAAAATTACAGTTCAACTATTCACTTGACTTTTTTTCTCAAACACTTACACAATTTTAGACAACTTATGAGGCAAATACATTATTTTCAAAAGAACAAATTGAAGAAATATTAATCATGATTATTAATAAATAAAATTATTCTAAAAAAGAAAAAAAACTAACCTAATATATTCGTTGTTTTCAAATTTAGTTGGCTTCAATATGGATGTAAAATCATGTTATTATTTAACAAAAAAACTGACAGAATAGCATATAATTAATAACATTTTGATCAATTATATATTAACTTAACAATTGTTTAAAATACCTCGTTCATATTGTTAGAACCATTTCCTTGGATACGACTTTGAGCAGAATCTTTTTTCGATCAAGATTTCAATATTAGGAGGGACAATATCCAAAATTTCATGCAACTTTATCTTAAATCTTGTATAAATACGAAAAATATATTTATTAATAAAATAAAGAAAAAATATTTTCATCCAAAATGACTATTATTTAAATAATCAAACAAATACTTACCATTTGTGCTCTCAATTCAAAAGTTGTTTAATCAATTGTTCGATACATTTTTCATCACAAATAGTAAAAATTATTTTGTCAAATTTATCTACCACACCAAGACTACTTTATTTAATTACATAATTCATATTTTTTTAACGTCTAATACATATAATACATAGAATATATTCATTTTAATTTATTATATATAAAAATCTATGAAATAAAATAAAGTAAAAAACATGTAATGACATAAATATAATAATTCGTATAACATTAATATATTAATTTATTATTCTAACTGCATAATTATTTCATGACTACCATAATGTGTATTTGCTAGTTTTTAGATTTTTTTATATCATCAATATGTAAAATGTGTATATAAACATTTTTATTACTAATATACAATTTTTTATTTGAACGTGTCATTTCAATTGATTTTTGAATCGAATAATTTGTAGAAATATCTTACTCTATAGTCTTCAATCCAACTCATGTTGTCACCATTAGGGTGATATATCACTTTAGGAGTGTGTTGTTTTATAGTAAATTGTGTTTTTCAATATTCAATTGGAACTGAATATTAGAAAAACAATATATATTGGAGCAAGTCTTGTGTGAGACCGTCTCACGGTTCTTTTTTCGTGAGACGGGTCAACCCATAACCCACACTTGATAATTCATATGAAAGTTTGTGGATGTGGGTTTAATTCATGGGTAATAAGGATCTGTTTCACGAAAACTATCCGTGAGACCGTCTCACATGAGTTTTTGTCTATATATTGTAAGTAAAATAATGAAATTATTTAATTTAAATGGATAGTAAAACTACTTAGTAATATTTAATAAATAAACTCACCAATACGACATCTTAATTGTTATTCTGGTATCAATATAAAGATAATGTACTAACGAAACATTATAATATCAATATATATGGTGCAAAATAACATAATAAAAAATAATTAAAAACACCATTAATCTTATATGTAAAAATACTAACTAAATTGTGATCATATACAAAATCAATAAATCACCAAAAGAAAGAAATTGAACTATTATCTAATTTATCTCATCATCAATTACTCCAATTCTCCCTATTAGACAGAATCAATGTAAATTCAGAAACTCCCATATACAAAATTTGAATTTCAATAAAATTAAACAAAAACTAAAAAAGAGAAAATAATGAAAGAGATGCTCCCAAAATTGCATAATAACACAAAATCGTCATTACAAAAAATCTGCATTGTTACTACACTCTGACGATGAAAGATTCCTAAAAACATAAAATAGAGATATACATTATAATTGAGAGAAGAACAGAAACACGAGACATGGGTGGACATAGAAGAAAGAGCATAGAAGAGCTCAATCCTTCTTTTATAATTATATAAAATATAAATTTAGTATATTAAAAATTACATTTAAATTTAATTGGAAACATTTTCAGAATAAAACTAATGAAACAAATCCTTTCGAATGATAATTGATATAGCCACAATTTACGGGAATGAATTACTATATTTCAGAAATAGATATATACTTATTTCTTAAGTAAACATGTTAGCACATTTTTATTCTCTCAAATAATAGATATGTGTTCATTATAATATTTAATGTGATTGAATATTCATGAATTATTTTCTTGATTAGTTTAGAAATTTTAAAGTATTTAAAAGTAAAAGAGAGTTGTGGGCTTGAGAAAATGAAAGAAGAGGAAAAGCCCATATCATGGAAATGCAATTGGGCTTAAATGGGCTTAAACAATTTAAGTGAGAGAGAGAGCACACCCAAAGAGGCTACACGCTAGCAAGAAAATAAAAGTGGTGCAAAACATTCCTGTCTTCTTCCCAAAGCATTACACGGTTATTTAGGGAGAGGGATAGAGATGGAGATAGACATAGACATAGAATATCCAATTCAATTCTAGATTAGTAGCATGGATGTTTTAGCCTATATCTCTTCTATGTTTTGATTAATCTTGTTTTCCCTTTTTAGTTGTATTATCTCTTCTTTTTAATGTTTGACTGAAATAGTTATATTGTATCTGTCTATTAATTTTGATTATTGATACTTGATTTGAATTGACCATTTAAGTTAAGTATTTGATAATTGATTGGTAGAATCTTAAATCATGAATCTTAATTGTTGTGGTTTAATTTTCATGGTAGAAAACTAGAGGTCATGCATATCTATGGTAGCATAATCCTAGATTATCAAATCAAGCTTATGTATTTGGAGTCTAGTTTATCCTACCATCTTGGTGATTAATGCATTCAATTAATTAAGTTTAAAGAGCTTATTCTAGGTTGTTCCATTAAATTGGGTTAATTAGTGATCTTATCATAATTAATGAATCTTAAAAGACAATTCGGTTTAAGAGAACTTGTTGTCAAATTAGAGGTGATAATTTCAAGATAATCTGAGTGAAGATAGTTACATTGATTTAGGCATAATGGATATTGAGGATAAGTGAATTGTTAACTGAAATTCTTTAATCCATTGATTCTTGTTTCATTTCCTTTCGAGATCATTTAGTTAAGGGTAAAAAGTAAAAACACATCTCAAGTATACCTCATTTAGCACTTTACAATATCATCTATTAATGTTTGCAGTTTACTATATAATGTATATGAATTTTTCATAAAACAATAAATCCAATTTCACGTCATTTTTTAACCGGATATCGCTTATGTGCATTGCATGTACGGTTTAAAGGGTAATTTGGTAATTTGAGTTATCATGTAATTCAAAATTTTAATTCCACTAGTTAAGGGCATTTCATATTGATTCATGTGGTCTAATTGTTCTGATTTCTAAATTACTTTATTATTACACCTGTATCCTCTACTATATTACTTTTTTTTTTTTTTTACCTTTTCGTTCATAAATTCGCATTTCCTTCAACCTTAATAATTATGATCAAGTTATTGGATTAAATGGACTCAATCGGTGTAGGCAAGAATGGTGCATACGCCCTAACATTGTAATTCGAGGATGACATAACTACATGTGGTGGAAGAATGAACTGTCAAAGGCGAGGCAATGATCAACTGGAAAATTTGAGGAAGAAGAAGAAGTTGGGTAAATGAAGAAGACGAAGAATAGAGAAGGAAAATACTAAATTACACTTGTTTATT
The DNA here is from genome assembly GCA_005771605.1 of Scutellaria baicalensis. Lineage (NCBI taxonomy): Eukaryota > Viridiplantae > Streptophyta > Magnoliopsida > Lamiales > Lamiaceae > Scutellaria > Scutellaria baicalensis. The sequence goes on along the minus strand of CM016721.1, from coordinate 52,741,203 downwards.
TGATGGAATTACAATTTTGAATTGGGAAAAACTCAATTTTGGTCCCGTTAAAAGACCACTGTCCAATTTCAGTCCAGTTAAATTCAATTAATCAAATGTAGTCCCACTGAGTCGCCATGTGTCCAATTTGAGGACATTTTCTACTGGAAGTGGCATATTCCGGCGAATCTCTGGCGAGTGCATCTCACTCGCCTGAAATTCTGAATACTCTGACTAGTTTTGGTGATGTGTAATATGTTGTCCAAGTGGCACTATTTTCTGATATAAATTAAATCCCAAGAATACCACCTCAGTAATTTAAATAAAAGAATTCAAATCCAAAAATATACATTAAATCCATGAAATCAAATAATGAAAAAACCCTAATAACAAACTTTATCCCCAAATCGAGAGTAAGGGATCTAACCGAATCACCCAAATCCAACCACCAGCTTGAACGGTATTGAAGATAGGAAGAATGTCTGATCTTTCCCAAGCTTTAATGGCGCCTGAATGTATGTGTGGAAGAGGAGCTGCTCTTCGAACCTCAAGAACAACAGCAAATCGAGGGAGGCGTTTTTGGGGTTGTTTGAGATATAATGTAAGTCCCTGAATTTTTGGATGTCCTCAGCATGAAAGATTTGCATATTGTTAGGATTTGCATACTGTTTAGGATTTGCATATTGAAGATAGGGATTTTAGAAATAGTGTTAATATGCAATATGAAAGTTAATTTTTTTTAACTGTGTTGATGTCTTGAGTGTTTGATAAGTATTGTTGGAGAAATTCTTTCTGTATTTTACAGTTTTTAATCTTCACAACTCCCAAATTTTCAATAGATTTGTCATTGATTGTCTTGTTTTGTTTTGAAGAAAAATGATGGCTGTGGTTTTTTTCAATGGGCTGAGAATGAGGAGTGTGAAAAAATCAGAGAAATTCTTGCTGTATTTTACAGTTTTTAATCTTCACAACTCCCAAATTTTCAATAGATTTGTCATTGATTCTCTTGTTCTGTTTTGAAGATCACATTGAAGTAAAAGGAATTTACAAGATGTTCAAAGAAGATATGGAAGAGTTGAAGGCAGATATGAAGGTATTGAAGGAAGAATTTCTCAGTGTGGTTACTCATAACAAGGATCTACAAGAAGATAAGAAGAATTTGGAGCAAAAGTGCAAGAGATTGAAGAGGCAATTTATATTGATCCAATCAACCCTTCTTATTTGTTGGCGGATTGTAGCTTGAAAATGTAGGTTGTGGTTAGATGGTATGGTGTGTTAGATGTCTTTGTTTATTTTGTAAGCTTTTGTATTGAACCTATTTGTTGGAGCTTTAAGACTTTTATATCTTGATGGAACAATGAAGATTATTTTGGTTACATCCATGAGTGCGTGTTTCAGTTTAATGAAATTAATAAGGCTTATGAAAGGAATGAAACAAGCTATTGAGAATGTTTGAAATGGACATTGAAAATAACTAAGATTGCCAACAAAATGGATAACAAAATGGCCATTGAGAATCTGCCAAATTCATTACAATAAGGGTAAGCCAAAATGCCATCATTATCTTGCATCAAAACATTTTTCAAATTGTGCCAGAAAGGATAACAAAATGCCAACGGAGTATCAACTACACCAATCTACAAAATGCCAACTAGACCAACATTCACAAGATTCACAACAATGCCTAATAACTACTGATTCCTCTCTTCTCACTTTTTAGGTTTCTTAGTCTTCTTCTTCTTAGTCACTCTTGGCTGAGGAGGTGGTATTGAAGGTGGCATTGATGGGCCTGCAGCCATTGAAGGTGGTATGATAGTTTGAGAGGATGGGAAGCTGTCATCAATTGGCACTTCACTCAATTGAAAAAGGTTTAGCTCTTCATGACTTGATCCTTTCAACTAATTAATATTACATCAATTTAAGATTTTACATTTTAAGGTTTAAGTTTGCAAAATTGATATACAAGTTTCAAGGGTACCTCTAGGTTTATTTGATTCTTGCATTAGTGTAGTTGTTGCAGCATTGATGGTGCTGCATATCTTGGTACTGGGGGGATCAAGTACACATCAATGGCAGCATCTATGAGTGAAAAATAATCTTTCTCATCATCATTGACAGTTTGATCAGCATCTATGTTTGGTGGAAGTACCTATAACACAGATTATGACCAAAATTGATACTTAAACAATTAATCTTACTCAAAAAATAGATACTTAAACACTATAGCATATAATCACTCATGACATTTGGATAAAATTAACAATAGATACTCACAGCTTCATTAGTATCATCATAAGATGTCTCAAACACAGTTGGCTCAAAATTTGAAACCTCCATGGTTGGATCTTCAGTTGTGAGTTTTGTCTTCCCTTTAGCCTGGCACATAATTAGTCAATAGCATGCTAAGTGCAAAAATAGCATTATAGGGTTTAAGGAATAACTAACTTGTGTTCGTTTCTTTCTATTCCTTGGAAGCCTAACATCATTGACAGCCTTTGATTTATTTTTCTTCCCACCTTGAGCAGGTTCATCTATCTTCCTTATTCTTAATTTAACTGGTCTACCTCTCTTCCCTTTCCTTACATTCAATTTCCACTCACACTTGCCCCCATCACACCTCACATAAACCATGTTCTTATCATTTTTTACTATTTTCAAATTCTTTTTGGTCATTATTGCATGTGATTGGACAGCCATTTTGAAATCGGTTTTGGATGAAAACAACATTCCTAAAACAAATGAGGGGTTCCACATTGTTGTTGGGTTGAAAACTGAGAATTCTTTATCAGGGTTTTCATCATCAGAAACTCTAGCCTCATTAAAGCCATCAAATCCAGAATGAACAACATCATCATCACTACAGTCACTACCCTCTTCATTAGACACCTCATTTGAATTTTCAATATAAGCATCATGGATTGGTTCATTCTGAACATTATCTTCACTCACATTATCCCCAATAGTAAAATCAAGGTCCTCATACAACTCATCAGTTTCATCTTCTTCTTTTTCTGACTCATTAGCTTGATTTTCTTAATTTTCAAGTTCATGAGGTTCTACGTATATGGCCATCTTATTATTTTTCAAATTTTGCAATAACAACATCTTAAGATCCTCATCACTCAAAATCAGCTTAAACCCATTGTTCATTATAGTGTGGAATCTACAATTCTTATATCTCTGTGCTCTTCTAACTTCAGCATACATCTTCAAATCAGCTAGTGTCAACATAGATTGTTTGATTTCCCTTAAGACAATTTTTCACCCCTATATACTGTTATAGGCAGATTTCTAAACTCACCCCCAAAATAAATTTCAACAGTCAAAGTCTCCTCATTGGCATCTATGTAAAAGCAATAGACAAAGAAAAAACCACACATCACTATACAAGACAAGAATCTATTTTTTTTAGGCACATGGGCCACACATATGTTTTGTTCAAGGTGTCCACATATGGACCACAAACAAAAAGAAATAAAAACAGCATATACACACATCACAGACTGTACACTACCCAACAACACACATAAATGCCCATACATCCACCATATATACAGCTTCTAACAACTTTTTTTCAAGATTGAAAATTATATATATATATATATATATATATATACAGTTTGAAACTAACCTGTCGGAGCCTCTTCTCTTATATTTTAATCAGATGTACCGGAGTTGGACGGGCTCTCAATTGATATGGGATTCTCGGGTCCATTTCCTCCAACGCTCTTGCCGAAGTTTCTAGCTTTCATCCGATTTGAGCGCCTCTGAGGCTTTACGGGATGAAGAACGGCTTTGTGAGTTTGTTTTTTAGGTGGTTTATCGCTATTTGGGGGCTCCATATCGATCTTAGGGTTCTTCTTGGAGAATGCTTAGCAATTTGGGGCTGTGTTCATCGATTTCGATTTGGGGGAATTTTTGGCATTTAGGGTTTTGGGATTTGATTTCAAATTTGTTGATTTTCCCCTTTTTTTTATTATATTTTATGGTTTTTCTTTTTTTAATTTATGCATTTGCTGATTTAGATTTTATTGCATTTTATTTTAAAAGACAAATACATGCCACATGGCCACCGAAAATACACGTATGCGTACAAATGCCGGAATAGTTAGAATGGTGGCGAGTGTGTAGGACACGTCGGAGAATTGCCGGACAGCCGCGATTCCTGTGAAAAATGTCCTCAAATTGGACACATGGCGACTCAGTGGGACTACATTTGATTAATGGAATTTAACTGGACTGAAATTGGACAGTGGTCTTTTAACGGGACCAAAATTGAGTTTTTCCCATTTTGAATTACATCAGAAGTACTTAAATTACAAAATTACCCTTAAAACCGCACATGCAATGCATATGACCAATATCCGGTGGAAAAATTGATGTGACAATCAGATTTATTGTTATTTGCAAAATTCGTGTACATTGTATAATAAACTGCAAATATTTATAGATGATACTGTAACTACTAAATAAGGTATACTTGAGGTGGGTTTTTGGTTTTTACCCTTTGGTTAATTTAGTGTTAGTTATTAATCAATTTGAAACCCCAATGTCATGTTCCATTTCCTTTCGAGATTGTTTAGTTAATTTGGTGTTAGTTAATAATCAACCTGAAACCCCCAAGTCTTTCATGTTTTATCGAATTGATCATAAGTAACATAATTGATTCATCACTCACCGTGAGAGCGACTCTAACTTGCCATAGCTACTAATTGGTTAGGTTAGGAAAGAATTAGTAATTTTATTGTATTACGACAGCGATCATAAATTTGGATAATTATCAACTTTTTTAATTTATATTTGTGTCATATATATAATATATATCGATATGTAACATTCTATTTTATTTTATTACGATTATACGATTTGATTTTATATATTGAAGTCAAAAATGATTTTAACCATCTTGGAAGATCATATTGCTTTGATATATGCTTTGAAATGCATGCAAATTTAGGAAAAATCAAAGACAAATAGAAGTGTTCGTCTTTTGTGAAACAGTCTATGTGATAGCATTTGGATACAATCTTGTCCCAGGTTACGATGGACCAAAAAAAATTATAGTTTTAAAAGACATATTTATAAATAAAAATCGCATATTTATATCGACCGTATCCGGGATATGACCGTGCGCCACAGACCGCTATTATTTTTCGCGCAACGCACGGTCGTGTTCCAAAACATGGTCGTGCATGAGGAAAAAAATCACATATAGCAAAAAAATGTATATTTATAATTGAAAATGATATACTTATACACCGTGTCCTGAAATACGACCGTAATTGTCGCTCATTGTCGACCATGTCCTTTAACACAGCCGTGCCTGAATTCGTAGATATGAAACGATATCACATGAATTTTTACGTAAATAAAATAAGTTGTTAAAAGAAATTGTACATCCCTTTTGCTTAAGTGGTCCTGAGATGCATATACAATGAATAAATAATAAATATATATATATATATATATGTGTACACACTTTTAGTACATTATGCTTTGACTGGAAAATTTGTTAATTCTCACATAATTGCTCTTAATGGATTTCAAATATCACTAATTAAACTTTGTTGAAGTCCAATTTAGATGGCCGTGGAAGCTAGCTGGGATTATGACCATTTTAAATTATGCTAATTTTGAAACTCATATTTGCATCGACATACTTTTCAAGTGTTTGGGTTTTAGATTTGTCACGTTATTCAAAATTCAACATATATATATATATATATATATATATATATATATATGTTTTACTATTTAATCCAACATGCAATGTTTCTATCAATGAAACCATCTTCTTATTAAAATATGGTAAAAGTAGAAAGATTTGATCCCTATTTTTGTTGACCATAAGTTTCTATTCTTAATTTCCATTCTTCCTAAATCTTTTTGCATATGCGTGGACGCGGTACAGTTTGGTCCTATATTTTTAAAAATAAAATAATGTAATTATTTTATTTTAAAAATAAAATATTTTTATCAGAAATCGTAGATAAACAAAGAAAGTAAGGAATTTGCAAATCTCATAGCAAACATGGGTCACCAAATTCGGATGAGCACGTCTTAATCCAAACACACCCTTAATTTTGTGAGTATTTAATTATTGGTTTTATCTTTTATGTTCCAAGTCAATATCTTCCAAAAACCAAACTGACAATTTACTATGTTTTGGGACCTAAATTGACAAAGTAAATATTTCGTTTTTAATTACTACGATATACTTTAATTAAATATATTTATCTTGTTTTTCTATGAATCCAACTAGTTCGTTTCTTATTTTTACACCAAATTACTCTCAATATATCACATTCTTTATATATATTTTTTGGAAAGTAGAAGCTAGTTGACCGATTGAAGCGGAGGTAATGACATTCTTAAATCCATGTCATCATTACTTGGATTTGCTCTATATTATAAAAGATGTCCACATCAGACATTTTAACATTTTTGATATTATACCAGTAGAAATAATTTGTAGATGGTTCAAAACGGTGGTTTTGGGATAATTATATTTTCACATCTCATTTATATTATTATCATAACTTTAATCCTTAATTTGTGTTAAGAATTTGAAGGACATCCAGGTCCCACAACCTTAAAATGTGGAAAACATCAAAGGTGATGTTTGAATTATTGATTAGACATTCATGCATCTCCTAAATAAGAAACCAAAAAAGTTGTGTGTAACTTAGATTCAAAATAGAATATCATACAATCTTGAAAGATCATTGAACTTCCATCTTTAGCTGGTTTTCCTGTCAATATTAATCTATTAATAAACTTTTTCTTGATGTCAGAGAAACTGAACTGAGTGCATGTTATATATATAGAACTTTCGATAAATGACAATATTGTTCAAATTAAATATCCCCTTAATGTGGGCTTCTAGACAACCTGCAAACACACAAACCTTCTTATGATGATGATAACCAAGACATTTACTTACGTAAAATCTAGCATTAGAATGATACTTTTGAATAGGGAGATATGAAAAACTCCCACGTATCGTTGGCTCCTTAATTGAATGGGACATAAATTGAGGGATTTGTGCAAGTGGCAAACAAATGTAGGAGAGAGTCAACATGATACAAATCTCAAGACAGACCGCACAATATTTCAGTGAAAATCTTGTTCCAACTTGAGGGATGTGCAAAAGTGACAGACAACTGTGGGAAAGAGCCAATAGGATACAAATATAAGGATAGACCTCACCCACAATATTTCAAGGAAAAATCTTGTCCTAAATCGAGGGATGTGCCTAAATGACAGACAATTGTGGGAGAGAACCAATAGGATACAAACCCCCACCCACATATTTCAGTGAAAATCCTGTCCCAAATCGAGGGATGTGCCAAGTGGCAGACAATTATGAAAGAAAGCCAAAAAGATACAAACCTAATGAAAATTTTGTACCACACAATCAAAGGATGTGTCCAAGTGGCAGACAATTATGGGAGAGAGACATCCTAAATCAAGGGAGGTGCCCAAGTGAAAATTCTATGGGAACAAGATACAAATCTCAGGACAAACCCCACCCACAATATTTCAGTGAAACTTCTGTGAGAACATGATACAAACCTTAGGAGATCTCACCCACAATATTTCAACGAAAATCCTATTTCACATTGATCGTGCGTTTACAGAGGATTTCTCCCCGTATTACCTCAATTTTACCATTGGCTATGTCTATGAGCACATTAGAATGATACTTGAAGTAACTTAGTGTGAATATTATTGGAGTGGAAACATCAATACATTTGCGATAAATCCCTGCCTCGATTCCCTGTAATGAAGATAAATGGTTAAGTCTTTGAATAAACTTATACGATTCTTTAAGAGTATTTTGTAAATAATTTGATAACTGAGTCTTAATTATTTCATTCTAAAGTAAATTGTTTGCACCTTATATAAACTCATTTTTAAGGAGACCCCATCTTATATTTTATTAATTCTTTTAAATGTGATCATTTAAATCACACAATTAAAATTACTATCTAATTATAACAACTTATTTTTAAATAAGACAAAAACATTGTATAAGATTCATAAAATTCGTATAGGATATTTGTAATATATATGATTCAAATAACTTTAACCAAACATCCTCGACAACTTGTTAAAACATTATAAAGTTTAAGGTGAATGATAAACCATTGTATCAACATATAATGGTAGCCCTTGATTGTAATACTTTAATATATATATATATATATATATATATATATATATACACACACTAGTGGTGCACCCGCGCGATGTGCGGCTAAACAATTTTTTTAAGGTGAGAAATGAATATATATAATATTTGATTATTAAAATTAAAGATATGAATTTAAATAATTATATTTTACATATTTTTTTATGTATATTGTAATATTAAAAGACATCGAACACTTATATTTATTTACTTTTATAAAAAAATTCTTCTTGTATTACACATTATGAAGTACTCCCTTCGTTACTGCTAACTTTGCATACTTTCCTTTTTTGTTTGTCCCAGCTAACTTTTTCAACCTAAAAATGGCAAAGAAAAATTTACTCCCTTACCCTTCCATTTCTTTCATTTTACAACTTTTATACTCAAAAAGCACACATTAATTACAAAATTGCCACTCAAAAACATTAAAATAACACATCACATCAAAGTCAACAGTTTTTTCTTAAACTCCGTGCGGTCAAACCGTGGCAAAGATAAGGGGGACGGAGGGAGTACATATTTCTAATATAAAATACTTTTGAATCAACTTCTAACTTTATACCCCTTTAAATATATATATATATTAACTTTAACATTTATGTTTAAGTACATGAATTAATTCAAAAGGTAGTAATCTTCTTCTATTAAATATTTTATCACAAAATTTATATTGAAATAAAAAAGATGTTTTAAAAGAAGACACATGAGTATGTCAATATGAAAATGTAATTTTTCTATAATAAATTATAATATGTAGATTCATATACTTTAAAAACTTTTAACATAAATCTTTTACAATTTATAATTATTTAAACAAACATTTAATAGTATATATGTTATACATACATAAAAAAAGATATTATTTTATCTCTTTTATTATAATGTATCATTAACAAAAAATTATATGTGTGTTTATTTTATTTTTTATTATAATATTTGATAACTTATCAAAAAAGTCATGTAATTTAAATGATTAAATTAATTTAGAAAACAAAAATGAATTCTTAAAAAAATAAAATAAATTTTTTTCACTCATCATTAATTGATGTGACATTTTTAGTAGGGAAAGTGACAAATTAGTAAATTTTGCCAACTTTCTTATTATTATATATAGATAGATGTATCATAAATAAAAAATTATATGTGTTTTTACTTTATTTCTTATTTCTTATTATAATATTTGATAGCTTATCAAAAAAAGTTATGTTATTTAAAATGATTAAATTAATTTAGAAAACAAAAATGAATTCTTAAAAAAATCAAATAAAAAGAATTTGTATACATATCAGCAAATTGATGTGACATTTTTAGGAGGGAAAGTAGCAAATAAGTAAATTTTGTCAATTTTATTATTATTATATATATATAGATATATGTATATATAAATGGTTTTTATTAGATAGAAAACTCAACATATATAGATCGATGAAGATGAAAATAATCATCAAAATCTCCTACATTTTCATCATTTTCACAAACCTACCAATTCCCACATTCCAATACAAGTGTGGTGAAAATGGCAACTACACAAGCAACAGCACATACAAAGCAAATCTCCAAACCCTACTCGCCTCTCTCCCCTCCAACATCTCCCAAAACGGCTTCTACAGCGGCTCCGTCGGGCGGAGCCCCGACGTAGTCAACGCCATGGTGCTCTGTCGAGCCGAAGTTGACCTTGAAACCTGCAGAGCCTGCACTCGAAACGTGATCAGGGATTTAGAAACCTTCTGCCCAGAAGAGAAAGAGGCATATCGCTGGAATTATCTCTGCATGTTGCGTTACTCGCACGAGCCGATATATGGGAGACTCGCCACTCATCCCTCGGCTTGGTCGTGGGAATGGGAGAATGCGACGATGGTGGAGGAGTTTAGGGCTAACGTGACAACACTGCTGGACCGACTCCGGGTGCTGGCGGGGGCCGCGGCTGGCGGAGGGAAGATGGTGGCGGTGGGGAACAGGACGGGGCCTGAGTTTCAGACAATATATGCGCTGGTACAGTGTACGCCGGACATGTCGGCGTTGAATTGCAGCACGTGCTTAAATTGGGCTATGGAGAATTTGGGCAGATGTTGCAGCTGGAGAAGGGGTGGTGGGATTGCCATGCCTAGCTGCAATTTAGCTCCAAAGTCGTTATCCAAACCAATTTTTACAAATTTATATAAATATTGGGGTTGTGAAATGTAGGGGTCGACCGGCCTAACTAACACAAGAATATCCAAATATTTTGATTTTACCCATTTAAAAACGAAACAACATCATTTATGTATGGTTTTTTTTTTTATAAAACAAAAAAAAAATCTAAATCCGCGGCTACTATACAAAAGTAAAATAAACTTGTCCTGATCATGAAGATTGTTAAAATTTGTTAGCTGCAGGAAAAGATGATGGAAATAAATCAGGTCCAAGTTTGACCATAATCATCATCATTGTTCCAATGGTTGGAAGTCTTGTTCTAGCTATAAGTGTGTATACCTTCTTGAGGAGAAGAAAGAAACAAAAACCAAGGAAATGCAAGCATCCTGAGATTATCAATGCTAAGTCCCTTCAATATGATTTCGAAACTATTAGAAATGCAACTAAGGATTTCTCTGAAGAAAACAAGCTTGGACAAGGTGGATTTGGAATTGTTTATAAGGTAAGTACTATATAAAAAGTATACTTATATATAATTGCAATATAATGTAGCTAGCTAGCATGTTTGAATTGGAAAGTTTTGTAGTTCATTAATCTAATCATTCTATGGTTGATATCGAATAATAAATAGGGAAAACTTATTGATGGACAAGAAATAGATGTGAAAAGACTGTCGATGAGGTCGGAGCAAAGTGATCAGGAATTCAAGAATGAAGTCATATTAGTAGCTAAACTTCAACATAAGAATCTTGTCAGGCTTCTAGGTTTTTGTCTCAAAGAAACCGAAAGGCTTCTAGGTTTTTTTTTTCCCTATGTTGTTGTGTTGAATATTAATTATTGGTTAAAGAAAAATTTAGTTAATGGAGGGTATATTAGAAAAATGAAATGATTCTTCATTTGTGCATACAGCTTTAAGACATCAACTAAAAAAATTAGGAAGAAGCATATATGAACTACAATTTTCTAGAACCGGCGAATCGGCGGTTAAACCGCTGGTTTTTTCAACCCTTTTTTTTTTAATTTTCGGCTGCGACAAGTGTACGACCCAAATTCGAACGGATATAGCTGTTGGAGATCGACGGCCGAGATGATGTACGTTCTACCTAAATTATGTCTCGAAGAGGAGCTTTTTCATCTTCATCTCGTGGGAAGGGAAAGAGTCTCATGCCACCTCCACCATCGTATGAAGATGATATCATTGATCGATAGTGTGAGTCACTAGATGGTGCGAGGATATTTATGGCTACGATTCAAACACAATGTCCTCCGCTAGCACCGCCACCATCCTTGAAGATTGAAGTAGGTAAGTTGAGGTTAGAGAACTACGTGAGCTTTGATTCCTTAATTTGATTCGAATTAAGGATACGTAGGCAATTTCATTATAAGTTTGGAATTGAATTTTATTTCCAAACTTAGAATGAAACTCAAGCTCTTTCAATTTTTTTCCCCTTCTCTTTAATCTTTAGATAAACTTTTGTAATTGTAATAGATATATTTAGTTTGTAATAGTCTAATAGATTAGAATTAAGATTATAAATTCATTATAATTTCAATCATTAGGTTAGAAACTTAGAAATTGAGTTCTATTATAACTTTTAATAATTTTCCAATTTATAATGAAAATATTTGTTCACTTTGATTTTTTGTACTCTATTTCAATCATGAATTATATCGAAACAAACATTAAAAAAAATTCGGAGTTGTAAAATCAAAATTAACAAGAAAAATGCAAAAAAAAAGGAACCGGCCGAACCGCCCGGTTTAGGTTCAACTGGGGGTTCGGAACCAAAACCGAAACCGAAACCGGCCACCTACCGGTTCGGCTTCGGTTCCACAAATCCGGAACCGCCAAACCGGCGGTTCGAACCGAAACCGGAACCGCCGAACCGTTTGAACATCTTTAAGTGTAGGTTATGGGTTGACCCGTCTCACGAAAAAAGATCCGTGAGACGGTCTCACACTAGACTTACTCCATTAAATAAGAGATGATATACTATTATTTTCATCATATTTTTCAGTACTATAATAAATATTTTATTTTTAAATTAATTTTAAATATATTATATATTTAATGATCTTAACTATAATATTCATATTAAATATATCAAATTACAAAATGGAAATATAGATTTGAGTGTTTCAATGATTTATTTTAAACGTCTTATGATAAAATACAAGTGTTAGTTTGTTATAAATTGATACTAAATGTAGAAATAAAAAAAATCAAATGAAAATGTACATACTTAAAATTTTACACATATATACAAAGCAAAACCAAGTAGTATTTACAAAAATATTACATAAAATTTGTTATTACAAATTAAACAAATTCTTCATTTGAAATACACACATGTTTTATTATTATCTTTTTTATTGTTTTATTTTTTTATACACACATAGTTATATTTTTTTTTTAGCGTATCTATATTTTCAATTGAGGTTGCCTAATGGTTTGGACAAGAGTGATTTTTTGATTTTTTACAAATCATACATATATGATATATTTATTTATCGATCTTATTATTATTTATAATATTTTTATTGAAATGTTAGATCAAGCCAATTTTGGATTATTTTATTTAAATAAATAGTAAGTGAGATTTTTTTTTTTATTTGATAAGTTGATATAATTTTTTATTCAATTCAGAAAAAATGAGTTATATGTGTCATGAAACAAATATTTCATTACATTAAAAGTTAATATATATGTGTGTCATGATTTTTGAATATATATATATATATATAACATACTCTTTTTCTTTTATTTTGTGTCACTAAATTTAATTTAGAATATGGAGTATTTTCCAATTTGTTTGTTTAATCCATACATTAGTGTATTACTTTGTATTTCAAATTTCTAATATTTTTAATAAAATTATTTATAATGACACATAAATTTAAGTTTAAAATATCTTGCTTTGTACTATTATAAACATTAAAAGTATTAATATATTTATATTAAAATAATAATAATCACATTATATATGGTGTTATAATTTTAAATAATTATAATATATATATATATATATATAGGGAAAAATTCAATTTACGTCCATTTAAAATGTTACTATCCATTTTACGTCCATTTATTTTTAGGGTTTCACATTTAGTCCAATTACAATCAAAATCGACCAATTTTGGTCATTTGGCCGCCGGAGATCGATTTTCCGGCTGAGTTCAGCTGACGTGGCTTATCGGAGCACACATGGCAGCTGATGTGGCTTATCGGAGCACACGTGACAGCTGACATGACATATCGGAGCATACGTGGCAGCTGATGTGACTTATCAGAAATTCAAAATTGGGGGCGATTGCATCTCAATCGCCTCCAATTGACCAAAATTGGTCGATTTTTGTTTAATTGGACTAAATGTGAAACCCTAAAAATAAATGGACGTAAAATGGACAGTAACGTTTTAAGTGGACATAAAATGAATTTATCACTGCTTGTTAAATATAAATATCAAATACAATATGCATGAAACCAAAAGAAGAATAACAAATCACACCACTCGACTCCACTGAATCAGACACAAGTTTGTCCAATCTTTGTTTGGACCAAACATTGTCAAACAACTACAACAATTACAATAAAGTAATTTATGGACACAGAATTTAAACCAAATGAAGATGAGCAAAAAGTGGCCTAATGCATGTGGAGCCTCATTATTCAAAACAAAGAAACAATCAGATGCGGACCAAGAGAGAGACGTAAACGTAATTAGATCCTCTGTGAGACGGTCTCAAATAAGTCGGCCTGATACTTCTACACTCACTTCGTCATCCTCTTCGTTGTCCTGCAACAAGCGTCGAAGGGCTAGGCATTTTTGGGAGATGGTTATAAACATGAGCATGAAAATGCAAGCATATATCACCACTTTGCTATTGCGGGCCATCACTCTTTCTATGAATGGATTACAAACACTTCTTCAACTCAAACCTCTTCTTCTTTTTCTTGTTAATTATTTGATGAATTTTATGACGGACAAGTAACTGTATTTATAGCAACGATGACACTAATCTCTGCCTTAATCATTTGTAATTAAGTTAGTCACTACTCTGTATGTATATAATCAATATTTAATTAAACCTCATCTCTCTACTGATAACAAACTTGCATGCACGTTTATGCCATACTTTGTTTGAACTAATTATGGTTTAAGAGTTTCTAATACAAATGATTAGATGAGGATTGAGATTTTTTATTACACTTGGTGTTACATCTTCTATTCCAAATTAATCACCATTAATTAATATGTGTTACATCTTCTATTCCAAATTAATCACCACACGCCACATGTATTCAATGACATCATTAATTAATATGTGGCGTGTATTAAATGTTATGTAACACGAGATGTTACACCAAATGTAATAGAAGATCCAGACTCATTATGAGGCCCGCATGATGTATATATTAATTTGATTTCTATTTTATTTCGATGAGGCCCGCACGATTAGGTAGTATAGATTTTCCATATAATGGTTAAGTAGTGGCACTCACGATAATAATATCCCAATATATTATTTAAAGGATAGCATTAGCATGCATGATAAAAAAAAGTTTCTAAAATAAAACAGAAATCAAATTAATGCATCGTGCGGGCCTCATCTAATCATTTATATTAGAAACTCTTAAACCATAATTAGTTCAAACAAAGTATAACATGAACGTGCATGCAAGTTTGTTATCAGCAGAGAGATGAGGTTTAATTAATTGATAATTACAATTAATTAAGGCAGAGATTGTTGGATAAATCCAATGTGTGTTGGGCTTCCACGTGTCAATTTAAATGTGTATAGTTGTCTAAAGGAAGCCCAAATTAAAGTGATCCAATAAAGTTTAAGTTATGGGCTTATATTAGTATCATATTATTCATGGGCTTTTATGTGTAGATACCATTAGGTGATTTTCAATTTGTTGAGGGACCAAATTGAAAATAAAGGAATCTTATTATTATAAGTAAAGGGTTATGGTCCCCAAACATCAGATTTCTCATCCCACGTTCTGCATTCTCTCTGCAGCTGTGATCAAGGGTGAATCTGATAGTTTGGTAAACCATACCGGTTAAAGGCACGAATCGAATCGAGATACATGGATTCAGGTACGCTTCCGCTTTACGGTTATTGTCTTTCTCAATTTCGAATTTTCATCGTAGAGTAGATTTGGGGCTTTTGTGGTGTAGCATGTTTATATGATTAAAACATGCAATTTATGTGACTTATTTTCTAACAAGTGGTATCAGAGCCACTCTATGTATGATTCTCTGAAATTCGAGAAGAATCTTATGTTTTCGGATCTATAAAATAAAGGACTTTGGTTTTTGTAATTATTTGTAAATGGCTGATTGAATCCGTGAATCGATCTATATATATGCTTGTCTGATATTGGCCGATTTATGCTTACGAGTTTGGAGATCTGTTTAATTAATTATTACGAAATAATTACAGTTATACATTTTTTGTTCAGATGTGGACATGATTAATATATGCGCTTATTTTATTTGGAAAGCATTGTCGACTAATGCCCATGATTGTTGATTTCGACGCGAAAACGTACGAAGTTAACTTTCTGCTCTTAATTTGGATGATATTGTTCATCAATTTATTTATTAATATATCGGCTATGGTTCTGAGCCATATGAATTTAACTTTATGATGGATTCAATTGCTTTGCTGCCATGATTTATAAAATTAATTTTGGCATAGACTTCTGATTAATTATGGGTTAAATTTGCCATTTTATATGGATTTGGTATGCTCCCCGAATTTTGATATTTTAAAGTATGATTCGAATTTGTTGGACATCTCATGTTCCCTTTTGGTTTTACTAATATTTGAGATAGATTGATTGAAACTTGAAGTCGCCAAAGTGACCTCTCTTGTGTAAATTTTTCTATTGAAAATATTGGGTTGGTTGTGGATGTGTATATTCATGCGGGTATTAGTCGGCCCAAAGGAAGATTAATGCTTGGCAGAAGTACACAAACACTTTGAGGTAAATACATGATGATTATAAGGATTTTTCATGTGAGTAATAAGTCGGCCCAAAGGAAGGCTGTTGCTCGACATGGTTTTATTGTCAGTATTTGATCATTAAGAAGAGGTGGCCACTTACAAGTTAATATTATTGTCCAAAGACTTGATATTAATGTTGTGCTCGATACCTCGAGATGTTTCCATTATATTTGAATTTATTTGGTTTATGTGAGCATGACAGTTATTTGTTTTTTGTTCTCTGTTCAGCTATGTCTGCTACTTCTGTGTCTGCCAACTTTAACACCATACCTGTAGGAACCGACGATCGCCGGCTCTATACAATTAATAAATCGGGTTCCATGCAAGGAATAAAGAAGAAGCAGCGGAAAAGAATTATACCTTTCGATCAGTCGATAAGAATCGAGCCAAGACTGATCTTACGTAACCCTAGACCTCTTTGATCTTCTGATGTATTCCTGCAGCCTTTCTCGAACGTTGCGTGGCCAACGATCCTTCGAGAAGTCAATTCTGCTCTCCTCTCACTATTACGTGTTTTCTGTAATCTGTGAATATTGAGAGGCGCTGATGAAAAAAGGCTTTAAATAGGCTACATCAGGGACCTAGAGGAGGAATTGGGTTGGGCCTCCTGATGGGCTTAAGTATCTTGTGTTCGGCCCGAACACATAAATTAAGCCCATCAATAATAATTCAGTCCACTAAAGAATTATTATTGAACTACCGTCCCAATCTCATATTAAATATGGGCTCCTTCTTATTATGTGCACGTTTATCTCCCTGTGTTTAAGATATCGAATGTCCGTTAATTAAATAAGTTACTGACAACTTAATTAATTAACATCTAATTCCAAGAGTAGTACGACTCAACTTTATTATCATGTCGGATTAAATCCACCTGCAGGGTTTACATGATAATCCTTATGAGCTCCTCAAGGGGACATCATCATCCTAAATAATTAGGACACAGATTCCTTCTATAATCAACAGTACACCATATAGACAATACGGTTTCCCAATTCACCGAGTTTATTGATTTAACAAATAAATCTCACTCGTTGGCAAATTAAAGAAACAAATATTGTGTATACGTGGCTGTTATTATATAGGGATTAAGAGAACGCACATCCATAATAACAGAGGTCTTGTTCTATTACATAGTCAGCATAAAACGAACAACCTCAAATGGTCCTGCTCAATACACACAAAGTATACTAGTGTAGTTTTATAGTCAAGACAGACTAATACAAAACTACACTACAACCATTCCGATGATGTAACGCCCCGTTTCTTAAAAACATAAAATCTTGCTTTGGCGTTACTTGGATTAAAATTAGACCGTTTTAGTAATAATAAAGAAAACTAAATTCTGGAAAATAGCTGTAAAATATTATTCCATGAAGCATTGGTATGAAATACGAATTTTTGGAAAATGCAGCGGAACCGTTTTTCTTGAAATTCCTTTCTTTACAAACAAATTTGTTATACAATAAAAAGAGCGATAAAATAAACATTTACATAAATAAACATGTTTGGAATTTATAAATTAAAACTCTGTATTTAAAATCTTCATTGACCTTGATAATATCGGCTACCAGCATGCCACGTTCGCGTACCCTGTCCTAAACATTTAAACATATAGGGGTGAGTGTGCGAAAGAAACACTCAGTGGAGGTAAAGGCACATACATCAAACACTTATACATTTAACATCGGGAAAGAATATAACATAACGAAGGCATTGCATTCCTCGGGTCTCTTGACCCGGGGTGCATCGGAGTTACCCCTCCGACATAAGTTCCTTCGGAATTCCCCCACATAGACATTAACGAGGCCATATTTGAAACCTCGAACTTTACATAACGGAGCCACGTCTGAAACTCCTGCACACGCATACGCATACACACATAATTGATTGAAGAGGAACGCTGAACGTCAACGTCCAATTCGATCACAAATAAGTACAATCAACTTGATCACATTTTGTACATAATTAATAGCGCACATTTTAACACATAATAAAACACATAATTTACCCCCACCTTAGATATTGATTGTCCTGGCAAAAGTTCGTTGCATTACTTCTCCTTATTCTTGTCATTTGCTCGTATTTCCTCTTTTGTTTATCTAATGTTTTGCAATTGGAGGCCCTGCCCCCTTTTTCCAGCCCCGACGTACTTTCCCCCCCTCCCGCACATCGCCTCAATTTCAGCCGCCACTACCTCTGCTGCTGCCGGCGACGAACGCCGGCAGCCCTCCCCTCACCAGCACCGCACGGCGCCGTTCGACGTTGTCGTGCCTCCACCAAAACGCAGCAACAAACACGCATATACACAACACACATCACACGCCCACTTCTCAAACAAAACGCAGCATACATACACTCAAACAACACAAGTCGATCCCTACACCACCGCGGGAAGCGGCGGCCGAACCCGACATCACCAGCGCGACCACCGCGCCTGCCGGACAGAACGAGAGAGAGATATAGGGAGAGAGATCAGAAAGAAAAACAGGGGAGAAACAGGGAGGGGGAAGGAGGAAACAGGGGCAGCGGCGGTGGCTGCCGCTACCTGCGTGCACGCCGTCGCCCGCTCCGGCCGCGCTCCCCTTCGCCGGCAGCCCGCTCTCCACAGCCACTTGCCTACCCACGCCCTCCAACCACCAATACCATCATCCACCGTCATAACCATCTTAGCGCCGCCGATCGGCGGTGCTCGCACCCCTCCACAGCAGCACCGCCTCACATGGTGGCGCATCCAATCCGCGCCCTCACATCAGCGGCGACAACGGAAGGAAACGGGAGAAGAAAAGGGAGAGGAGAGAAAATCAAGAGTGAAAGAGATGGAGATAAGGAGAGAGAAGAAGAGATTGAGGGAGAAGAGCAAGAGATATAGATCGAGAGAGAAGATAGGGAGAGAAGAGAGATAAGGGAGAGATGTGATGGGGGTGATAGGTGTCACGCAAAGAAGGGGTGAGGTGGCATCCATGTGATGACTCACCCTTTTCTACCCTTGGATCGAGTTTTGGATTACGAATTGAGTCGAGAATTGTATTTTGTGTACGGGTTACAGATAATTAGATCTCGTATAAAAATTATCAATCGAGACCAATCTCATTAATTAAATAAATTGGATATATCAAACTATTTAATAATATATATAATTTATGAATTAATCGATATCCTGGATCATTATTAACGATTTATTTTTATCTCTTTCATCAATTAAAAAAAAAAGTCGTAATTCATAATTAATATTAGATTATCATGTATTGAAACATTTTGTACGTAACCCCATTGTCAAAAAATTGATTTTCCGTCTCAAATCTCAATTACCATAAGATGAATCGAACTTAATTTCTTGACTTAATTATTATATTTCTTATAAATTCTAATTATAGATTAATTTTATTTGGGGTGTTACAGATGATTTGTCCAAATTCATCTTGGTTGTGAGCTACTATTAATAATTTATAAGAAACTGATAACAAGATCTTCTGTGTGGCACCACACACCAAGTTATCTATAATATAAATTAATTGGACATTGCACAATCATATATAACAAATATAAAAATGCAAACATGTGATCATAGTTATTCTCATTGCATAAAAGATGTTCATACAAAATCTAGGCTTATAGTATACATCCTAACAATACCAATGCTTAATGGGTCGAACTTTAAGGATTGGAAAGATAATGTTCTGATCTATTTGGGTTGCATTGATCTTGACTACGCCTTAAGGTAGAGCAACCCGCTTCTCTGACGGCTGAAAGTTCTCTTGATGAAAGGAAGAACTTTGAGAAGTGGGAGCGCTCGAATCGCGTCAGTCTAATGATCATTAAGCGCAGCATTCCGGAAGCCTTTCGAGGCACTGCATCTGAGGAAATCACTTTAGCCAGTGAGTATCTTACCCATATAGAACAGCGTTTTGTGAAAAACGATAAGGCTGAGACAAGTACACTTTTAGCAAACTTGATCTCAATGAAGTATAAGGGCAAGGGAAACATAAGGGAGTACATCATGCAGATGTCTCATTATGCTTTAAAATTAAGTGCACTGAAGCTCGAGGTGTCTAAGGACTTACTCGTGCATTTAGTGCTTATATCTCTCCCTCCACAATTCAGTCAATTTAAGGTCAGTTACAACTGTTAAACGGAGAAGTGGACTCTTAATGAGCTCATTTCATATTGTGTACAAGAGGAAGAGAGGTTGAACCAAGAAAAAGTTGAGGTTGCTCAGCTGGCCACTATGTCGGGCATGAAAAGGAAGCCTGTTGAGAAAGCTGCTGAGGATCAAGGTCCAGCACAGAAGAAATAACAAATAAAGACTAAGGATAAAGATTGTTTCTTCTGTCATAAACTTGGACACAAAAAGAAGGAATGTACCGAATATCACGCTTGGCGTGCAAAGAAAGGTACTAATCTTACTTTGGTTTGTTTTGAGGTTAATTTAGTGGTTAGATTCTGGTGCTACCACTCATATAAGTGTTTCAATGCAGGGTTGTCTGAGCTACCGAAAGTCAATTGATGGTGAAAGATACATCTATGTAGAGATGGCAAATCGGTAGAAGTGGAGGCGATAGGCATTTTAGATTGTTATTACAAACTGGATATTTATTTAATTTTGGATTTGAAAGACACTTTTATTGTACCGTCTTTAGACGGAATTTGGTTTCTATTTCCATGTTGGACAAATTTGGTTTTACTTGTTCATTTGGAGATTGTTAGTTTCAGCTTTCAAATATTTCCAGTATTGTGGGCACTAGTTATTTAAGTGCATCTGACAATCTATATTTGCTTAATATTGTTCCTTCACATAATGAAACCTTGTATGTTGAATCAAGAGGTACAAAGCGAAAATTAAATAAACAAAGTTCAGCTAACCTATGGCACAAACATTTAGGTCATATATCAAGAACCAGAATTGAAAGGTTTGTGTCGGATGGTATTTTGGATACACTCGACTTTTAAGATCTTAATGTATGTGTTGAGTGTATTAAAGGAACACAGACCAAACAAAAGAAATTAGGTATTTGCTATCTTCCTTAAAAAAAAAAACGGAAAGTCCCACAGTACACCATGCCAGGGACGCCTAGCATGAATGGTGTAGCTGAGAGACGAAACAAAATTTTAAATGATATGGTAAGAAGATTATGGTCATTCCTTCTCACTAGAATCGCTTTGGGGAGAAGCAATAAAAACTGCAGCTTACATTCTTAATAAGGTACCAATTAAAGCAACTGCTAAAACTCCAATTGAAAGAAGTTGGACTCCAATACAATTAGCAGCTACTTTATTGGTTATTCAGAAAATTCAGGGGTTTTAAGTTCTATGATCCCACTAGAAAGTCAATTTTGAAACGGGAAATGTAGTGTTCTTTGAGGACGTTGAGTTTGGGGGGAAAAATAGGCACTACAAGAATTTCGCACATAGACAACGGTTAAAAACCGTTGTCGTAGGCCTGAAAGAGGCGTTGTCGTAGCCATGGTTATCTTAGGGGGTCAACAAATTTCGCTTATAGACAACGGTTTTTAACCGTTGTCTTATATACCTACCACAACGGTCAGACGCTCAAAGACAACGGTTTTTAACCGTTGTCTTATATACCTACCACAACGGTCGGACGCTCATAGACAACGGTTTTTAAACCGTTGTCTTATATACGTACCACAACAGTCCGACGCTCATAGACAACGGTTTTTCAGCGTTGTCGTAGGTATGTTGCTTTTGTCTTCTCTACTTACAACAACGCTTTGACAACTGTTGTAGTAGTCTATTTTCAGCGTTGTCTTTTACAAGTTCTAACAACATTTAATAATTATTGTATATTAATTGAAATTTAAATATACAAAATAAACATTCAACTCAAAATAGTCATATCAAATTGAAATATTCATTTATACAAAGGGATCCAATCCATGAGGGGAAAACAGTACACCTAATCATTAACAAGCAGAATGATTTCTCAATACAATTACTCTTCTTTTTTCTTTAATTCCTCTCATTTCAAGTCTTTGCAATTCTTTCTTTCCAAGATCTGCACCAGAAATAACAATAATAATATTAGCTAACTAGTTAGTGACATGAAGAAGAGGATTTGCCAAAATAAATATCAATTCCAATTACTAGAACAAATAACAAATAGATGGTTACAAAACTTGTATAATGCAACAAATAGATCAAACACTATAACATGCATTGCTTTATTACACATTCAATCAGCACTTAATCATTACACAGAAAACCAAAATTCCATCTAAGAATGTTAACATAGGCAAAAGAGAAGAAAAAACATTAACTTAAGACAGTATCAAACCACATGCATATGTAAAAAGATGGATCATCAATCAGATTTCTTTGATTTCTTCTTCTCTAAAACTGCTACATTTTTTGACACCTTCTATTAACGAGAAAAACGAACAATACCATGATCAACCCAGATCTAGAGAAACCAAAGAAGAATAATAATAAATATTAAGAAGATACACAGCATTTTTTCTTAGTTTTATATCTTAATCTATCTACTCTTTGTTCAGTAAGTGCATAAGTGCCAAAACATAGGTGATATTATTTATACCTTTTTTGTTGGTGGTCGGGAAACATACAACTTGAAAAATAAGGTGAGTATTTATCTTTATAATCAGTAAAATGTTACTTGCATGCAACACCAGCATTGCCAAATTTGATGATCCCTATTAGTCCCTCGTTTCCTTCAAGCTCCCAACAAATCATAGAAACAAAGAACTGAGAATTTCGGATGAAAGGTTCCATTTTGCCTACCTTGCATCGCCAAGATGATTGAACATAAACTGGAGTAGGTTTTTTGCCTCTCCCATAGAGCGTAGCTGGTTCCAGCGTCCACGACTAATGACACCTCGCTCTCGTTCTTCTGCTTCTGAAAGCTGTGAAGCCATTGCAACAAGTGAATTTGATGAAATGCTCAGCATGCTTTCAAGAGAAGCAATTCTTGCCATTCTTGAATTTGGTGACATTGAAGATGCCCTGTAATGGGAATGAAAAGTTAATGATGTGTATGAATATGGATGTCAGCAAAGCATGCAAGTGGCAATTTTTTTGGTGCAGAAAAATTACATAGTAATGATGTTCAAATTTAAACAATCAGTAGTGAAATAAGGTTACCTAGAAAATCCATTTTTCCCTCTAGGTGGGCTAACACCCTTTGAAGCAAATTCATCAACTTGTCTCAAAACAGCTAACTCTTCTGCCAATGCAGCTCGTCTGGAGATGAGAAAACAAGAGTTTACAAAAAAAGGGAAGAATTCGAATTGTACAAAAGCACACACATATATAATGAAACCATATTAGTTTGAGTGACAAAATAAAAGCTGAAATACTACATACACTTCACTTTGCTTCTCATACTCATAGCGAACTTCATGAACATTCACCATAACTTCAAGCTCATGCTCAAGCCAACGCAGCAAGGACTTTTCATTGCTCTGTAAAATAAAATAAGGGTCACATGGTTTGGTCAAATTGGCAAAAAAGACATATATCTAGTGCAAGAGGATGAGCGTACCTGCCCGTTAATTCCATTTCCATTGGTAGTCACTGTAAAGAAATGTAATATCAGTATCTGATTATAAATGGGAGCTTCATAAAACTTCTCTAGGGGTTAAAATTTGATATGATTACTTGAGTCTCAAATCAAGCTTAATTAACAATGTTATTCAAGAAGTTAAGTCACATCATTAAGTAACTCGGGGAAAAAGGGACAAAGGAAAGGAGAATCAGAAAAAAGATGACAATTGAATTGTATGCCAACCAACAAAACATCTACCAGAGTTCTCACGAGCTGACGATTTACGTGCTTCTAGCAACTCTTTCAATCTCTTGGTAGCCATTGCAGCTTCCTCAGTCTTTCTCTGAAGAACCTGAGTTAATATCGGGTAAGGGGCATACAATCAGTACATTCGAAAGAATCCATATATAAAAAGGAAGCAGTCTTTAACAAGTGTATCACATAAGGTGGATTGTACTGACTCATCAACAAGTATTATATAAGCCAACAAGGATTAGACAAAAGAACACATTTCATGTTTTTGGCTTCTAAGCCAGCTGGTGCAGTGTTTGGATCAGTCAGCAAAGAACATATCGAAAGGAGCACCTACAGACGACGCCCAGCTATTTCAGTCCCAACAAATAACTCCAATACATATCGATTCTCACTCAAAGATAGCAGAGTGATTGATCGAAAGCAAAAATAACAGCTCAATCATTATACCATAGTCATTACAACTTTCGGTGAAGATTGCAAAAGAGTTCATAACAATAGTATAGGTGGCAGAGTAAACTCAATTAGGTAGCTTACCGTCCCACCAACAGTTGGCTCTGGTGTGTGTAGAAAGCTGATTAGGTTTGCAGAAATGCCTCCAAGAACATATATCAATAGAAAAGTGAACGAGCCATATTCTCGAGATACTTGAAGCCCAAAAGTGAAAAGGGCCCAGCTCCCAATTGCTATGTGAAGGATTCCCCAGTGCTGATATGAACAATACTTCAGCATTAAAGATGTGATATAACAAAAAGGATCACTTGGGTCAGAGCAGCTGATTGGAATTGAGCTCAAATCACAGAGTTTCTAATGGAGATATGTCAGGAATTCTAGTTTGAATGGGCCATAGAGTCTAAAGAGCACATCTCTATTCTCAAGGTTCTTGCATCAATCACGAGTAATAAGTAGATCGACCTGACTTAGTTTGAACAACTATCATTAAACAAATACTTATAATTACTGTTTTACTCCCACACCCATCTGTACACCACCCCCTTTTTCAGTATCAACCCATCTAAACTTTGAATTCTCAATTATTTCATCCTCTAGATAATAATGGAAATGAATCTTTCTACATGGGAATTGCTTTCATAAAACATTTGATTTTTTTTTTGGATTAGTAGATTCTTGCATTAGACTACAAATTTACTTGAGAGAAAGTCTATGAACATTTTCACATGGTATGTTTGTTCAATAGAGGTAAGCTAATAACAGTATTGAAGCACGAACCAATCCATCAATCTTGTACCAGAAACATCGGTGTCACTAGCCTCCACCACTCCCCCGTTAGAATCAAGTTATTTATCTTCGCTCCATAAACCATTGGGAGTGAGAATAACTCCAGATTTGAGCCCTTTACTGGAGTGGCTATCTCAAAGAGAAAAACTGCTATGTTTATAGAAGCCAATACACTACTGCAAAAATCAAACATAAACAAACAAAATTTATGAGCCTTGGCAGTATCTCAGCAAACAGACATAACTTAAAAGGAGTACATACATTAAGTAAAAATCAGAAGCTTCATCATCAGATTTCTCTTTGCCCTCAGCATTCTCGGGGTTTAATTCCGTGAAAATTTTCAATGATCTCTCCCTTCGACTTCCTCGTTCCTTCTTCTCGAAAGTTTTTGATATTGCCTGTATATCTTTATCAATATAGTTTTCTGAGTCTACATCTGAAATAAAGGAGACAGAGAGAGCGAAAGAACATCTAGTTAAATAACTTAGCTCTATCTGCAAGACCAGTTATCAAAGAACTAAATGGATACAGACAAAGTTGACAACACCCAAAAGAAAATCAGACCATATTTGGTTCAGGCATTTCAACAAACAACTTATCAGCATCAGACAAACTCCCTCACCAGCAGCCCAGAAACCAGAATACTAAATTTTCCTCGTACCTTAGTTCACAGAAGAAGATTCAAAAAAAATATGAAGAGATGAGAGATGAGGGACGCCAGCGGGATAGCAGCAGCGGTAAAAAAGAGAGAGAGACTGGCGGGGTAGCAGCGGCGATGAGAGCGAGAAGGGGGAAGCGGCGGCCGGGACAGCAGCGGCGAGACAGCGGCGGCGTCTACAGCGGCGGAGGAAGTAGCTGGCGGCGTGGTGAGCAAGGAGGCGGGGATGAGAGAAGGCCAGAGAAAAAAATAGAACAGCGGCGCGAGGGAAGTGGCGGCCGGGCAGCAGAGACGACGGTACCGGCGACGGATGCGGCGGCATCGGTGAAGTCTAGCATTTCAATTGGGAAGGGCTATCTAGGGTTGGGGATTTTGAATTTGGAGATTTAGTTTATACACTAATTCTTTTATTTTACATTTATTTACATATAATAGTAATAGTAATAATAAAAAATATCAAGTTAATTTAGTTTACGACAACACTACTATGAGTTTAACACAACCGTATAAAATTGTCGTTGTCTTAGGGATCAATGACTACGTCTCAATAACAACCTCATATCATAACCGTTGTCTTAGGGATCAACGACTACACATCTACGACAACCTCATATCATAAGCGTTGTCTTAGGGTTCATTTTTTACCTAAGACTACGCCTCTACGACAACATCAAGTCACCACCGTTGTCTTAGGGCTAAATTTTACCCTATGACTACGCCTCTACGACAACGCCATTAAAAAACCGTTGTCTATGAGCACATTTTTGCACCCTACAACAACGGTTTTGTCTACGACAACGCCAATTCTGGCTACGACAACGGTTTTTTAAAAAAACCGTTGTCTTAGGGGCGTAGTCTATGTGCATTTTTCTTGTAGTGAGGGTTAAAGATATTGAGTTTGAGGAGGAGTCGATTTTAACACCTACTACTGCTGATGGCAATGTTCAGGTATTCATTCCTATATATAAATGGTTTTTATTAGTTAGAAAACTCAACATATATAGATCGATGAAGATGAAAATAATCATCAAAATCTCCTACATTTTCATCATTTTCACAAACCTACCAATTCCCACATTCCAATACAAGTGTGGTGAAAATGGCAACTACACAAGCAACAACACATACAAAGCAAATCTCAAAACCCTACTCGCCTCTCTCCCCTCCAACATCTCCCAAAACGGCTTCTACAACGGCTCCGTCGGGCGGAGCCCCGACGTAGTCAACGCCATGGTGCTCTGTCGAGCCGATGTTGACCTTGAAACCTGCAGAGCCTGCACTCGAAACGTGATCAGGGATTTAGAAACCTTCTGCACAGAAAAGAAAGAGGCATATCGCTGGAATTATCTCTGCATGTTGCGTTACTCGCACGAGCCGATATATGGGAGACTCGCCACTCATCCCTCGGCTTGGTCGTGGGAATGGGAGAATGCGACAATGGTGGAGGAGTTTAGGGCTAACGTGACGACACTGCTGGACCGACTCCGGGTGCTGGCGGGGGCCGCAGCTGGCGGAGGGAAGATGGTGGCGGCGGGGAACAGGACGGGGCCTGAGTTTCAGACAATATATGCGCTGGTGCAGTGTACGCCGGACATGTCGGCGTTAAATTGCAGCACGTGCTTAAATTGGGCTATGGAGAATTTGGGCAGATGTTGCAGCTGGAGAAGGGGTGGTGGGATTGCCATGCCTAGCTGCAATCTGCGTTACGCATCCTCTGAATTTTACAATAGAAGTGTGCTTCAAGAATCGCAACTTTTGCCATTAACACCTGGTAAGAACAACTTCGAGATTCACAAAAGATAGAGACGACACTTCTGTTCATTACTACTATTTACTGTTCATTTAGATAATTATTATCATAAACACTTAATTATATGAGAAGTGTCTGATATATTTCTTGAAATTTAGCTCCAAAGTCGTTATCCAAACCAATTTTTACAAATTTATATAAATATTGGGGTTGTGAAATGTAGGGGTTGACCGGCCTAACTAACACAAGAATATCCAAATATTTTGATTTTACCCATTTAAAAACGAAACAACATCATTTATGTATGGTTTTTTTTTTATAAAACAAAAAAAAAATCTAGATCCGCGGCTACTATACAAAAGTAAACTAAACTTGTCCTGATCATGAAGATTGTTAAAATTTGTTAGCTGCAGGAAAAGATGATGGAAATAAATCAGGTCCAAGTTTGACCATAATCATCATCATTGTTCCAATGGTTGGAAGTCTTGTTCTAGCTATAAGTGTGTATACCTTCTTGAGGAGAAGAAAGAAACAAAAACCAAGGAAATGCAAGCATCCTGAGATTATCAATGCTAAGTCCCTTTAATATGATTTCGACACTATTAGAAATGCAACTAAGGACTTCTCTGAAGAAAACAAGCTTGGACAAGGTGGATTTGGAATTGTTTATAAGGTAAGTACTATATAAAAAGTATACTTATATATAATTGCAATATAATGTAGCTAGCTAGCATGTTTGAATTGGAAAGTTTTGTAGTTCATTAATCTAATCATTCTATGGTTGATATCGAAAAATAAATAGGGAAAACTTATTGATGGACAAGAAATAGCTGTGAAAAGACTGTCGATGAGGTCGGAGCAAGGTGATCAGGAATTCTAGAATGAAGTCATATTAGTAGCTAAACTTCAATATAAGAATCTTGTCAGGCTTCTAGGTTTTTGTCTCAAAGAAACAGAAAGGCTTCTAGGTTTTTTTTTTCCTATGTTATGTTGAATATTAATTATTGGTTAAAGAAAAATTTAGTTAATGGAGGGTATATTAGAAAAATAAAATGATTCTTCATATGTGCATACAGCTTTAAGACATCAACTAAAAAAATTAGGAAGAAGCATATATGAACTACAATTTTCTAGAACCGGCGAACCGGCGGTTAAACCGCTGGTTTTTTTTAATTTTCGGCTGCGACAAGTGTACGACCCAAATTCGAACGGATATAGCTGTTGGAGATTGACGGCCGAGATGATGTACGTTCTACCTAAATTATGTCTCGAAGAGGAGCTTTTTCATCTTCATCTCGTGGGAAGGGAAAGAGTCTCATGCCACCTCCACCATCGTATGAAGATGATATCATTGATCGATAGTGTGAGTCACTAGATGGTGCGAGGATATTTATGGCTACGATTCAAACACAATGTCCTCCGCTAGCACCGCCACCATCCTTGAAGATTGAAGTAGGTAAGTTGAGGTAAGAGAACTACGTGAGCTTTGATTCCTTAATTTGATTCGAATTAAGGATACGTAGGCAATTTCATTATAAGTTTGGAATTGAATTTTATTTCCAAACTTAGAATGAAACTCAAGCTCTTTCAATTTTTTTCCCCTTCTCTTTAATCTTTAGATAAACTTTTGTAATTGTAATAGATATATTTAGTTTGTAATAGTCTAATAGATTAGAATTAAGATTATAAATTCATTATAATTTCAATCATTAGGTTAGAAACTTAGAAATTGAGTTCTATTATAACTTTTAATAATTTTCCAATTTATAATGAAAATATTTGTTCACTTTGATTTTTTGTACTCTATTTCAATCATGAATTATATCGAAACAAACATTAAAAAAAATTCGGAGTTGTAAAATCAAAATTAACAAGAAAAATGCAAAAAAAAAGGAACCGGCCGAACCGCCCGGTTTAGGTTCAACTGGGGGTTCGGAACCAAAACCGAAACCGAAACCGGCCACCTACCGGTTCGGCTTCGGTTCCACAAATCCGGAACCGCCAAACCGGCGGCTCGAACCGAAACCGGAACCGCCGAACCGTTTGAACATCTTTAAGTGTAGGTTATGGGTTGACCCGTCTCACGAAAAAAGATCCGTGAGACGGTCTCACACTAGACTTACTCCATTAAATAAGAGATGATATACTATTATTTTCATCATATTTTTCAGTACTATAATAAATATTTTATTTTTAAATTAATTTTAAATATATTATATATTTAATGATCTTAACTATAATATTCATATTAAATATATCAAATTACAAAATGGAAATATAGATTTGAGTGTTTCAATGATTTATTTTAAACGTCTTATGATAAAATACAAGTGTTAGTTTGTTATAAATTGATACTAAATGTAGAAATAAAAAAAATCAAATGAAAATGTACATACTTAAAATTTTACACATATATACAAAGCAAAACCAAGTAGTATTTACAAAAATATTACATAAAATTTGTTATTACAAATTAAACAAATTCTTCATTTGAAATACACACATGTTTTATTATTATCTTTTTTATTGTTTTATTTTTTTATACACACATAGTTATATTTTTTTTTTTAGCGTATCTATATTTTCAATTGAGGTTGCCTAATGGTTTGGACAAGAGTGATTTTTTGATTTTTTACAAATCATACATATATGATATATTTATTTATCGATCTTATTATTATTTATAATATTTTTATTGAAATGTTAGATCAAGCCAATTTTGGATTATTTTATTTAAATAAATAGTAAGTGAGATTTTTTTTTTTTATTTGATAAGTTGATATTATTTTTTATTCAATTCAGAAAAAATGAGTTATATGTGTCATGAAACAAATATTTCATTACATTAAAAGTTAATATATATGTGTGTGTCATGATTTTTGAATATATATCTATATAACATACTCTTTTTCTTTTCTTTTGTGTCACTAAATTTAATTTAGAATATGGAGTATTTTCCAATTTGTTTGTTTAATCCATACATTAGTGTATTACTTTGTATTTCAAATTTCTAATATTTTTTAATAAAATTATTTATAATGACACATAAATTTAAGTTTAAAATATCTCGCTTTGTACTATTATAAACATTAAAAGTATTAATATATTTATATTAAAATAATAATAATCACATTATATATGGTGTTATAATTTTAAATAATTATATAATATATATATAGGGAAAAATTCATTTTACGTCCATTTAAAATGCTACTATCCATTTTACGTCCATTTATTTTTAGGGTTTCACATTTAGTCCAATTAAACAAAAATCGACCAATTTTGAATTTCTGATAAGTCACATCAGCTGCCACGTATGCTCCGATATGTCATGTCAGCTGTCACGTGTGCTCCGATAAGCCACATCAGCTGCCATGTGTGCTCCGATAAGCCACGTCAGCTGAACTCAGCCGGAAAATCGATCTCCGGCGGCCAAATGACCAAAATTGGTCGATTTTGATTGTAATTGGACTAAATGTGAAACCCTAAAAATAAATGGACGTAAAATGGACAGTAACGTTTTAAGTGGACATAAAATGAATTTATCACTGCTTGTTAAATATAAATATCAAATACAATATGCATGAAACCAAAAGAAGAATAACAAATCACACCACTCGACTCCACTGAATCAGACACAAGTTTGTCCAATCTTTGTTTGGACCAAACATTGTCAAACAACTACAACAATTACAATAAAGTAATTTATGGACACAGAATTTAAACCAAATGAAGATGAGCAAAAAGTGGCCTAATGCATGTGGAGCCTCATTATTCAAAACAAAGAATTTAAACCAAATGAAGATGAGCAAAAAGTGGCCTAATGCATGTGGAGCCTCATTATTCAAAACAAAGAAACAATCAGATGCGGACCAAGAGAGAAACGTAAACGTAATTAGATCCTCTGTGAGACGGTCTCAAATAAGTCGGCCTGATACTTCTACACTCACTTCGTCATCCTCTTCGTGGTCCTGCAACAAGCGTGGAAGGGCTAGGCATTTTTGGGAGATGGTTATAAACATGAGCATGAAAATGCAAGCATATATCACCACTTTGCTACTGCGGGCCATCACTCTTTCTATGAATGGATTACAAACACTTCTTCAACTCAAACCTCTTCTTCTTTTTCTTGTTAATTATTTGATGAATTTTATGACGGACAAGTAACTGTATTTATAGCAACGATGACACTAATCTCTGCCTTAATCATTTGTAATTAAGTTAGTCACTACTCTGTATGTATATAATCAATATTTAATTAAACCTCATCTCTCTACTGATAACAAACTTGCATGCACGTTTATGCCATACTTTGTTTGAACTAATTATGGTTTAAGAGTTTCTAATACAAATGATTAGATGAGGATTGAGATTTTTTATTACACTTGGGGTTACATCTTCTATTCCAAATTAATCACCATTAATTAATATGTGTTACATCTTCTATTCCAAATTAATCACCACACGCCACATGTATTCAATGACATCATTAATTAATATGTGGCGTGTATTAAATGTTATGTAACACGAGATGTTACACCAAATGTAATAGAAGATCCAGACTCATTATGAGGCCCGCATGATGTATATATTAATTTGATTTCTATTTTATTTCGATGAGGCCCGCACGATTAGGTAGTATAGATTTTCCATATAATGGTTAAGTAGTGGCACTCACGATAATAATATCCCAATATATTATTTAAAGGATAGCATTAGCATGCATGATAAAAAAAAGTTCCTAAAATAAAACAGAAATCAAATTAATGCATCGTGCGGGCCTCATCTAATCATTTATATTAGAAACTCTTAAACCATAATTAGTTCAAACAAAGTATGACATGAACGTGCATGCAAGTTTGTTATCAGCAGAGAGATGAGGTTTAATTAATTGATAATTACAATTAATTAAGGCAGAGATTGTTGGATAAATCCAATGTGTGTTGGGCTTCCACGTGTCAATTTAAATGTGTATAGTTGTCTAAAGGAAGCCCAAATTAAAGTGATCCAATAAAGTTTAAGTTATGGGCTTATATTGGTATCGTATTATTCATGGGCTTTTATGTGTAGATACCATTAGGTGATTTTCAATTTGTTGAGGGACCAAATTGAAAATAAAGGAATCTTATTATTATAAGTAAAGGGTTATGGTCCCCAAACATTAGATTTCTCATCCCACGTTCTGCATTCTCTCTGCAGCTGTGATCAAGGGTGAATCTGATAGTTTGGTAAACCATTCCGGTTAAAGGCACGAATCGAATCGAGATACATGGATTCAGGTACGCTTCCGCTTTACGGTTATTGTCTTTCTCAATTTCGGATTTTCATCGTAGAGTAGATTTGAGGCTTTTGTGCTGTAGCATGTTTATATGATTAAAACATGCAATTTATGTGACTTATTTTCTAACAAGTGGTATCAGAGCCACTCTATGTATGATTCTCTGAAATTCGAGAAGAATCTTATGTTTTCGGATCTATAAAATAAAGGACTTTGGTTTTTGTAATTATTTGTAAATGGCTGATTGAATCCGTGAATCGATCTATATATATGCTTGTCTGATATTGGCCGATTTATGCTTACGAGTTTGGAGATCTATTTAATTAATTATTACCAAATAATTACAGCTATACATTTTTTGTTCATATGTGGACATGATTAATATATGCGCTTAATTTATTTGGAAAGCATTGTTGACTAATGCCCATGATTGTTGATTTCGACGCGAAAACGTATGAAGTTAACTTTCTGCTCTTAATTTGGATGATATTGTTCATCAATTTATTTATTAATATATCGGCTATGGTTCTGAGCCATATGAATTTAACTTTATGATGGATTCAATTGCTTTGCTGCCATGATTTATAAAATTAATTTGGCATAGACTTCTGATTAATTATGGGTTAAATTTGCCATTTTATATGGATTTGGTATGCTCCCCGAATTTTGATATTTTAAAGTATGATTCGAATTTGTTGGACATCTCATGTTCCCATTTGGTTTTACTAATATTTGAGATAGATTGATTGAAACTTGAAGTCGCCAAAGTGACCTCTCTTGTGTAAATTTTTCTATTGAAAATATTGGGTTGGTTGTGGATGTGTATATTCATGCGGGTATTAGTCGGCCCAAAGGAAGATTAATGCTTGGCAGAAGTACACAAACACTTTGATGGTAAATACATGATGATTATAAGGATTTTTCGTGTGAGTAATAAGTCGGCCCAAAGGAAGGCTGTTGCTCGACATGGTTTTATTGTCAGTATTTGATCATTAAGAAGAGGTGGCCATTTACAAGTTAATATTATTGTCCAAAGACTTGATATTAATGTTGTGCTCGATACCTCGAGATGTTTCCATTATATTTGAATTTATTTGGTTTATGTGAGCATGACAGTTATTTGTTTTTTGTTCTCTGTTTAGCTATGTCTGCTACTTCTGTGTCTGCCAACTTTAACACCATACCAATGCTTAATGGGTCGAACTTTAAGGATTGGAAAGATAATGTTCTGATCTATTTGGGTTGCATTGATCTTGACTACGCCTTAAAGTAGAGCAACCCGCTTCTCTGACGGCTGAAAGTTCTCTTGATGAAAGGAAGAACTTTGAGAAGTGGGAGCGCTCGAATCGCGTCAGTCTAATGATCATTAAGCGCAGCATTCCGGAAGCCTTTCGAGGCACTGCATCTGAGGAAATCACTTTAGCCAGTGAGTATCTTACCCATATAGAATAGCGTTTTATCAAAACGATAAGGCTGAGACAAGTACGCTTTTAGCAAACTTGATCTCAATGAAGTATAAGGGCAAGGGAAACATAAGGGAGTACATCATGCAGATGTCTCATTATGCTTTAAAATTAAGTGCACTGAAGCTCGAGGTGTCTAAGGACTTACTCGTGTATTTAGTGCTTATATCTCTCCCTCCACAATTCAGTCAATTTAAGGTCAGTTACAACTGTTAAACGGAGAAGTGGACTCTTAATGAGCTCATTTCATATTGTGTACAAGAGAAAGAGAGGTTGAACCAAGAAAAAGTTGAGGTTGCTCAGCTGGCCACTATGTCGGGCATGAAAAGGAAGCCTGTTGAGAAAGCTGCTGAGGATCAAGGTCCAGCACAGAAGAAATAACAAATAAAGACTGAGGATAAAGATTGTTTCTTCTGTCATAAACTTGGACACAAAAAGAAGGAATGTACCGAATATCACGCTTGGCGTGCAAAGAAAGGTACTAATCTTACTTTGGTTTGTTTTGAGGTTAATTTAGTGGTTAGATTCTGGTGCTACCACTCATATAAGTGTTTCAATGCAGGGTTGTCTGAGCCATCGAAAGCCAATTGATGGTGAAAGATACATCTATGTGGAGATGGCAAATCGGTAGAAGTGGAGGCGATAGGCATTTTAGATTGTTATTACAAACTGGATATTTATTTAATTTTGGATTTGAAAGACACTTTTATTGTACCGTCTTTAGACGGAATTTGGTTTCTATTTCCATGTTGGACAAATTTGGTTTTACTTGTTCATTTGGAGATTGTCAGTTTCAGCTTTCAAATATTTCCAGTATTGTGGGCACTAGTTATTTAAGTGCATCTGACAATCTATATTTGCTTAATATTGTTCCTTCACATAATGAAACCTTGTATGTTGAATTAAGAGGTACAAAACGAAAATTAAATAAACAAAATTTAGCTAACCTATGGCACAAACATTTAGGTCATATATCAAGAACTAGAATTGAAAGGTTTGTGTCGGATGGTATTTTGGATACACTCGACTTTTAAGATCTTAGTGTATGTGTTGAGTGTATTAAAGGAACACAGACCAAACTAAAGAAATTAGGTATTTGCTATCTTCCTTAAAAAAAAATGGAAAGTCCCACAGTACACCATGCCAGGGACGCCTTGCATGAATGGTATAGCTGAGAGGCAAAACAAAATTTTAAATGATATGGTGAGAAGAATATGGTCATTCCTTCTCACCAGAATCGCTTTGGGGAGAAGCAATAAAAACTGCAGCTTACATTCTTAATAGGGTACCAATTAAAGCAACTGCTAAAACTCCAATTGAAAGAAGCTGGACTCCAATACAATTAGCAGCTACTTTATTGGTTATTCAGAAAATTCAGGGGTTTTAAGTTCTATGATCCTACTAGAAAGTCAATTTTGAAACGGGAAATGTAGTGTTCTTTGAGGACGTTGAGTTTGGGGGGAGAAATAGGCCAGGTTAAAGATATTGAGTTTGAGGAGGAGTCGATTTTAACACCTACTACTACTGATGGCAATGTTCAGGTATTCATTCCTATATATAAATGGTTTTTATTAGTTAGAAAACTCAACATATATAGATCGATGAAGATGAAAATAATCATCAAAATCTCCTACATTTTCATCATTTTCACAAACCTACCAATTCCCACATTCCAATACAAGTGTGGTGAAAATGGCAACTACACAGGCAACAGCACATACAAAGCAAATCTCAAAACCCTACTCGCCTCTCTCCCCTCCAACATCTCCCAAAACGGCTTCTACAGCGGCTCCGTCGGGCGGAGCCCCGACGTAGTCAACGCCATGGTGCTCTGTCGAGCCGATGTTGACCTTGAAACCTGCAGAGCCTGCACTCGAAACGTGATCAGGGATTTAGAAACCTTCTGCACAGAAGAGAAAGAGGCATATCGCTGGAATTATCTCTGCATGTTGCGTTACTCGCACGAGCCGATATATGGGAGACTCGCCACTCATCCCTCGGCTTGGTCGTGGGAATGGGAGAATGCGACGATGGTGGAGGAGTTTAGGGCTAACGTGACGACATTGCTGGACCGACTCCGGGTGCTAGCGGGGGCCGCGGCTGGCGGAGGGAAGATGGTGGCGGCGGGGAACAGGACGGGGCCTGAGTTTCAGACAATATATGCGCTGGTACAGTGTACGCCGGACATGTCGGCGTTGAATTGCAGCACGTGCTTAAATTGTGCTATGGAGAATTTGGGCAGATGTTGCAGCTGGAGAAGGGGTGGTGGGATTGCCATGCCTAGCTGCAATCTGCGTTACGCATCCTCTGAATTTTACAATAGAAGTGTGCTTCAAGAATCGCAACTTTTACCATTAACACCTGGTAAGAACAACTTCGAGATTCACAAAAGATAGAGACGACACTTCTGTTCATTACTACTATTTATTGTTCATTTAGATAATTATTATCATAAACACTTAATTATATGAGAAGTGTCTGATATATTTCTTGAAATTTAGCTCCAAAGTCGTTATCCAAACCAATTTTTACAAATTTATATAAATATTGGGGTTGTGAAATGTAGGGGTCGACCGGCCTAACTAACACAAGAATATCCAAATATTTTGATTTTACCCATTTAAAAACGAAACAACATCATTTATGTATGGTTTTTTTTTTATAAAACAAAAAAAAAATCTAAATCCGCGGCTACTATACAAAAGTAAAATAAACTTGTCCTGATCATGAAGATTGTTAAAATTTGTTAGCTGCAGGAAAAGATGATGGAAATAAATCAGGTCCAAGTTTGACCATAATCATCATCATTGTTCCAATGGTTGGAAGTCTTGTTCTAGCTATAAGTGTGTATACCTTCTTGAGGAGAAGAAAGAAACAAAAACCAAGGAAATGCAAGCATCCTGAGATTATCAATGCTAAGTCCCTTCAATATGATTTCAAAACTATTAGAAATGCAACTAAGGACTTCTCTGAAGAAAACAAGCTTGGACAAGGTGTTTTTGGAATTGTTTATAAGGTAAGTACTATATAAAAAGTATACTTATATATAATTGCAATATAATGTAGCTAGCTAGCATGTTTGAATTGGAAAGTTTTGTAGTTCATTAATCTAATCATTCTATGGTTGATATTGAAAAATAAATAGGGAAAACTTATTGATGGACAAGAAATAGTTGTGAAAAGACTGTCGATGAGGTCGGAGCAAGGTGATCAGGAATTCAAGAATGAAGTCATATTAGTAGCTAAACTTCAACATAAGAATCTTGTCAGGCTTCTAGGTTTTTGTCTCAAAGAAACCGAAAGGCTTCTAGGTTTTTTATTTATCTTATATTTAGAATATGGAGTATTTTCCAATTTGTTTGTTTAATCCATATATTAGTGTATTACTTTGTATTTCAAATTTCTAATATTTTTTAATAAAATTATTTATAATGACACATAAATTTAAGTTTAAAATATCTCGCTTTGTACTATTATAAACATTAAAAGTATTAATATATTTATATTAAAATAATAATAATCACATTATATATGGTGTTATAATTTTAAATAATTATATAATATATATATAGGGAAAAATTCATTTTACGTCCATTTAAAATGCTACTATCCATTTTACGTCCATTTATTTTTAGGGTTTCACATTTAGTCCAATTAAACAAAAATCGACCAATTTTGGTCAATTGGGGGCGATAGAGATGCAATCGCCCCCAATTTTGAATTTCTCATAAGTCACATCAGCTGCCACGTATGCTCCGATATGTCATGTTAGCTGCCACGTGTGCTCCGATAAGCCACATCAGCTGCCATGTGTGCTCCGATAAGCCACGTCAGCTGAACTCAGCCGGAAAATCGATCTCCGGCGGCCAAATGACCAAAATTGGTCGATTTTGATTGTAATTGGACTAAATGTGAAACCCTAAAAATAAATGGACGTAAAATGGACAGTAACGTTTTAAGTGGATATAAAATGAATTTATCACTGCTTGTTAAATATAAATATCAAATACAATATGCATGAAACCAAAAGAAGAATAACAAATCACACCACTCGACTCCACTGAATCAGACACAAGTTTGTCCAATCTTTGTTTGGACCAAACATTGTCAAACAACTACAACAATTACAATAAAGTAATTTATGGACACAGAATTTAAACCAAATGAAGATGAGCAAAAAGTGGCCTAATGCATGTGGAGCCTCATTATTCAAAACAAAGAAACAATCAGATGCGGACCAAGAGAGAGACGTAAACGTAATTAGATCCTCTGTGAGACGATCTCAAATAATTCCTCATGCATCCAAATTCACATCGACATCTATATCAATA
Organism: Scutellaria baicalensis; assembly: GCA_005771605.1. Classification (NCBI taxonomy): domain Eukaryota; kingdom Viridiplantae; phylum Streptophyta; class Magnoliopsida; order Lamiales; family Lamiaceae; genus Scutellaria; species Scutellaria baicalensis. Next base: position 52,702,386 of record CM016721.1, on the reverse strand, counting down.
CCCTCACCGTCGTCCTGCAATAAGCGTCGAAGGGCTAGGCATTTTTGGGTGATGGTTACAAACATGAGCATGAAAATGCAAGCATATATCACCACTTTGCTACTGCGGGCCATCACTCTTTCTATGAATGGATTACAAACACTTCTTCAACTCAAACCTCTTCTTCTTTTTCTTGTTAATTGTTTGATGAATTTTATGACGGACAAGTAACTGTATTTATAGCAACGATGACACTAATCTCTGCCTTAATCATTTGTAATTAAGTTAGTCACTACTCTGTATGTATATAATCAATATTTAATTAAACCTCATCTCTCTACTGATAACAAACTTGCATGCACGTTTATGCCATACTTTGTTTGAACTAATTATGGTTTAAGAGTTTCGAATACAAATGATTAAATGAGGATTGAGATTTTTTATTACACTTGGTGTTACATCTTCTATTCCAAATTAATCACCATTAATTAATATGTGTTACATCTTCTATTCCAAATTAATCACCACACGCCACATGTATTCAATGACATCATTAATTAATATATGGCGTGTATTAAATGTTATGTAACACGAGATGTTACACTAAATGTAATAGAAGATCCAGACTCATTATGAGGCCCGCATGATGTATATATTAATTTGATTTCTATTTTATTTCGTTGAGGCCCGCACGATTAGGTAGTATAGATTTTCCATATAATGGTTAAGTAGTGGCACTCACGATAATAATATCCCAATATATTATTTAAAGGATAGCATTAGCATGCATGATAAAAAAAAAGTTTCTAAAATAAAACAGAAATCAAATTAATGCATCGTGCGGGCCTCATCTAATCATTTATATTAGAAACTCTTAAACCATAATTAGTTCAAACAAAGTATGACATGAACGTGCATGCAAGTTTGTTATCAGCAGAGAGATGAGGTTTAATTAATTGATAATTACAATTAATTAAGGCAGAGATTGTTGGATAAATCCAATGTGTGTTGGGCTTCCACGTGTCAATTTAAATGTGTATAGTTGTCTAAAGGAAGCCCAAATTAAAGTGATCCAATAAAGTTTAAGTTATGGGCTTATATTGGTATCATATTATTCATGGGCTTTTATGTGTAGATATCATTAGGTGATTTTCAATTTGTTGAGGGACCAAATTGAAAATAAAGGAATCTTATTATTATAAGTAAAGGGTTATGGTCCCCAAACATCAGATTTCTCATCCCACGTTCTGCATTCTCTCTGCAGCTGTGATCAAGGGTGAATCTGATAGTTTGGTAAACCATACCGGTTAAAGGCACGAATCGAATCGAGATACATGGATTCAGGTACGCTTCCGCTTTACGGTTATTGTCTTTCTCAATTTCGGATTTTCATCGTAGAGTAGATTTGAGGCTTTTGTGCTGTAGCATGTTTATATGATTAAAACATGCAATTTATGTGACTTATTTTCTAACAAGTGGTATCAGAGCCACTCTATGTATGATTCTCTGAAATTCGAGAAGAATCTTATGTTTTCGGATCTATAAAATAAAGGACTTTGGTTTTTGTAATTATTTGTCAATGGCTGATTGAATCCGTGAATCGATCTATATATATGCTTGCCTGATATTGGCCGATTTATGCTTACGAGTTTGGAGATCTGTTTAATTAATTATTACGCAATAATTACAGTTATACATTTTCTGTTTATATGTGACATGATTAATATATGCGCTTAACTTATTTGGAAAGCATTGTTGACTAATGCCCAAGATTGTTGATTTCGATGCGAAAACGTACGAAGTTAAGTTTCTGCTCTTAATTTGGATGACATTGTTCATCAATTTATTTATTAATATATATCGGCTATGGTTCTGAGCCATATGAATTTAACTTTATGATGGATTCAATTACTTTGCTGCCATGATTTATTAAATTAATTTTGGCATAGACTTCTGGTTAATTATGGGTTAAATTTGCCATATTATATGGATTTGGTATGCTCCCCGAATTTTGATATTTTAAAGTATGATTCGAATTTGTTGGACATCTCATTTTCCCTTTTGGTTTTACTAATATTTGAGATAGATTGATTGAAACTTGAAGTCGCCAAAGTGACCTCTCTTGTGTAAATTTTTCTATTGAAAATATTGGGTTGGTTGTGGATGTGTATATTCATGCGGGTATTAGTCGGCCCAAAGGAAGATTAATGCTTGGCAGAAGTACACAAACACTTTGATGGTAAATACATGATGATTATAAGGATTTTTCGTGTGAGTAATAAGTCGGCCCAAAGGAAGGCTGTTGCTCGACATAGTTTTATTGTCAGTATTTGATCATTAAGAAGAGGTGGCCACTTACAAGTTAATATTACTGTCCAAAGACTTGATATTAATGTTGTGATCGGTACCTCGAGATGTTTCCATTATATTTGAATTTATTTGGTTTATGTGAGCATGACAGTTATTTGTTTTTGGTTCTCTATTCAGTTATGTCTGCTACTTCTGTGTCTGCCAACTTTAACACCATACCAATGCTTAATGGGAACTTTAAGGATTGGAAAGATAATGTTCTGATCTATTTGGGTTGCATTGATCTTGACTAAGCCTTAAGGGTAGAGCAACCCGCTTCTCTGACGGCTGAAAGTTCTCTTGATGAAAGGATAACTTTGAGAAGTGGGAGCGCTCGAATCGTGTCAGTCTAATGATCATTAAGCGCAGCATTCTGGAAGCCTTTCGAGGCACTGCATCTGAGGAAATCACTTTGGCCAGTGAGTATCTTACCCATATAGAACAGCGTTTTGTGAAAAACGATAAGGCTGAGACAAGTACGCTTTTAGCAAACTTTATCTCAATGAAGTATAAGGGCAAGGGAAACATAAGGGAGTACATCATTCAGATGTCTCATTATGCTTCAAAATTAAGTGCACTGAAGCTCGAGGTGTCTAAGGACTTACTCGTGCATTTAGTGCTTATATCTCTCCCTCCACAATTCAGTCAATTTAAGGTCAGTTACAACTGTTAAACGGAGAAGTGGACTCTTAATGAGCTCATTTCATATTGTGTACAAGAGGAAGAGAGGTCGAACCAAGAAAAAGTTGAGGTTGCTCAGCTGGCCACTATGTCGGGCATGAAAAGGAAGCCTGTTGAGAAAGCTGCTGAGGATCAAGGTCCAGCACAGAAGAAATAACAAATAAAGACTGAGGATAAAGATTGTTTCTTCTGTCATAAACTTGGACACAAAAAGAAGGAATGTACCGAATATCACGCTTGGCGTGCAAAGAAAGGTACTAATCTTACTTTGGTTTGTTTTGAGGTTAATTTAGTGGTTAGATTCTGGTGCTACCACTCATATAAGTGTTTCAATGCAGGGTTGTCTGAGCCATCGAAAGCCAATTGATGGTGAAAGATATTGTAACGTCCCGTTTCTTAAAAATATAAAATCTTGCTTTGGTGTTACTTAGATTAAAATTAGACCTTTTCAGTAATAATAAAGAGAACTAAATTCCGGAAATAACTGTAAAATATTATTCCATGAAGCATTGGTATGAAGTACGAATTTTTGGAAATTGCAGCGGAAACGTTTACCCTAAAATTCCTTTCTTTACAAACACGGTTTTTGTTCCATGAACGGAGTTATAGAAATAAATCATTTACATAAGTAAATATATTTTGGAATTTATAAAATAAAACTCTGTATTTAAAATCTTCATTGACCTTGATAATATCGGCTACCAGCATGCCACATTCTCGTACCCTGTCCTAAACATTTAAACATATAGGGGTGAGTGTGCGAAAGAAACACTCAGTGGAGGTAAAGGCACATACATCAAACATTTAGACATTGAACATAACATAACATTGAACATCGGGAAAACATAACATAACGAAGGCATTGCATTCCTCGGGTCTTCTGACCCGGGGTGCATCGGAGTTACCCCTCCGAACATAAGTTCCTTCGGAATTTCCCACATAAACTTTAACGAGGCCATATTTGAAACCTCGAACTTACATAACGGAGCCACGTCTGAAACTCCTGCACACGCATACGCATACACACATAATTGATTGAAGAGGAACGCTGAACGTCAACGTCCAATTCAATCACAATTAAGGACGATCAACTTGACCACATTTTGTACATACTTAATTGCGCACATTTAAACAGATAATAAAACACATAATTTACCCCCACCTCGAATATAGCGTTCGTCGGTGCTCTATTTCTTATATCCTCTTTAATCCTGGTCCTCGTTCGTACTCCGGTTTAAATTGTCGTATTACATCATTTGGGAGGTTAAAATATAATTTATGTAAAGTCTGAGGTCAAATCTGTAATTTAATCTAATCTCAGGGGCTGAAATATAAATAAGCAAAATTAAGAATTTGCAAACTAGTCCCTGGATTTAATCAAATTTCCAAACACAAGCCCCTGTTCTCCTACACCTAAAACCCGTCGCCCACAGCTCCATCTCGAACGACCGCCGCCGCTGCTGCCCTCCGCCGGCAGCAACGGCTTCACCCACTTCATCGCACGGCGCCGCCACACACGGCGGCGCCCCCCCACACACACCGCACACAAACAGCAGCCCCCTTCCATTTTTCTCCCCAGCCGCCGTCGACCTTCCACCCCAGCACAACCGCCGCCGCTGCTGCCCTCCGTCGGCAGCAGCGGCTTCCTCTCCGCCATCGTACGGCGCCCTTCTCCCTTCTCCAAAGTCACAGCACACACAACCAAAAACACATATACACATCGCACAACACCCACCATAAACAACACACCCCAGTACCACCGCGGAAAGCGGCGGCCGAACCCCAAAGCCACCGGCGCGGCCACCGCGCCGGCCAGAGAGAGAGACATAGAGGGAACAGGGGAAGGAGGAACAGGGGCGACGGCGACCCTCCAACAGCGGCAAGGCGGCGGTGAAAATCCGATAGGAGGGGTGAAGAAGGAAATCGGGAGAGAGAGAGATGAGAGGTGGGAGAGATGATATGAGTGTAGAAGAGGGAAATGGGTTTTTCCCCATTTTGCTTCCAGTCGAGGAAAAGAGATAGAGATGAGAGAGAAGAGATAAGATAAGGAGAGAGATTGGGGTGAGTTGTCACCCCTAGAAAGGATGAGGTGGCAATGGGTGATGACTCACCCATTTTCCGTACTAAAACGAACCGGATTTTGGACTACCAATTGAGTCGGGATTTGTATTTTGTGTACGGGTTACAGATAATTAGATCTCGCATAAAAAAAATTATTAATCGAGACCAACCCCATTAATTAAAAATTGGATATATCCAACAATTTAATAATATAAATAATTTACGAATTAATCGATATCTTGGTTTACTATTAATAATCTATTTTATCTGTTTTGCCAACTTAAATTATTCGTAATTAGTAATTAACTTTAGGGTATATGTATTGAAATATTTTATACATAATGCCATTGATAGATTGATTTTACGACTTAAATCTAAATTATGAAAAGACGAATCTAAACTCAATTTTTATGAGTTAACTTATATATTATAATTCTTATAAATTCTAATTAGGTCTTAATTTTATTCGGGGTGTTACAGATACATCTATGTGGAGATGGCAAATCGGTAGAAGTGGAGGCGATAGGCATTTTAGATTGTTATTACAAACTGGATATTTATTTAATTTTGGATTTGAAAGACACTTTTATTGTACCGTCTTTAGACGGAATTTGGTTTCTATTTCCATGTTGGACAAATTTGGTTTTACTTGTTCATTTGGAGATTGTCAGTTTCAGCTTTCAAATATTTCCAGTATTGTGGGCACTAGTTATTTAAGTGCATCTGACAATCTATATTTGCTTAATATTGTTCCTTCACATAATGAAACCTTGTATGTTGAATTAAGAGGTACAAAACGAAAATTAAATAAACAAAATTTAGCTAACCTATGGCACAAACATTTAGGTCATATATCAAGAACTAGAATTGAAAGGTTTGTGTCGGATGGTATTTTGGATACACTCGACTTTTAAGATCTTAATGTATGTGTTGAGTGTATTAAAGGAACACAGACCAAACAAAAGAAATTAGGTATTTGCTATCTTCCTTAAAAAAAAATGGAAAGTCCCACAGTACACCATGCCAGGGACGCCTTGCATGAATGGTATAGCTGAGAGGCAAAACAAAATTTTAAATGATATGGTGAGAAGAATATGGTCATTCCTTCTCACCAGAATCGCTTTGGGGAGAAGCAATAAAAACTGCAGCTTACATTCTTAATAGGGTACCAATTAAAGCAACTGCTAAAACTCCAATTGAAAGAAGCTGGACTCCAATACAATTAGCAGCTACTTTATTGGTTATTCAGAAAATTCAGGGGTTTTAAGTTCTATGATCCCACTAGAAAGTCATTTTTGAAACGGGAAATGTAGTGTTCTTTGAGGACGTTGAATTTGGGGGGAGAAATAGGGTTAAAGATATCGAGTTTGAGGAGGAATCGATTTTGACACCTACGACTGCTGATGGCAATGTTCAGGTATCCATTCCTGTCATTGAAGAAGAAGCAGATTTGGAACCTCAACAAGATAATGTCGAAAATCTTCTCCATCAGGTTAATGAAATAATTTAAGAACAAACTCAACAGTCTCAAGAATCTTAAGCAGGCTTCTCGTTGGTGATACCACAAGTTTCATGGAATAGTTGTCTCATTTGGTTTTGAGGCTAATGCTATTGATGATTATGTGTATCACAAGTTCAGTGGGAGTAGATTTATTTTTTTCATGGTGATGTACTAGTTCAATGGATATCTCTTTTGTTTTAGGAATCCAAATACATTAAGATTGTTCTCAAGGTATTCTTGGATTGTCACAAAGAGTATATTTAGAAAAAGTGCTGCAAAGACTTGACATGTATAACAGCAAGTCGAGTGACACCCCTGTCTCTAAGGAGGACAAGTTTAGTCTCAATCAGTGCCCTAAAACTTGCACTTTAGGTCCAAAAGATGCAAAAGGGTTCCAAATGCTTCGACTATTGGGAGTTTAATGTATGTTCAGGTCTAGTACAAGACTTGACTTAAATTTTTATTGTTGGTATGTTGGCAGATACTTAGTAACTTTGGTATGGATCTTCGGAAAGCAGCCAAACACGTTATAATGTATCTACAGAGAACTAAGGATTACATGCTCACATATAGGAAATCAGATCAGTTAGAGATCATTAGGTATTCTGATTTTGATTTTGTTGATGCCAAAATAGAATAAGATCCACTTTAGGCTACATTTTTCTGTTAGCTGGGGGAGCTATTTTTTGGAGAAGCGCTAAGCAGACACTCGTAGCGTCTTCTGCCATGACAACAGATTTGTAGCATGTTATGAAGGCATCAAGTCATGGAAACTTTGTCACTGGGCTGCATGTTGTGGGGAATATTGAAAGACCACTTAAGTGATATAGTGACAGTAATTCGGTAATGCTATATTCTGATAACAACATGAGTTCTACTAAGTCAAAATCTATTGACATTAGGTTTCTTGTTGTGAAGGAAAAAGGACAGGGTGGTTAGATTTCTATAGAGTATATTAGGACAGACTACATGATTGCGGATCCGCTAACTAAAGGTTAACAACCTAAGGTTTTTCATGAGCACACAGCTCAAATGAGTGTTATGTTATTTCAGGATATTTTGATTTAGTGGGAGTCTGTATTTGGTTTTATTACTCTATATTTGGTTTTGGACACATTATTGTGTATTTTGATGATACTGTGCAGAAATAAAGTTTTGGTTTATTTGCACTCTGTTATTTTATGTTTTATGTTGATCTCACTAAGGAATAAGGAAATGACCAGTTGGAAATAGGCATGTTAGATCACATTGCATGTAATTTCCATGCTACACACCATGAATGATCTGTTGTTAATTGTAATGATATACATGATTACTGATGGATTTAGTTACGATTAAAGTAACGAAGACCTCTTTAGTCTTATGTCAGAGCAATTGATAATAAGATTGTTTAAGGATAATCATACATATGACAACAAGGTTTGAGCTCAGTTAGGTAATACACATTTGTTCGGTGTCACGTGTTGCCCAAGTAGGAGATTGTTGGATAAATCCAATGTGTGTTGGGCTTCCACGTGTCAATTTAAATGTGTATAGTTGTCTAAAGGAAGCCCAAATTAAAGTGATCCAATAAAGTTTAAGTTATGAGCTTATATTGATATCATATTATTCATGGGCTTTTATGTGTAGATACCATTAGGTGATTTTCAATTTGTTGAGGGATCAAATTGAAAATAAAGGAATCTTATTATTATAAGTAAAGGGTTATGGTCCCCAAACATCAGATTTCTCATCCCACGTTCTGCATTCTCTCTGCAGCTGTGATCAAGGGTGAATCTGATAGTTTGGTAAACCATACCGGTTAAAGGCACGAATCGAATCGAGATACATGGATTCAGGTACGCTTCCGCTTTACGGTTATTGTCTTTCTCAATTTCGGATTTTCATCGTAGAGTAGATTTGGGGCTTTTGTGGTGTAGCATGTTTATATGATTAAAACATGCAATTTATGTGACTTATTTTCTAACAGAGATTAGTATCATCCTTGCTATAAATACCGTTACTTGTCCATCGATCATAAAATTCATCAGATAATTAACAAGAAAAAAAGTTTGAGTTGGAGAAGTAGTGTTTGTAATTCATTCATAGAAAGAGTGATGGTCCGCAGTAGCAAAGTGGTGATATATGCTTGCATTTTCATGCTCATGTTTGTAACCATCACCCAAAAATGCCTAGCCCTTCGACGCTTATTGCAGGACGACGATGAGGGTATTGATATAGATGTCGATGTGAATTTGGATGCATGAGGAATTATTTGAGACCGTCTCACAGATGATCTAATTACGTTTACGTCTCTCTCTTGGTTTGCATCTGATTGTTTCTTTGTTTTGAATAATGAGGCTCCACATGTATTAGGCCACTTTTTGTTCATCTTCATTTGGTTTAAATGTCATAGATATTCAAGCAAAGCTCAAGATCAAGCAAACACTTTAGTAAACCCTAAATACCGAGAGAGATGCAATCAACAATGGAACAAGACATGCGATTTACGTGGTTCGGCCTGAAAGCCTACATCCACGGAGAGAACAAAATGTTATTATTGAACTCTCAAGCAATACACACGATTTACAATGATCAAAATCAAAACAACACTCAGGAACACCTCTCTACACAAACTCTTTGAAACTCACAATATTTCTAGTTTTACAATGACTCTCGCTCTCTCTCAATAACGTCCCAGTATAAAACTATTTATAAGCTATACATAGCAACAAGAATCGATCAAAACCGTGAAGAAATGAGTGAGATTCACTCGCACAAAGTTTGGTACTTAGCAGCTCACCAAAAAACCGTTCTCAATCTACATGGCACGCGCTCTAAGATAACCACCTCCAACGGATATTTGAACTAGCCAATCAGAGCCGAGATCACATCTTTAAAACTCCGTTTATTTAAGTAAAAGCACGACTTTTCCCTTCTTTATTCTGAAACACGTTTTCTTCCATTACTTAGCCAATTTCATTTCAATTCTCCACCTTTAGCTAAGTGTGCTCCACCTTATCTAACCAGACTTAAGTCATCTTCACAGCAGCTCCACCTAGCAGCCCAATCAATTCCATGCATAGTTTAAACTTGGCAATAGGAACCACCTTTGTGAAAGCATCTGAGGAATTGATCTCTGATGGGATTTTCTTCACACATATTACCTCCTTTTTCCACCAAGTCTCTTATGAAATAGAGTCTCACATCTATGTGCTTAGTCCTTTCATGATATCCTTAATGTTTAGATAAGTGTATAGCACTGTTATTATCACAGTGAATGGTCATTTTCTCTTGTATCACACCAAATTCACTTAGAATTCCCCTTAGCCATTCTGCTTCCTTAGTTGTTTCAGTGAGTGCCACAAACTCAGACTCAGTAGTAGATAGAGCCACCATTGGCTGTTGAACTGACTTCCAACTTACTGCACAACCATACAAGGTAAACACATATCCAGTAGTTGACTTCCTTGTGTCTAGATTTGCAGCATAATCTATATCAACAAAACCTTCTATAGGTTCAACAGTCTCCACCTGTTCTCTGAAACTTAAACCAAAATCCACTGATCCTTTTATGTATCTCATAACATATTTCACAGCCTCCCAATACATAAACCTTGGATTAGCCATATACCTGCTAATTAGACTCATAACTTGAGCCAAATCAGGCCTACAACACACCATGACATACATAATACATCCAACAGCATTGGCATATGGGATCTGATTCATCTTTCCCTGTTCTTCAGCTGTTTTGGGACATTGTTCCTTACTCAATTTGACAGACTGAGCTATAGGTAGAGTAGTGGACTTTGATTGATTCATTTGGAACTTAATAAGCACATTCTTAAGATAATCTGATAAGCTCAAGAATACACCACCAGTTTTAGAACTTCTATGTATCTCCATTCCAAGCATCTTTCTTGCTACTCCAAGATCTTTCATGTCAAATTCTGCCTTCAGCTGATCCTTCACCAAGTTGATACCATCCATAGTATTACTGGCAAGCAACATGTCATCCACATATAACAACAAATAGATATGTGTATCCTTTTCATGTCTGAAATACACACAGCTGTTATGATCACTCCTTGTGAACTTTAATCTCTGTATGTGGACATCAAACCTCAGATACCACTGTCTGGGGCTCTGCTTTAGACCATAAAGGGACCTTTGGAGTAAACATGCTTTAACTTCCTTATTTGTATGTTTAGTCCTTCAGGGACTTTCATATAGATTCTTTCTTTAGTTCACCATGTAAGAAAACATTGGTTATATCTAATTGATGTAAGAACATTCTGTATTTAGCCACCAATGCTAATAATATCCTTATGCTGCAATGCTTAACCATAGGTGAGAATATTTCATTGTAGTCCACACCTTCTTTCTGAGTAAATCCTTTAGCTACCAATCTAGCTTTATACCTGATTTTCCCACCTTGTGTAGCTTCAAGTTTCTTCATAAAAATCCACTTGCAGCCCACTAACTTTTGGTTTGCTGGCTTATCCACTACCTTCCATGTATTGTTTCTTTCCAAAGAGTTTAGCTCATTTTGAATAGTCTCAATCCAAAAATCCTTCTGTTTACATGTGGTAGCTTCAGAGTAGCTTTCAGGTTCACCATCCTCTACCTCTTGTGCAGCTAAGAGTGCAAAGAAAACATTGTCTGCATAACCAAATCTACTTAGTGGCTTAATTTGTACTCCTGGTTCTGTCCCTCACAAGCTGGTAATTTGCTAACTCAGTTTGATCATGATCCATGTCCTGATCATGTTCAGCTTTTTGATGATCATTAATCACTTGTGTGAATTCATCCAACTCTACTGGCTCCACCTCAGATTCAATGCCATCATTCCTCTTGTCAGTGTGCACTGGTACTTCATCTAGAGATTTAGGTGGCATCTTTGATTCATCAAAAACCACATCTCTGCTTATAATACACTTCATGTGATCCTTCTCATAGCACCATAGCCTATAGCCCTTTACTCCTGAAGAATATCCTAGAAAAACACACCTTAAAGCCCTTGGTTCCAACTTGTCTTGCTTAATATGAGCATAAGCTTGACAACTAAAAACTCTTAGCCTTGAATAGTCAGCTGCTCTTCCACTCCACATTTCTTCAGGTGTCTTAAAATTTAGAGCTGTCGATGGACTTCTATTCACCAGGTAAGCAGCAGTAGCAACAGCCTCACCCCAGAAACTCTTTAACAGTCCACTGCTAATCAGCATACATCTTATCTTATTTAACAAAGTTTGATTCATTCTCTTAGCTAAACCATTTTGCTGAGGAGTGCCAGGGACTGTCTTGTGCCTTACAATTCCCCTTTCTTTGCAAAAGCTGTTGAACTCTTCAGAAGTGAACTCAAGGCCATTATCTGTCCTTAAACATTTTAGCTTCCTTCCTGTTACATTTTCAACTTCTGCAAGCCATTCCTTAAATTTTGAGAAAGCTTCATCATTTGACTTCAAAATTATCACCCATACTTTCCTAGTATGATCATCAATTATTGAGATGAAATATCTACCTCCACTCCTAGTTTGAGTCTTAGATGTACCCCACAAATCAGCATGTATATAATCTAAAGAGTTTTTGGAAGTGTGAGTACCTGTTTTGAAGCTTAACCTTTTTGTCTTCCCTAGAATGCACATCTCACATGAATCTAATGTAGTGATTCTGTCATGGCCAAACACTTGTTGTTTCTGTAACTCTTGGAGGCCTCTTTCACTGATATGCCCCAATCTCCTATGCTAAAGATCAGTTTTATCCATTTCCTTAGCTGATTGTAGTTCTCCACTGACAGTGCCCCCCTCTAGGTAGTAGAGTTCCTGCTTCTTGAACCCCTTCATTACCACTATGGAGCCTTTTGTGACCTTAAGCTGACCATTCTCATATTTGAATGTGTATCCCTGTGAGTCCAACATTCCCAGTGAAATAAAATTCTTCTTTAACTGAGGAACAAACCTGACATTTGTAAGAATCCTTGTCATCCCATCAAACATCTTGAGAGCTACTGATCCACTGTCTTTCACCCTACAAGTCTGATTGTTTCCCAGCAAGACTGATCCCTCATCTTTCAGAGTAAGTTGTTGAAACCAATCTTTAACAGGTGTCATGTGAAATAAACACCCTGAATCCAAGACCCACTCCATCTGAGTTTCCCTCTCAGTTACAGCAAGGACCTCAGCAGATTCATATCCTGAGGCAGTGGATAAAGCATATGTGGTCTTATATACTTGCTTTGTGTTGTTCTGTGAAGATTGTGACTGTTTGAGCTTCTTGAGTTTGATACAATCTTCTTGAAATGTCCAGGTTTATGACAATGAAAGCACCTCTGTTGTTCAATGTCATCTTTCTGTTCATGTGTGAGATTGTCCTCCTTCTTGAATTGATTCTTTGGACCCTTCTTCTGAAACTTCTTGTCTTGTTTGTGTTTGATTGATAGCCCCTCATCAGCAGTGGATTGTTTAGTCTCAGTGGTCTTTGAAAGTTCTTTGGTTCTCAGAGCTGTTACCACCTCATCCAGAGTGAGTGCATGCTGTCTTCCATACAATATAGAATCATTGAAATGCTCAAAGGATTTTGGTAAGGAACTTAACAGCATGAGAGCCTTGTCTTCTTCCAGAAGATTGATTTCAACATTCTCCAGATCATCAAGAATTTTATTGAATTCCTCAATCTGATCCACTACAGATCATTCCTCAGTCATCTTGAAGGCATAGAGTCTCTTCTTCATGTAGAGCCGGTTTGCTAAAGTTTTAACCAGGTAGAGGGCTTCAAATCTTTCCCAAACTTCTTGTGCTGTAGATTTTTTAGCCACTTCTCTCAAAACTTTATCTCCGAGACATAAGATCAAGGTGTTGTGAGCTCTCTCCATGATCTAGACTTTATCTTCTGCCCTCATTGTCTCAGGGAACGCACCTTCTCCCTGCAGGACAATGCTAAGCCCTTGCTGAACGAACAGGGCTCTCACCTTGATCCTCCATAGCCCGAAGTCACCTTTTCCATTGAACTTTTAAACATCGAAGCGTGTTGTACTCATCCTGTAGCCTTGCTGATTCCTACAGATGGTGCCAAATTGTCACAAATATTCAAGCAAAGCTCAAGATCAAGCAAACACTTTAGTAAACCCTAAAATGAGCTCACAAAATACCAAGAGAGATGCAATCAACAATGGAACAAGACGCAGCGATTTACGTGGTTCGGCCTGAAAGCCTACATCCACGGAGAGGACAAAATGTTATTATTGAACTCTCAAGCAATACACACGATTTACAGTGATCAAAATCAAAACAACACTCAGGAACACCACTCTACTACAAACTCTCTGAAACTCACAATATTTCTAGCTTTACAATGACTCTTGCTCTCTCTCAATAACATCCCAGTACAGAACTATTTATAAGCTACACATAGCAACAAGAATCGATCAAAACCGTGAAGAAATGAGTGAGATTCACTCGCACAAAGTTTGGTACTTAGCAGCTCGCCAAAAAATAGTTCTCAATCTACATGGCACGTGCTCCAAGATAACCACCTCCAATGGATATTTGAACTAGCCAATCAGAGCCGAGATCGCATCTTTAAAACTCCGTTTCTTTAAGTAGAAGCACGACTTTTCCCTTCTTTATTCTGAAGCATGTTTTCTTCAATTACTTAGCCAATTTCATTTCATTAAATTATATGTCCATAAATTACTTTAATGTAAGTATTGTAGTTGTTTGACAATGTTTGGTCCAAACTAAGATTGGACAAACTTGTGTGTCTGATTCAGTGGAGTCGAGTGGTGTGATTTGTTATTCTTCTTTTGGTTTCATGCATATTGTATTGTTTTCTTCTTCTCATTGTATTTGATATCTTTATACTTAATATAATATTTCTTGTTTTGTTTTGCCTTTACACAACATTCATTGTAAAGCCCCGTTTCTTTAAAGATTAAAATCTTACTATGGCGTTACTTACGTTAGAAATTGATCCTCTTTATTTTTTTTAAAATAATAAAGAACATTAATTTCAGGAACAACCAGGACGTACCATTTTAATAAAAGGTCGTTAGGAATTATAAATTTGGACAATGCATCGAAAATGATCATATGGAAAATTCATTCTCTACCAACACATTTTTCATTTCATCAAAAGAGCTATAGAAATAAACATTTAAATAAATACACGTTTTCTAAAATTGATTAAATAATCCCTTTAAATAAAATATTATCTTCTGCAACCTTTTAGAATATCGGCTACCAGCATGCCACGTTCGCGTACCCTGTCCTAGAACATTTAAACATATAGGGGTGAGTGCAACAAAGAAACACTCAGTGGAGGTAAAGGCCAATCGCACTTAGACATTTAACATCGGGAAAACATAACATAACGAAGACATTGCATTCCCTCGGGTCTTTCGACCCGGGGTGCGTCGGAGTTACATACCGACATAAGTTCCTTCAAAATTTCCCATATAGACTTTAACGAGGCCATATTTAAAACCTCGAACGTACATTACGGGGTCACGTCTGAAACCCCTGCATACACATGTGCACACATATACAGCCACATTGAAGAGGAACGCTGAACGTCAATGTCCAATTCAATCACAAGTAAGGACGATCAACTTGATCATATGAGACATATCTTACACATAATAAATTGCACATATTTTATTAGATATTGCAGGATTAAAACACAAAATTTACCCCCACCTTCAGAAGTTGCATTTGTAAAACCCTTTGTCCTATTTTTCCTAGTCGTATCCCTTATTCGTATTTTCTTGATCACTGAGGCCGGCAATTATTATCTCTACGGTCATCTACCCAAGCTTTTCGTTCATATCCCTTCCAGATTATTATAATAAAATTAATTATTATTAAACTCTTGAGAAGGTTTAACGATCCACGTTTCTAAATTTATGGTTTAAATTATCACATCTTATATACTTTGGATTTATACATATCATTTGGTTATAATTTTGGACTAAACCAGTATTTTCATAAGATTATAGGACATGAAATACAATAAATCAAAGTCTCTAGGTCATAGTGTAAGATTAGCAACTTCAAAGGGTGAAACTGCAGTCTTAAATAAGTTCATGAACTGAAATTAAAGTCTTATAAACTCCAAGGGTTAAACTGTAACTTGCAAGAAGTTCAGGGGCCATAACATAATTTCAACATTTCATAGGATTAAACTATAATTATAATAAGATATGACAATTGCAAATTAGCCCCTCAAATTATTCACATTTACCATATGAGGCCCAGCTCTGTACCCTGCACCCGTCGTCCCCTGTTCCACCACCATCTCGCCACCATGGCCGGAGATAAACGCGTCACCGGTGACATCCAACAATACTCTTGTAACTTGCACACACCATCCAACACAGAACACACTCATACACACTCCGACATTCTCACGCACGCCTGACCCGACGCTGCCGACCACCACCAAACCCACTCCCACGGCCGACAGAAACCACAACACGAACCCAGCAACACAGCCGTGCTAACGCATCATACACAAACATACACAAACACAACCCACACATGCACATACTCCACAAATCCAACCGCAGCGCCGATATAGCACAATACACCCCAGCGCAGCCGCGGGAAGCGACGGCCGAAGTAACTTTCACCGGTGCAATAACCACGGCACCGGCCACAAAGATAGAGAGAGAGACTGAGACGAGAGAGAGAAAGCAGATTAGAGAGGCAAAGAAAGTAGAGAGACAGAGATAGAAGATAGGGAGAGGGTAGGGGTGAGAGGGAGAGAAACCAGAGGCAACGGCCGCCTCACGCCTTCGACTGCCCGAATCGTGACCACCCTCACCGGCGGCCCAACCCCCGACACTGCCCACTACCTACACCCATCAAGACCCATCATAGCACACACTCCAAAACCACCTCAGCGCCGCCGCTTGTTGGTGATCACAGCTCAATTAATCAAACAACACTTGATAGACCACAGTTTTCCAGCAAACCCTAAAACAGCTAAGATTCAATCTCAAAATTGAACAAGAAAAACGATTAACACGCAGAGATTTTAAAGTGGTTCGGCTCGCTACATCGGCCTATATCCACCGTCGAAGAATCAAACTTAATGCACTATGAATCAGTTGCTGAAATCAGCTTACAAAAGAAAAAACCCTAAATTCTAGGGTTCTAAACCTCTCTCTAAACCCTAATTCTCTCAGCTCGCAATATCCAATGAATTACTGTAATTAGCTCTAACCAGATATACATATATATATATATATAGGTAAAATAACCCCTCAATTAATTGTTATAACCAACTAACAACAAGCAACGAATTTCTATTTTTTTAAAACTGAATCTGCGCTGCTAATCCTAGTCATAACTGTTTTAAACCAGCAATTATGAATTCTCCTCCAAGGCCCAGTTCACCTTGATCCAGACCAGTTCTTCACAATCTGAGTCCGGTTTTAAGCTTCCTGAATTATTTCCGAGTTGTTATACTACAATTCTCCACCTCAACATGTGAAATCATTCGATCCTTCACACCTGTTCTTGAACTAAACTTCATGTACTTTGGTCCAGCTCTTAACCTGAACCAAATCCCTACAAAACACAAACTTTGGTCCTGGAAGAACATTGGTTAACATATATGCTGGATTATCAGCAGTTCCTATCTTAGTAGCTTCAATAATGTCCTTTTCAATTAAGTCTCTAACAAAATGCAACTTTACATCTACATGCTTACACCTATCATGGAACATTTGGTGCTTAGCTAAGTGTAATGCACTTTGGTTATCACAGTGAATTGCAACTCTCTTTTGCTTGACAAACAGCTCATGAAGAATTCCTTTTAACCACACAGCTTCTGTCATGGCTGTTTCAACCACCGGATCACCGACTTTATGTAATTATCTAATTCGGGATCGAAAACATAATTAACATGCAGCGGAAAAAAAAATTATACCTTTTTTCACCATAATAGGTGAAGATGAACCAGTTCTAAGATCAGAACTATCGAACGAACGACGGACCTTGAACCTCACGATCTTCTGCCATATTCCTATCCCTTCCTTTGGACGTCGTGTGGGCGACGATCTTCCAAAGATTCAGAAATCTCGCCTCCTCAGTTCTCTCTAGCGAATCTGTTTTTTTTATTTGCGTGAGATTGAGAAAAAACGTGATCTACGAGGCGCTGATATTAGGGTTACTTATAGGCTACAACAGGGACCATGAGGAGGAATTAGGTTGGGCCTCCTGATGGGCTTAGGCGTCCCGTGTTCAGCCCGAACATCTCGCTTAAGTCCATCAATTATAACTCGATCCACTAAAGAGTTATAATTGAACTACCGTCCTAATCTCATATTACAATATGGGCTCCTTTATTATGTGTACATTTATTTTCCCACGTTTAAGATATCGAATGTCCATAAATTAAATAAGTTACTGACAACTTAATTAATTTACATCTAATTCCAAGAGTAGTACCACTCATCTTTATTATCATGTCGAATTAAATTCACCTGCAGGGTTTACATGATAATCCTTATGAGCTCCTCAAGGGGACATCATCATCCTAAATAATTAGGACACGGATTCCTTCTATAATTAACAGCACACCATATAAACAGTGTTATCTCCCAATTCACCGAGCCTATTGATTTATTAATAAATCTCACCCATTGGCAAATTAAAGAAACAAACACTGAGCACATGTGCCCGTTATTATATAGGGATTAAGAAGACGTACATCCATAATAACAGAGGTCTTGTTCTTTTATATATAATCAGTACAAATCGAACAACCTCATATGGTCCTGCTCAATACATACAAAATGTACTAGTGTAACTTTATAGTTAAGATAGACTAATACCAAATTACACTACAATCGTTCTAATGGTTTGTCCAAATCCATCTTGGTTGTGAGCTATTATTTATAATCTATAAGGATCTGATAGCATGATCTTCTGTGTGACACCACACATCATGTTATCTACAGTATAGACTAATCTGGACAATAGCAATAATATATATAACAAATATAAAATGCAAACATTTGATTACAATGAATCTCATATCATAAAGATGTTCATACAAAAGCTAGGCTTATAGTATATATCCTAACAATGGCCACAAACTCAACTTCAGTAGTGGATAGAGTCACTGTGGATTGTTGCATAGCTTTCCAACTCACTGCTCTTCCATATAGCTTAAAGATATAACATGTAGTTGACTTTCTTGTATCTGGATTTCCTGCAAAGTCTGCATCAACATAACCTTCAAGAGGATTAGTAGTGTTAGTTTGCTGTTGAAAAACCAAACCTAAATCAGAAGTGCCTTGAAGGTCTACTGCAGACCCTGGATCTTAGCATCCACTTCACAGCTTCCCAATGCATTCTTCCTGGATCAGCCATAAACCTACTAATCCTACTCATGGCATATGATATGTCAGGTTTACTGCAGACCATGGAGTACATCATATTCCCACAGCATTAGAATAAGGGACATTTAGCATATATTTCTTTTCTGCTTCATCTCTTGGTTTCTCTTCTGCTGTAAGTTTAAATTGAGTTCCCAAGGGTGTAGTTACAGCCTTTGATTCATGAATGAGAAATCTCTTTAGGACCTTCTTAATATAATCTATTTGGTATAAGAATATCCATCCTTTGTCTCTATCCCTTTTGATATCCATTCCCAGCATTCTCCTTACATCTCCAAGATCTTTCATCTCAAACTGAGACCTTAGCTTCTCCTTTAGTGCCTTAATTCTTTCCATGCTTTTACTAGCTATAAGCATGTCATTAACATACAGGAGAAGGTAAGTGTTAACCGTCTTGTTCTCTTTCTGTAAGTATACATAACTATCATAATTGCATCTTTCTAAACCAATGCTCATCATGAAACTGTCAAATTTCTTATACCATTGTCTGGGGCTTTACTTCAGACCATAGAGTGATCTTCTTAGTAAGCAGACCTTATTTTCCTCTCTTGGTTTTGTGAAACCTTCATGCTAGTTCATGTATAGAGTTTCATTCAAGTTCCCATGAAGAAAAACTGTGTTTACATCTAGTTGTTGCAGCTCCATGTCTTCTTGAACCACCAAAGCTAAGAGTATTCTTATAGGACACATGTTTTACAATTGGAGATAATATTTCATTGTAATCTATTCCTTCCTTCTGGGTGTAGTCTTTTGCTACTAATCTAGCCTTATACCTGATTTGCTCTTTAGCTACCACCTCAATTTTCCTTTTGAATATTCATTTGCAGCCAATCAGTTTCTTCCCTTCAGGCCTGTTAACTAGCTCCCAGGTGTTGTTTTTCTCTAAGGATAGAATCTCTTCTTGCATTTCTTGTGCCCATTTATCACAGTCCTTTGATCTCATAGCTGCTTTATAAGTAGCAGGCTCTTCATACTCAATATCCTGAGCAATACACAGAGCATAGTCACCTTTAAGGATAGGTCTTGAGCTTCTTCCTCCTGATCAGGTGGTTGATCATGGCCATTATCATCTTCAAAAGCACTGTCACT
Organism: Scutellaria baicalensis; assembly: GCA_005771605.1. Taxonomy (NCBI): domain Eukaryota; kingdom Viridiplantae; phylum Streptophyta; class Magnoliopsida; order Lamiales; family Lamiaceae; genus Scutellaria; species Scutellaria baicalensis. The sequence continues at coordinate 52,682,341 of CM016721.1, read as the reverse complement.
AGACTCTGAGTCTTCTTCCTCATTTCTATTCCTGCCATCTGATTAGAACTCCACCTGAACCTCAGTGTGCTGAGTATTTAAGTTTCCTTCAGAGTGGTTTCTTAACTCTAGTGCTTGAGAATTCTGCTTGTATCCCATAACATCTTTCTTAAACACTACATCTCTGCTAATAAAACACCTCTGCTAATAAAACACTTGGGAGTTCCGGATTCTAAAGTCCACAACTTGTATCCTTTCACTCCACTTGGATATCCTATGAAGATGTACTTAATTGCTCTTGCTTCTAGTTTATCATTCCTAGTGTGTGCAAAAGCTAAACATCCAAATTCTTTCAGAAAAGAGTAGTTAGGAGTCTTAGAATATCATACCTCATTAGGAGATTTGAACTGAATGGTAGATGAAGGACTTCTGTTCACCAGAAATGCTGCAGTTTACACTGCTTCTCCCCAGAATGATTTTGGTAAGCCAGCATCCAGCAAGAGACATCTGACTCTTTCAAGCAGAGTCCTATTCATGCGCTCAGCAACACCGTTTTGTTGGGGTGTTGCCATCACTGTCCTGTGCCTGGTGATGCCTCTATCCCTGCAGAAACTTTGGAATTCCTCTGACAGGTACTCTAATCCATTATCAGTCCTTAAGTGCTTAAGTTTCTTTCCAGTTAGGTTTTCTTGTTGCATTAGCCATTCTTTGAATTTCTCATAAGCATCAGATTTTTGTTTCAAGACATAAACTCATACTTTTCTAGTATAATCATCAATGAAAGAGATGAAATACCTACCTCCACTATGGGTTTCAATCCTTGCAGGTCCCCAAATGTCAGAATGAACATAGTCAAGAGGACTTACAGTAGTATGGGTGGCTTTTGGGAACTGAGATCTTGTTGCTTTCCCCAGGATGCATTGTTCACACTTGGGGATCTTCAGTGTGCTTCCAGTTCCTATAAGCTTTTGCCTTGATAGTTCTAGGAGACCCTTTTCTCCTGTGTGTCCAAGTCTCTTATGCCAGAGATTTGCTTGATCCTCCTGAACAACAGGAGCAGCACCTCCTATCACAGTTGAACCTTACAGGATGAACAGCCCATTTGACTTGATCACTTTCATCACTAGCACTCCAGCCTTTGTGACTTGGATCTCACCATTCTGAGTTCTAAACTCATATCCTGCAGCATTCAATAAGCCAAGAGAAATTAGATTTCTTTTTAGTTTAGGAATGTACCTGACATTTATCAATTTCCTGATTTTGCCATCATGTAGTTTCAGATTGATGGTGCCAATTCCTTTAACTCTGCAGGAGTGATCATCCCCCCAATAGCACTAGGTCTCCTTCTTTCAGTTTTAATTGCTTAAACCAGGATTTTATAGGGCACATGTGGAATGAACATCTAGAATCTAACACCCACTCATCCTTTATCTCACAAGTTAGAACACAAAGCATATCAGCACTGTCATATTGCTCTTGAGCAACTGCAGCTTGCTGAGAGTTATTGTTGGCCATGTTCTTCTTCTTCCTTTCTGGGCAATTCCTCTTAATATGTCCAGGCTTGTGACATGTAAAACATTTTCTCACTTCTGGACCTTCATTTCCTGGCCTAGCATTTGAGTTTTCAGAATTGGACTGATTGTTATTCGGATTTTCCTTGAACTTCTTGGCCTTTACATTTAATCCTTCACCAAGATTTTGGTTCTTCCTATCAGCCTCAGTACCCAACACCCTCGATCTTATCATCATTTGAACTTCTCTAGGGTGAGAGGTATTACTCTTCCATAGACTAGTGCATCCTTGAAAGACTGAAAAGATTTTGGAAGAGAATTAAAAAGAAGTAAGGCCTTATCTTCATCTTTCTGCTTCTCTTCAATATTTTCAAGATCATCAACGATCTTGTTAATTCATCCAACTTTTCCAAGATCTTCTTCTCATCCAATATCTTAAACGATATCAGTCTTTGCTTCAGGAACAGCCGGTTAGCAAGAGACTTGGTCTAATATAGAGCCTCAAATCTCCTCCATATCTCAAGTGCAATCTTCTCTTGATAAACCTCACGTAATGCTTTCTCTGCCAAACAAAGTATGATTGAGATTCTTGCTTTTCTGCAGATCTTGGATCGTTCTTCAGTCGATAGCAATAAAGATTCAGTAGGTTCATCACTAATTGCTTCTTCCCATCCTTGTTGTATTAACACTACTTCCATTTTTACCTTCCACAACGTGAAATCACCGCTTCCGGTGAACTTCTCCACGTCGAGCTTCATGCCTGACATTCTGATGATCAGTGATCGGTCGGATTTCCCACAAACGGCACCACTTGTTGGTGATCACAGCTCAATTAATCAGATAACACTTGAAAAACCACAATTTTCCAGCAAACCCTAAAATAGCTAAGCTTCAATCTCAAAATTGAACAAGAAAAACGATCAACACGCAGAGATTTTAAGGTGGTTCGGCTCGCCACATCGGCCTACATACACTGTCAAATAATCAAACTCAATGCACTATGAATCAGTTGCTGAAATCAGCTTACAAGAAAAAAAACCCAAATTATAGGGTTCTAAACCTCTCTCTAAACCCTAATTCTCTCAGCTCGCAATATACAATGAATTACTGTAATTAGCTCTAATCAGATATACATATATATATAGGTAAAAGAACCCCTCAATCAATTGCTATAACAGACTAACAACAAGCAACAAATTTCTGTTTTTTTAAAACTGAATTTGCGCTGCTAACCCTAGCCATAACTGCCTTGAACCGGCAATTATGAATTCTTCTCCAGGGCCCGGTTCACCTTGATCCAGACTGGTTCTTCACAATCCGATTCCGGTTCTAAGCTTCCTGAATTATTTCCGAGTTGTTATACTACACCGCTCGACGGTGCCCAAACCTGGTTGAAACCATCCGGTGGCGCAGCAATAGATGTGCACTGACGATAGCGGCGGCAGCGCCCTACGACACTCGAAGAAGCAGCGGCGGCAGTAACCCAGGGGAGGGAAGGGATGGAGAGAAAGAGAAGGAGAGAAAAAGGGAGAAGGACGGTGGCTCGCCGCCCACTTGTGGCGGAACCGGCACGGCTGAGAAGGCCACAGCCGGAAGAAAGAGTCAGGCGAAGGCGCGGCTGAAGCAGATCGGTGTGAGAGAGATCCCCAATTGAAGGAGAGGAAAAAGATAGGGAGGGGAAGGGAGAGAGAGAGAGAGAGAGTGAGGTGTCACTCATTGAGGGGGTGAGGTGGCATCCATGGTGGACTCACCCCTATCTACACTGAAAACGGACTGGGTTTTGGACTACGAATTGAGTCGGAAATGGTATTTTCTTGGATCAAAATTTAATTATACATTGAATTAAATTATTTAGTGTATTAATTATTTGGGTCGAGATTTTATTTTGTGTACGGTTTACGGACAATTGAATCCTCATATAAAATTATCTATCGAGTCCAACCTCATTAATTAAAATGGATCAAACAAATTAACACTATATTTATAATTTACTTGAGATAAGAATTAATCGATATCTTGGATTATTATTAACGGTTTATTTTATCTTCTTCGTCAAATAAATATTTATAATTAATAATTAATTTTAGAGTATCATGATATTTTGTATTAAAATATTTTATACGTAACTCCATTGTCAAATTGAATTTCCGACTCAATATTAAATTACGTAGGGACGGATCTAAATTTTATTTTGTGAATTAACTTATTACAATTATCATAACTTTTAATTAAAACTTAATTTTATTTTGGGATGTTATATTCATCACATTTAATATATATATATATATATATATATATATATAGAATTAATACTCGCACAATATCTGAGTCAATTTAATTAGTTGGTTGTATTAATTAATGAGAAGGATATTAATTAATGTAGAATATGGCATACCAATTGTGAAAATACCCCAATTTAACATCTTCACTATAATTTATGTAAAAAATGATTCAAACTAAATTCATATTCACATTTTAACTCAATAACTATAATATTTACCCAAAATAGTCATTGATTTGACATAAAGTGAATAAAAGTCAAATGACAAAATTTTACTTAAATCTTGTTAGGGAATTGTTGTAGATATTGACAAAGATTCTTTCAACTTTTGACTATTTTGGGTATTATCGTGTGACATATTTAAGTGCTTCTGGATGAATTATTTGTGACATTTAAAAATCACGAAAATCCAGATCCAACTTTTTTTTTTCTGGCGTAAATTAGTATAGTTTTTGCACGTATTATCAAAATGTGTAAAAATTAATTGATATTCATTTTTCGTGTAGTTTATAAATGACAAACATTATTTGGTGTGATGTAAAGTCTTCCCTATGCAAATGCATATAGAGTGCACTTTTGAAATAATGTAAGGAATTCGTGTTTTACGATATTAGAAGATATTGAAAAATGCAAGCAATTTATATACTGAAGATATGAAAATTCTATAAAATTACCCACAACTTGTTTTTTTTTTTAGATTAAGCATGTATTAGTGTTTTCACTTTTGGTGGTTTATTTTTGATTTAAGCATGTTTTAGTTGAAAGTAGTTAAAATGATATGTGTTGAGTTTGGAGACATTAAAATTCGGGGAAAGATAAAATTTTCGAATAACCCTAAATAATAGGGTTATTTGAAAATTAGGGTATTGTTCGAATAACCCTCTTTTTTAGGGATATTCGAAAATTATTATATTTTCGAATAACCCTATTTGTTAGGGTTATTTGAAAATATGGGTATTGTTCGAATAACCCTATTTTTTAGGGATATTCGAAAATTTCAAAATTTTTGAATAATCCTAATTAATAATTTTCGATTTTTTAGGGTTATTCGAAATTATATGTAATTTTCGAATAAGAGTAATTTTCGTGTAACCCTCAACATTTTCGTGTAACCCTAAAAAAATTTTCAAATTTTATTTTCGAATTTTTTTACGGTTATTCAAAAATTATCACTCTTATTTTGGAATAACCCTAAAAAAATAGGGTTATTCGAAAATAAGGGTGATAATTTTCGAATAACCCTATTTTTTTAGGGTTATTCGAAAATTATGTGTAATTTTGGAATAAGAGTAATTTTCATGTAACCCTACAAGAACATTTTTGTGTAACCCTTAACATTTTCGTGTAACCCTACAATCTACATTTTTGTGTACAATTGAACCCCTAATTTTTGGTATTTTCTTGTCCCATGAAGATAAGACTACATGCAACCCTAATTTTGACCTTAAACAACATATTCTTCGTGTACAAATTCAAACCAACTTATATAAATTATGATTTGGAAGAGAGAGGAAATTGATTTTCAAGCCAAGTATTTGAAATGAGATATACATGAAAACCATGCCTATTTGTTGCTACATTATAGTCAAAAAGTTGGACAAGATTCCTGTTATTTTACTGCCAAGATTCGCTGCAATTTCTACTAATTTAGTGTCATGTTAACTTCAACTTTACTTTATGTCAATCAATGGCTATTTTTTGGGATTTCAACTTAGTAGTGACTATTTTTATCCCATATTATAGTGATTGAACTATTTTGGGCCACTCATATCCCATACAATTTTGGATTATAAAATAACGATAAATAGAATATGGATATCATTTTATATTTTTTAATTTATATGGTTGTAATTGAGAGGTTCTATGTTTTCTCTCAAACTAGAAAGATGTTTAAATACTTAATCCGATGTCATTTTGTCGTAGATAAATTGTTTTTAAGATAATGTGATGTCTCGTTTATTAACTATTGTTGTTGAACGTGTATAAAATTACTGTTATAAATTAAGAGATATGAATGGACATTACTACTCAACCCTTTTGTATTTTAGTATGACTTTTGGGGTCTATTAGATTTCATATATAATGTACTCATATGTATATTGTTTTAGGGGTTGATGAATAAAAATTCTCCCTTCTCAATATTGTCTTCTTTATATTTTGTTACTTCTATATTGTTGATTGTTTGTTGTATTATACAAGAAGACGCGTTGGACAACATATTTTACAACACGTTATCAGCACGATTACTCTATCGGAACCTGAGTAGTGCCCTAGGAAAGAATCGTGTCTTTCCTACAAGGTATTTTCTTGAACCAATTGAAATAATCAATTTATCTTTTTTATGGATTCAATCTGAATCCTTGATTATTAACTAGATAAGTATGGATCATATCCTGTTACTTGATTACTAAAACTACAATAATTTATAGTTTTAAAATGGGCATTATTATGATTTCTGTGATAGTTTTCTTGTTTTTGACGTGCTAAAATGTTGTACTTCTGAACAATTTAGTGGCTGAGTTGTGTCATGGTTTGAGCAATGTTAGTATTGGTCTTTTATTTCTTTGTCAATGTTATACAACATAGTTTGCAGTATAATGCCACAGATCAGTGATTTGCATTAAAAAAACAGATGTGTGGGTGTTTTGGAATGTTCCAAATTTCGTTAGTTTTGTTAATCCAAACTCCTCAATCAAATTTTATCCTGTTGCTAAAATTTGCAAGATAAAAACTTGTGAAGAATTTTAGAGGTAGAAGTCTAGTGTCTATTCACGAGATACGTAAGTTTATTTTATTTTGCAACCAATCATAGATTAAAAGATTAAAAGAAATAGAGAAAGTGTCAATGGAAAGATACTGAAGAGAATGGTTAAAAATAATCGGATGAACTAATAAGGATACTATTGACTAACAGGAAGCTACTGGAAGAGACCCCGCCAAAGAAGAATGCTGCGGGACAGGAAGCTGCCTGAGAAGACCATGCCGAACGCATATTGCAGGGAGCAGTATGCTACAGAAGCCTAAAACCACCTGAAGGAGCAAGCCAGAGAAGGAAGCTCCAGAGTGAAGCTAGAGGAGGAAGCTGCAAAGTGGGCATGGGAGAGAAGTCAAAGTTACCGGTAGACACAAGAAATTACCGGTAGAGAGAAGAGAAGAGGAACCAACCAGAAGAAGACACGTGGAAAGCGAAAAGCTGGCGTGTGTCAGGAGTGCGGCGCAGAAATGATGGAAATCTGTCTACCTTCAATGGGCAGAGGGAAGACTGAAGACTGAAGAAGTGTGCGAGAGAGAAACGCAAGTGCGTTGAAGAGAGAAGAAGTGAGCACCTCAGAATATCCAAGCTCACAGAGAGAAGCACAAAAGAAGAGAGAAGAGCTTAAAAGAGAGAAGCGCAGAAAGAGGGGGAAGCCTTAGAGAAAAGAGTGTTCAAAAGAGCAGATGAAAAGAAGAAGAGCTCAAACACTCTATACCCCAAGAAGACGCAAACTCAGTCTACCAATCTAGCAGCAAGCTTCAACAGAATCAGTCTGCAAACGAAGGCCAAACTTACTGTACCCAGTTGAAGAAAAAGGAGATAAACCTCTCTAAAAGGTTGTCTCGGAGTACTCAGTGTAAAGAGTAAAGTCCTGCTGAGTTTACCACTTTCTAGGAGAGAAAGTGAGGACCCTAGGTGGGTAGTATAGGATCCTGTGTGGGTCAATGGGAAAGTAGGCAAACATCTGTGTGAAGGCTTGCTACTTATTCGTTAAGTGTAGGTTGTAATAGATAGGTCTATGTAAATCAACCATCTTAACCAATGTTCTCTCCTGAGTGGAGGAAGAGAGGACGTAGAACGATTACTCCACCTTCGAACCTCTATACATCATTGCGTCTTTAACTACTTACTGCACTTCATGCATAAATACACTCTCTCTGATAAGCTGCACATCTTCTACTCGGCTCAGTATTAAGTTTCCGCAAACCACTCTAATTAGTAACCTCCCAATCTCCCAAAAAATTACTGATATTAGAAGTGAGCCGAAAGAGATAGAAGAAAAGTTTGAAAAGAAGGTAGGCTTATTCACCCCCCTCCCCCCTCTAAGCCTACCTACAGCAGTTTTGGGACCAACACATTATATTGGGTATCGGAAACAAATTGTCGAAAAGCTCCCTTCTCTCTCCTCAGGGGTATGAAATCTCATGATCCAAATTCATTTAAATTATGGCATAAACGGTTGGGTCATCCAGGATAAAATATGATCCACCGAATTTTGTCTAACTCTACTAGACATAGTATGTCAGACAGTAGAATTCATTCTGTAAATGAATTTGTTTGTGAAGCTTGTGCAAAAGGAAAATTTATAGTACGACCTTCTCGTACCAAAGTTGGATTAGAATTTCCTATTTTCCTTGAACGGATACATGGAGATATTTGTGGACCAATTCATCCACCATCAGGAGCATTTCGATATTTTATGGTCTTAATTGATGCCTCCACTTGGTGGACCCATGTGTGTTTGTTATCCATCATAAATAAAGTTTCCACAAGATTTATTGTCATAGTTTCTGAATTAAGAGCCTAATTTTCTGATTCATCCAATTAGATCCATTAGAATGGATAATGTCGATGAATTCACATTGAAAACATTTGATGATTATTGTATGACATTAGGAATTAAAGTGGAGCATTCGATTCCTTACGTCCACACTTGCTATGGTCTAGGTGAATCATTGATCAAACATATCAATTCTCTAGACCTTTACTACAAAAGTCCAACTTACTAATTTCATTTGGACTCATGCATTTTTGCATGCTGCTTCTCTAAATTCAAGTTTGCCCATCTGCATATCTTGAATATTTTTACTCTATAATTAGTGCGTGCCCATTATATAATATAAATTTATAAAATATTTATCGGCATTAGGGGGAGACATATAATAGCCAATGATTAAAAGAATGCTGATGGATTTTAGATTCACGCACTAGTCAAACTGAACTGGAAGTTCAGAAAATAATTAACTTGCAGTATTTAGCAAGTAATCTGCCAGATGTGTTTACTTATCATAAAGGAGTGACAAAGACCTATATAAAAATCCGCGGTAAACAAAATCTAACAAAAATGTTCAGTTACTCCAAATATCTCCTAAAGATGAAAAATATCCCGAAGATGAAAAATCCTAGTAATTATGCACGTGCACAAAATAATCAAAACACTAGGATTGTGGAACGACTAGATCAAAATATTTTGGGAAATGATAAGGATCTGGTTGATATAAATATCAAAGTTGCAACTAATATTATAGACATGTGGTAAACTCAATATATAAGTATTATTGTTGTTGACAACGTACCTGCCTCCAAAATTGCTCTTATCATCTATAAAGATAATCTGGATCCAGAACCCAAGTCAATGGTTGAGTGTCAGAAGCGCTCAAATTGGGTAAGATGAAATGATGCAATTGAGGTTATACTAAACTCGCTGAACAAAATAAAAGTGTATGAATTTGTCATGCATACCCTTAAGGATGTTATCCCTGTAGGATATTCATGGGTTTTTGTACGGAAAATAAATGAGAATAATGAGATACAAAGCGAGGCTAGTAGTTCAAGGGTTCCCATAGAGACCCGTTATTGAGTTTTATCAAACACATTCTCCTATTATGAATGATATAACGTTCCACTACTTAATATCCCTGTCAGCAAATATAAATTGAAAAATGCATCTGATAAACATTGCTACTGTATCTTTAGTTATGAATATTTATGTGAGAATCTCTGATAGATTTTATAATCTCTTAATGAGAAAAATGAGAATTGTAATACATATCAAATTATAAAGATCATTAGGTGATCTACATTCATTGTGTAGAATTCGATACAAATCGAGTAAGTGAAATCTTTAATTGCAATTATTTATTCAAATAAGTGAATTCTTCCTGAAGAAGGATTATATTTAAATAATGATGCATTTTCTTGAGTGATTATAAAATGATGGAAATTTTAGATAAAGATTATATCATCTTTATATGTTAATTGAAGAAGCAAGTTCGAAGTTAAAAGTCGACTTTGAAATAAAAACTTTAGGTAAAATCAATTATTGTCTCGACTTGCAGATCGAGTATTTCCTTGATGAAATTTTCATACACTAATCAACCTACTCGAATTAAGAAGGTTTTTGGAAAGATTTTACATGGATATGTCTCGTCGACTAAATAAAATAATCGATATCTCTTGAAGTGAGCAGGAACTCATTTAAATATGAAGAAAATTTTGAGTATATATAGGACCTGAAGTTCCTCACTTCTAATTTATCCTTCAAAATGGATCAGATTTGGTATTATGGTAAATCTACTAGCAAAGGTTCAGTGTTCCTCCAATATATATTGAATTATCATTAACTATATTTCGGTATTTTCAAAATTCATGTTATCTTGTTTACTTTATAATAAGTTTTGGTGGATTATTCACATGTTGGTTTATATATCTGATGATCTTCGTGATGCTAAAACACAAACTAATTAAGTTTTCTATATGGAGGTATTACATTTTCAAGAAAAAATGCTAAACAAATTTTGATTACCACTTCTTCAAACCACTTATTATTATATGATGTCTCATGAAAATGTGTATAGCGGGACTGTGAAATGGAAATTTAACACAGTTCATGAACTCCAGAAGAGTTGTAAAATTATATAAAAATTCACTCTAGTGACAATCTTGTAGATTTGTTCACTAAATTCCCTACCTACATCTACTTTTGAAAAATATGCTCATGATATTGGAATGTGTGGGCATGGAAGATTGTTATCTTAAGGGGGAGCGTTAAATAATCTTAAATGCTGGGTCTTGAAGACCATTAGTTATACTTATTTAACCCTGAAGGTTAGGTCCTGAAGACCAGCGTTGTACTCTTTTTTCCTTGACTAAGTTTTTTCCCACAGGGTTTTCTTAGTTAAAGGTTTTTAACGAGGCAGCTAGTGTATCACATTCGAACATGTATGTCATGTACTCTTTTCTCGTCTAGTTTTTTCCCACCGGGTTTTTCTAGCAAGTTTTTAATGAGGCATGTACATTAAGTCGTAATGTCCAAGGGGGAGTATTATAAATTAAGAGATATGAATGGACATTACTACTCAACCCTTTTGTATTCTACTATGACCTTTGGGGTCTATTAGATTTCATATATAATGTACTCAGATGTATATTGTTTTAGGGGTTGATGAATAAAAATTCTCCCTTCTCAATATTGTCTTCTTTATATTTTGTTACTTCTATATTGTTGATTGTTTATTGTATTATACAAGAAGACGCGTCGGACAACATATTTTACAACAATGACAACGACTATTGCATTTTCCTTGTACTGTAATAGGGCACCACGACTAATTTCATCCACACTCGTTAAATAATGTAATTATATCAAGAGATATAAAATCAAATGACACACATATATATAAAATCTAAAATCATTTTTTCACTTCGATTGGTCCCAATTCGATGTTGTTCTTGGTTGGAGAATTGAAAATTCTGCAGAATTAAGTCAAAAAGAAATTCTGCTCAATTCAGTTAAAAAAAAGTCAAAAAGTCAATGGAATTTTAGGTTTGGAACTTTTTCGATTCGATTTTCGGTATCGATTTCGGTAATCTTTGAGACCAGTGTTCAAACATAGTCAAAATTGTATTTAGGGGCAAAACTGTAATTTTCAAAAAATGTGATAGAAAAATAAATGTTTTACCCTTTATAGTACACTTTTTTTAAAATATATTTTGTGGTATAAAAAATTATTGTACCTTAAAAACAAAATAACATCATTTTTACAGGTTTATACCTATAAAAAATATATTTACAAAACACATATTAATAGTTGAAAACCATATATTTTTACATATAAAAGATATATTTTAATCTAATCGTATGTGAGACAGAGTCACGAGAGAGTTACTCTAAATTTAAAATCTTAGCAAAAATATATGAGAGAGAGAGAGAGGTGATTGGTGGGTGTGGGCCAATTGAGGTTTCCATAATCTACAAAATAAAAAACCGGTGGCTGAGGAAATAAAAAGTAGTTAAATAATATTAGAAGCAAAATATGTCCATGGAAATGGCTGCAAGGTTTAGTCCATTGGCCTGTTTCAATGTAAGATTAGGAATTAGAGCAACACAGAAACCTAAGACTAGTGTGTGTAAGAGAGGAAGAAGACAACTTCTGCTTTCATCAACTGCTCCAACAATTGCTCTTATTCTTGCACCTGATTCTAGAACTCAACTTCTCAATAGTATATATCTTCCCTTTTCATGTCTTTTCATTTCACTTTTTCTAATTTCTCCATTTTTATACTTTGGATTTTTCTGTCAGAGTTTTTGAAGAAATCCCAGGAAAATAAAGCCAAAAATGACAAGGAGGTAAGAAACATTTTCTTATTCTTTCAACTCTCAACTATGTTGGACATTTAGCAAATACAATGGATTATATATATGAGTTCTTGATTTTGGGTGTTGTGAACAGAGATTGGATAGTTATTACAAGAGGAACTACAAAGATTACTTTGGATTGTTAGAAGGTGAACTGAAGCAGAAGCAAGACCTGTCTGAATCTGAAAAAGGCATTCTTGAATGGCTTGAGGCCAATAAATGATGAACCATTCATATTCTTTTCCATCTAATTAATTCTTTCCGTTTCTGTAATATATGTCATTTTGCTATTTAGCTTTACTGGGATTAAATATTAGTGTGGTTTTAAATATCTCTTCATCTGATTTGCCTTGTTTTTCTAGCCTGTTTGCTATTATTTTATCTGTATGAATCATTGAAAGTAACATGTTAAGATGTGTATATGAAATAAAAGTATCTTTTTAAGGTTTTAAAACAAATAATAATAGCCACTTAAAGTTTTATCTAATCGTTAAGAAATCGAAAAGGATGATGGGTCCCTTTTTTTTTTTTTTTTGTATTACCCATTTTCATAAGGGCACTAACTTTTGTGTTCATGGTTATAAAAAAACAAGTTTTTACTCATTTAAGGTTGATTTACTATTCACCTTCTCCTTGGTACATTTACATTCATTATAGAAGTGGTTTTTAAATCAAAATCAGTATTTTTAAAATAAAATAATATATATAGTTAATGTTCTTACTTCAGTATCCTTCTCCTGTAAAAACATTATTAAAGGAGAGACAATAGATAGATAAAGGGGAATATACATTAGACCTTACACAACATAATATATTCAAAATTAATACATTAATGCATTATATGATTATATCATGTATACATAGTTTATATGAACTTATGGTGTACAAGATATGAATATTATATCATACATCGGATTCTCATATGCTATCGTTTATATGTAAGATGATAAGACGAACATATATACGATACTAAATAACATACATATATATATATATATATATAAACTTGTGTGAGATGGTCTCACGGTTAATTTCAGTGAGATAAATCTTTTTTATCCATTAACCAAACTCATTTTCACAAATCTATATGTGAATTATAAAGTGGGAGTTGTAAGTTCACCCGTCTCAAAGAAAATGATGCAGTGAAGCGTGTAACAACTAAAGAACAACGACGTAAAAACATATGAACTCCGATGGTACTACGTATACTACGGAGGAATCACACGGCTAGGGAATTTAAACCCTATTAATTATTCATCACCATTCACTGTGTCTCACCCCAAGAATAAACATATATATACTAGATTTAAACTCACAGAAAACTTGCCAAAATAATGTTTAGGCACTAAATAAATTCATTAACTAAGCCCAACTTTATTAATGAAACTTACGGGCTTGGCTTTATCAACTGGAAGCCGATCAAATTGGTCCAAGAAAAGTAATGCGGCTTCATCTCCATCAATAAATGATTCGTGAGAGACGATCTCACGAGAGAGTTACTCTATCATATATTTGACTTTAACTTATGCATTAAAAGTAATTTAGACTCTCATTTCTTATTAGATTGGGAGGAGTGGAGAAAAACCGTGATTAATGACATGGTGAGTTCAAATTGCTAGGGACAAACTATACACACCCCATTCAATCCTAAACACACC